>OZ020620.1:12923970-13246030 GCA_963971575.1 Liopterus haemorrhoidalis
CATGTATCAAAAGTAATTCACAGAAAAACCGCGTATTTTAGGTAAATTGAAGTGACACCCGCTGTTCTAACAAAATGGCGAATTTTGATCAAAATTGTGTTGAATTGCAAGGAAGTAGTTTCAAATCGACTAAATCACAACCGCCAAATAGTTCCGATTTTATTGTATTGGATCTTGGCTTTTTCCATTCTATGCAATCCTTACAACATACAGCTTCACCGAAAACAATCAACTTAAAAAACATATCCCCCTAAAAATATAAACAAATACGTGCTCATCGACAAAAAAAAAAAAAATTAAATTCTGAGTAGGGTATCAAATCTTAAAGCCCTTAGGTACGTGGATTAACGGTCAAAATTTTATTTTTGCAAAGTAAATTATTTTGATGCGATTTTTGCCAAAATTGTGTAAAAAATTTTTTGTCCCACACCGTGTAACCCAGATGATTTAAACTAAAAATGTGAAAAAATTAACAAAAGCAATGTACATTGGTGTGAACCGGAATAGTACAACAGGATTTTTTGATCAGATTATGTTTTCGGAAAATAACGCATTTTTTGTGTTTTTTGGTTGACGATATATAAAAGTTATAGTTATGTAACACACTATACTTCTAATACTAGGAGGCGTATCCTGGTCTAATGGTTAGCTTACTCGCTTGCTACGCGGCAAACTAGGGTTCATTCACGGCCAGAGAAGACAATTTTATTTTTTGTTTTTTTCCATTTTTATTTTGTTAAAATTCTGGTTATATTTTGGCAGATGTTGCATTTAATTTTTAAGACCATAAATTTAATAACCAGTTGGAATTGTTGGAATTATATTTTCATTCTATGTGTCATGTATACGAAACCAGATTGGCAGAGCATATGACTTAAAACAACCAATGGAAGCCATAGGTGCATTTTCAAAATCTTAATGAACCTTGCTATATATATATATATATATATATATATAAAAATACTGCACATATTTAGGAACCTAAATAATGGTATTAGGTATTCGAATTAAAATTAACAAAAAAATATTTTAACATAAAATTTGTTTTTAAAACTCTTAGATTAACAGACGATAAATTATTTTTAAAATATTGTTCATATTGCCGTGATTACTACAAAGCAAAATTTGTCTACACACTCAGCATGCCGCCTTCATTTATTATATACCTGCAAAACCCTGCAATGTGTGAAATCAATTTACATCAATTATTTTTTTTTTTTTTTTTTTTGTTTTATGAAAACAAAATATTAAACTATTTTTTAGTTATTTTAATACACTTTTATTTATGGCAAATACTTAAATAACTTTTTCTTAAAATATTTATTTAAAATGCACTTAGACGCTTTTGATTTTACACTCATACTTTGTTTTCAGGTTCAAGTTCACCGTCGACATATCTCAAATCTTTCATCCTAGATTTTCTCTTCAGTGTAATATTATACCTTAAAAACATTAAAACCCCCTTTGTAAATCCAGGACGTCTATGAATACATGTTAGTCTTGTGTCCAGTTTCAATCTTATTGAGTTATGGTTCCATTTCCTAAAATAATTTCCAGTATCATTGATGATAAGTATATTGATATTTAGTATTGGACGTAATACGATAGCTCAATATTGACCCCGGTCACAATAACCATTCGTCATGTAACAGATAATTGAAAATAATTGGTCATAATTCAGTAATTTGCATGTTCAAATTTAGAGTCTATACTCTATTAACAAAATTGTTTTCAAAACAATAACTACGAGTTTTCAATAAATGGTATTTATGGCATACTTAAGATCAATATACAGTTTTATAACTAATCACAACTGGACAAAGATAGGAAACAAGACTGAACAACTTTCGGACTGTAATAACTAAGAAAAATGTTGAGAACAGTTAAGAACAGATCTAAAGATTTAATAGCAGGGTTTGCTAGATTTTCTTTAGCTGATCACTCTATATTTTGCTAAATCTTCCTTCCTTCTCAGGTCTTTACATTTATATTACGTTTTATTATCTTTTATACTTGCTATTATATTTAGCTTTTCCATTGTAATCTGTCAATTCATATATTCGCTAACCTACAAAAAGTAATCAGATACATCTTTAATATCCAGTTGCACCAGCTTTCCTTAACTTTGAAGCATAACTGAAACTGCAAAAATACGCTTAAAATTTAAAATTTCATGCAAGCTGGTACAGTATTTCCAAAATGAAGTGGCCACTCTTGTTAAGAAGCTTAACAATGCAGGATGGGTTTATGGCGGTAATCCCAAGACTCGTAGCTGTAAAAATGATATAAGAGGTATTAAGGGAATTTTAAATTTAAATCGAATAGATGTAACACTAGTTCAATTGAAGTTTCTTAAAAACCATTAAGGATATTTTCCAAATTTATAATTCTTTTGTTTCTAAATTTTAGGAGTTGTTATACTTGTTTGTTAGATAATTGTCAACGTTCATAGCTTTTTTTTTATTAATTTTTACGGATACATCAACTACTATTGGTTATTAGTATCCCGGGACGTTAGAATTAAAAGTTTATGATTCGTACATTAAGTACATAGTTTTACATAGGCAGGTATAGATACATAGTTTTACATTGATTGATATATATTGTATTGAATTTGGTCAGAATTAATTAAACATTTATATTTCATTTTTGAGTGATATGTCCTCCAGATATTTTAGTATTCGAGCATTTGTTTCCAATTTGTTGGATAGAGCTTCTGTCACTGTATCTGGTAGATTATGTCGTCTTCTTTCTCGGTTGTACTATGGGCAGTCGATAAGTACATATTCCACAGTGAGATGTATGTTGCAGGTACTACATTTAATAGGGTCAGTTTTCTGTAAGATGAATTTATGTGTCAGTCCTGTCTGACCTATTCTCAGCCTGGTTAAGATTATTTGGTCTCTTCTATTGTTAACTGTTTGCCATTTTCTTGCATCCTGTTTTATATTTCTTAATTTATTTTTTCGGGTCTGACGCCAGTCTTCGTCCCATTCTTCTAATACTGATCTAGTTAGTAGGTTCTTAATGTCATATTGCGGAATCTGTAGGTTTATTTGCGAGGTATTAGTTGCAAGTTTGGCTGCTCTGTCTACTTCTTCATTGCCCTCGATTCCGCAATGAGATGGGATCCAAAGTATTATTATTTCTTTGTCGGTTCTAATAATGTTGTGCATCGTGTCCTGAATTTTATGGATTAGACTGTTTTTAGTATACAGTTGCTTCAAGCTATCAATTGAGCTTAGCGAATCAGTTATTATTAGAAATTTCTTGTTATTTTTATTATTTTGTATTGGTTTGATAGCCTGAAAAATGCTGTATACTTTTATTATACTCCATTTAACTGAATTACATTTATCCCAACGATAAAATAATTTTTTTAAGCAAAATATTTATATATGTAATATTATTTAATTATGTTCTGGTACCAACAGCCTTGGCACCTAGCGCGGCGAAACCTTGCTAACGCCCAAACAATCATGCAAGATGTCATGAACTTGTCGTGTACCTATCTCTAGGCGCACACTAATTTGACGAATAGTCATTCGCCTGTCTTCTTTCAGTAGGTCTTCGACGGCAGTAATGTTTCTTTCATTTACCGACGTGCTTGGGAGCCCACTGTGTGGATCGTTTTCTAGTGATGTTCTACCGGTTTTAAAACGATCGATCCACCGATAAACAGTACTTTTGGATTCTGCAGACTCACCAAATACTCCTTGAGACGCTGAATAATTTCTGATGTTTTCACACCTTCTTTCCACAAAAAGAAATTTATTGCTCTTTGTGATTTTGCTGCGTCTTTCATGGTTACAAAAACAGTGCTATGAAAACGCGTATATATCAGTCGAACACCTAAATCAGACTGAACAATATTGCACTAGATAGTTGCATAAACATGTGAAGACTTGTCTGGCACCAATAACATTGCCTATAAGTTCTGCGTAATTTAATTATAGCACAATTCCCAGAATTTAGGAAACATCCCTCGTATATTGGTGGATTATTATTTATATGAGGAGGCTAGAAATTCACTTTTTAAGATAACTTTTTTAAAGATATTTTTTAAAAAATATTATTTGTATATTAAATTTGAGATTATCTCGCCGTATTTGGATATAGTTTTTATTATTTAATATAAAACTCAATTCAAAGACGAGAAAACATTTTTCCTCTTTAAAATAACAAAGGAAGTAAAAACAAAAATTCGTGTTAAACAAATACAATATCTGTAGAAGTGTTTTCTTAATCTCAACACGTAAGGACGATATCACAACTTGGTACACAAGAGACAGCGTACAATGTGAAAAATCCAACTACACCTGAGGGAAGTACTATCATCCCCCTACCAACCTTATAAAATTTTACACCAGTTTTACAACGCACAATTTTTTATTTTCATTTTTTCTTTATGAGTATTTGAAAAACGAAATATCTATATTTTATTGCTGTTTTAATTTCATGTAGATTGCAGTCAGAGAATCCACGATGTCATTGTTTTAGGGTATTGTAAATTTTACGGTTGGTATTAAATTTCATATATGAAGATTAAACTTGAGATGGGTTTGTTTATATGGTTTAAATTAAGCTTTTAATTTAGCGTGTTTCGCGTGAAATAGTGTGGAATCAGGTAGCATTTTTAACAACTTTACTTTTATAGAAAATATGGTGTATTTTTTTTACTTAATAAACTTTTGAGTACTTTAATTTAAACTGTAAAATATATTATAGCAATAAAGAATACTGCATATGAATATTTTTGGATTAAAAGATAGTATCTGGTCAGATATAAGGAATTCCCGTTAAAAGAGACTCTCAGATCAATTCTGTAAAAAGTTACTATAATAGTTACCGTGTAGTAACGTTACTACAAGATAAATAGTGACTTTAATATAGGGCTGCCATAATTGTCGGACTACCGACCGGGACCCCCCCCCCAAAACTTTAAAAAAACTTTTATCGACAATAATACCTTTATTATAAAAAATTGCACAATATTTTAAAAAAATAAAAAAATTTAGACAAAAAAAAATTAAAGTAGAGATTGATAATCGGTATTCCAAGAGCAAAAGGTTGGGATCAATGGTGAATCATTTTGGAACACTCAGTTCGACTGGAAAAATTTGATGTTTTTTTTTGTGGATGCGTCTTTATCAAATCTAAAATAATATAATATAAATTAATGGGCGATTCAATTTAATAAAACCAAATAGAACCTTATATTCCATTCTTCTCTTGCCTTTACTCTCCCCCTTCCCCGACTTCGGTGGCTTCTTTATCATCGCTCTTCTTTGCCCAATCATACTTCTCCGATGTTTTCGTTTTTTGGAGCAGTTCTTTTTTCCCTTTTATATAATTATAGAATTCAATGCATGACATTTTATAATTTAAAACACATTGAATTATGCTTTTCACGGTGTCAATAGAAAGCGAATTGCGCTCATCTGTCACCTAGTGACTAGCTGACTGGTACTCGGCATTACTCCGGAACATTTCGGACCTCGAATCTGTTATATAATTTATATATAGTATGTATATATGTATATGTACAATATTATCGAAAAATAATTTTTTAATATGCATAAATTTTAAATCGACCGGGACAAATGACTCTTGGACCGGGACACTGGGACACAAACCTCAAAACCGGGACATGTCCCGGTGTACCGGGACGTATGGCAGCCCTACTTTAATAGTTAACTTTAACATTTTTCGTATTCTGTAATATCCAATTGTAGTGACGTCGTTATGAAAGTTATATCTTAGTAACAGTTACTGAGAAAATAATGAAGTTAGTTACAGAAGCGCGACACGCATGCGTATTGGTGGTAAACAGATGACAGTTGAGGTTAAAAATGACAAAATATTGTATTGCTTACATTATTTGGTTGTTATATAATATATATTATGGTATATACATTTATAAAATATAAAAAAAAACAAAATGAGTGAAGAAATTAAAAAAAAAAAAAAAACGGAAAGCAAAGACAAATTCTCAGTGAAAATAGAACCAATGGCGCAGGCGGGTGGGATTTGGGGGTTAGAACCTACCATGAAGCTGGATTTTTTATTATTTCTATGCATTTTCCTTGTTTTGTCATTACTTCCATACGTCTCATTTTATAACCCTCCCCCTTCATGAAATTATTTTTGCGTCACTTAATAGGACGTTTGTTAATTTTGTTAAGTTAAACTATTTTTTTAATAATTTAAAAAAAGAATTATGAAGTTATGACATTAAAAATGAAGAATTGGAAAAGACTTTTTGATCTTTAATATATTTCATCTCCTGCAATATAAACATTTACCTACACCAGCTGTCCGATTTATAAGGCCAATAAACATCGCCAAAACTTAACACATCTGGTTTAAAATAGTAGCTCCATAAAGTGAATTGTTTGTTTACTATTAACCCGGGAAAAATGTTAGGTAATTTACTTCTATAGATTTTTACTCATTTAATTTGTTCATATAATGCAAGAGCCTGCTGAGCGACGTACTACATACATATTGCAAACTAACAACCGTATTGAACGAACGACCGACAACTGACTGACAACTGACCGACCTATGTCTCGGGAACATGTTTACTAAGCCGGATCAATGAGCCGGCTCAGCAAACTGAACGAACTCAAATGATCCGGTTCTGCAAACTGAGCCGAAATTCCCATCTCTAATCCCTAGGGATATGCGATACTGAGAAAGTCTCCTGAAATTGCAGACGTGAATTCCCTTTGAAAGCATGGTCATTAACAACTGAGAATTAGCAAAGGACAGAACAGATTGAAAACAACTATCCAGCAAGGATAAGATGATCAATAAGTTGAGTCAAGTAATACTACGTCTTCAAGATTATATCAAAAAAAATCTGGTCATCTGCATAAAATCTTGTGGGAGTATTTAAACAAAAAATATGAAAAAATAGAACGCAGATGGCAGTAAACAAATCTTCTCTTTCTTGTCTTCTGTTTTCTGGTTTATTATTTTAAAAATATTCTCGTAAATTTACTATAAATTATTCTAGAAAAATATGCATAATGGTACGGTTACTTGAACAAAATAAACAATCTTCCGATGCGAACACGATGTAAATGTCATGTAAAAGGATTTTCATGTAGTGGGTATGTAAATTGTTGAGTGAAAGGGGTTTGCGTCCATGCTGGTTCTATTCTAGGCTCAGACTCAAACCTAAAATTATCTATGTATGTATGTAAGTGACCCAATAAGTCCGTAGCTCCGAATAATGTGTTCCGTGCACGAAATGACTGAATCTATTCAAGGGATGAGAATTGAATTTAGGTTTATACGTTTGCACTTGCTCTCTATCTATGGTAACTTGCTCTGCTTCTGTTCGGACTAGATCACACTGCCTTTCGCATGCTGATCACGGATACGATTTACATGAAAGCTAGTAAGCTGAAATTTGATAGCTATAGACTATTAGATATTCAGACTGCAAGCAAATTTACTAACTCCTTTTAGACAATTATTTTCATTAGATTTTATGACAACTTTTCAGATTACACTGCTATTTGATATTTTATAGGACAATCAGAATAAAATGTATCAGGTCGTCAAGGATGAAATTTGTAGTTATAGGCGAGGAAACGAAGCAGTGAACTTCCGATTTTTGGCGCAGTAAGATGGATTTACATGCGGTTTGGTGCATTCGATTCGTTAGAGCCTCAGGAAATTTTGTGAACCAACGCGATCAATGCAAAATGAAAAACTGCATTTGTGCATAAGAAAAATGCATTGGAAAAGTGCATTTTCCAGAGTTGCAAAATCAAAAATTTATAACTCGGTATAAATTCACTAAAATAAGTCAAATTTTGATACTCGGGGGTTTTTGGGGTCGCTGAACATGAATATCGGGACGAGAGAAGTGTCCGAGGTACCTGGTGCCCAGGGTGGACACTACGTACATCGTCTCCTAGAGTTTTATGCAAATTTGATACAAAAGCAGTTGAATCACGTTACTCGGGAGTTTTTGGGGTCGCTGAATCCGAATATCGCAATAGCGAACGTCTTCGAGGTACCTGGTGCTCAGGGTGAGCGGTACTTACCCTCGTCTTCAGGAGTTTTATGCGAATTCGATACAAAAGTAGTTGAAACACGTTACTCGGGGGTTTTTGGGGTCGCTAAGTCCGAATATCTCAATAGCAAATGTCTCCGAGGTACCTGGTGCTCAGGGTGAGCGGTACTTACCCTCGTCTCCTAGAGTTTTAATCCACGTGTGCGTCACTAAAACTGTCTACACTAGACACGGTGAAAGTAGTCAAAGAACGTTATAATACCTGAAGTCGCTTAAACATAGGATCAATGCTACCAACTGAATTATAAAAGGAGTTTCAGTATACAAGGTTGGTAGTCCTGGGTACCAGATCCTTGGCACTACGAACTTCGGAGACATTCGCTATTGCGATATTCGAGCTCAGCGATCCCAAAAACCCCCGAGTAACGTGATTCAACTGCTTTTGTATCAAATTTGCATAAAACTCTAGGAGACGATGTACGTAGTGTCCACCCTGGGCACCAGGTACCTCGGACACTTCTCTCGTCCCGATATTCGTGTTCAGCGACCCCAGAAACCCCCGAGTATCAATATTTGACTTATTTTAGTGAATTTATACCGAGTTATAAATTTTTGATTTTGCAACTCTGGAAAATGCACTTTTCCAATGGATTTTTCTTATGCACAAATGCAGTTTTTCATTTTGCATTGATCGCGTTGGTTCACAAAATTTCCTGAGGCTCTAACGAGTCGAATGCACCAAACCGCATGTAAATCCATCTTACTGCGCCAAAAATCGGAAGTTGGGCTGATTTTTGTGCTTCATTGCCTCGCCTATTAATAATATTGCCAACTTTAACAGCTTATTATTTGACATTGTCTTAAAATTTTACCATTCTGTTTTTTTTTTTTTTTTTGTTGGAAAGTTACACATCTCGCCTGTTTAAGGCGGCGCACAACCCTTTAGTTCTCAATAGTTTCTTATACAAAACTAATAATCGGAAATAAAATGAATAACAATCTATATATCAAAATTTGCAGCGAATTTTTTTCTATTTAATAGTTTATTTTAAATTGTAGAAAAAACTGTTATGTTATTGTAAATAATCAAATTGCATTTGCGCACGATGCGGCAAATTGTAGCTAAAGCTTCATTCTACAAAAAAGTTTTTAGCTATTTTGTTTTATTGTGAAAACTACTTATAGTTATTGTACTTGGTAGTCTATATTTGCCGCCATCTTGAATCTTGAATACATGTACCAAGTGGCATTCCATTATCATCAAGTATAATATTTTTCGACGAGGCTTCTAAACTATAAGTAATCAAGTCGAAAAAAATGTTGACGTATTATTTGAACATTTCTACACAAAACTATATAAATACAAAAGTTATTTGAAACCCATAAATAGAATTAAAAAAATACAGAAAAATTTTGCTCATTAAGTTATTGAGCGATAATATTTCTACAATATATGTTTCTACAATTAAAAATATCTTATTAGATAGATAAAAATTCGGTGCAAAATTTGATGTATAGATTGATACTAATTTTATTTCAGATTGTTAGTTTTGTATACGAAATTGTTAACATCTGGGGGTTATACGCAGCCTTAAAGAAATCATTGTATGCTCTAAAAAATATCAAAAACTTATTTAAAAAAATATTTTTGTTAAAAATAGAACGGTCGGAAATTCGCACTATTATGAAGTATGAGTTCTTACGTAATAATAATTCCGTGGAACTAAGGCACCGAAATTATGCAAAAACTTAAAAAAAAACAGCCTAGATTGGTCAACAGATCGACTCCTATCTTATTGCATGATAACGCTCGACCACACACTGCACAAATGACTGTGGCAAAACTACAGGAATTGGAGTTGGAACTTTATCATCCTCCATACTCACCAGACCTAGCCCCCACTGACTACCACTTCTTCCGCAATTTGGACAACTTTTTAATAGGAAAACAGTTTAATTCCGACAATGCTGTAAAACTGGCCTTCCAGGAATTCTTTGATTCTCGTCCGCCAGGGCTTTATAACACCGGCCTTAAAAATCTGCCTCTTAAATGGCAAAAGTGTATAGACCAGTGGTTCTTAAACTGAGGTCCGCAAAACAATGTTGACATTAACTTTACATCCCCCAACTTTTTGCTTTTATTCAAATAACTTATTTAATAAAAATCCTACATGGTCAAGACTTTTTGTATTTGTTGTTATCTAACTAATTATTGATATAACTAAACAATAATTAGTAAAAATTTAATTATTTTTATTCAACTGCAAATTATTTATAGAAAACATCCCAGCAAACATTCAACTAACGGCCGAATGCCGGCAAACTGCTTTTATGCTGGTAAAGTACTGGCACCAAAAGTAAGTGCAACGCCAGTATTAATAATGTACTTCACATTTGTATTTCGCATTCCGCCTATACGAAGTAGTTTACCAGCATTTTATAAGCACTCTTCTTCACTCATACTTTTTACTTAAAACCATCAGAAATAAATCTTGCAACTAATGCGATTATTTTGCAGTTTACCGTTGCTGGGCCGGCAACTGATACATCAATGGGCCAGTAACGGCCACGGGGACACCGGGGTACTGGCCCATTACTTTCAATGCCGGGGAGTATGTGCTTTACCAGTACTGGCCCGTATAAAAATGTTTGCTGGGATATTATAATAAGACCTATTTTGACTAATATTTGACCAAGAAATGTTTGTATGAGTTTAACGTATTATAATTTTTAACTTTTTTGAATTCTTTTTACTACTATTTTTATTTATATATTATTTATTTATATTATCTCTATAAATGCGCAAGACTATTTATTAAAATAACCAGCGATACATTTTTAACAATATTTATTATTAGAAATTAAGTCTCAAGACCGACGTAAAATGTTGTTCAAGAGGGGGTCCGCGGACTACATAAGTTTAAGAACCCCTGGTATAAACAATATAAGTACATACTTTGATGAATAAAATAATTCCTTTTATTTGTAATTTATCAACCAACTTTGCCTTTTTTCTACAAATTTCATCCTTGACGACCTAATATATTGGTCCTGCGATTTAAAACTACAACATTTCTAGTTCAGTTTTGACCCGTCTGGGTTAAAAGGTCCGCCATCGCAGGTCTAAGACATTTACTGTGCGGTTTTCTATTTCTTATAACCCGTTTTGTTGTCCGGCATTATATACGGACCAGGCATGCCTAGGGGGTGTAATGTGCAAACCACTGGTATAAATTGAATAATGTAAAACTTGAGAACAATAATATCTAATTTCGCCCGAAACAAGAATAAATTTTCCATCCGATGAAATTTGGTAAACTTTTAAAACTGGACCCTTTAAGAAAACGAGCTAAGAAAAACTTTGACTGTATATATTTTAATGATTGTTATTTTTCTCTAAGGCGATTTAGTACCATTAGAATATAGTTACGCTTCGTATAACGTATAAACAGTAAACAGCATCTGTTTTTCCAATATTCTCTCGTATAACGAGATGCATACTAGTATCGATTATGTTGCAAATATGTTTTCACAACGATAGATGGTGCTCGATAATATTCTATGAAGTTTAAGCTGTCAGGTAGTTCCTATTAATGAGATTAAAATGTTATTTTCAGTTTTATAACGAAATAGAGCAAAAATTTTATAATTTTATTATGTGCTACCTTAAATCATGTGGGAGGAAATTGATTACGATATTGATGACTTGAAATATTAGATTTTTCACTAGGATGACCAGTTTTGTTGTTAATAATGTGGAGTAGCAAATAGATAAAAAGTAGATTGGAAAGGACGAAAAGGAGAAATTATTCGGATATCGAGTCCTTACTACTATAAAAACACGCTAAATTCAAGACTAGACCATGTAGAAAGGGCCAAGATGCAAACTCCTGCATCTGATTTTTAGGATTTTGTAGGTATGACCAAAAAACCCTTATACCGTCATTTTGTCGTCTGTCTATCTGTCTGTCTGTCTGTCTGTCTGTCTGTCTGTCTGTCTGTCTGTCTGTCTGTCTGTCTGTCCGTCTGTCTGTTCGGTAAAAATTGTAGCCAAACGGCTAAACCTAGAGAGTTGAAATTTGGCATGCCTATACAACTCTTTTCCATAAACTATGCGTTGAAACGGGCAGAAGAGCAATAATCTACGAGGAGAAAACAAGAAGATCGAATTGGAAAGAACTGGTTTTTGCATGCTGGGAGCAGATAAGAAGAAAAGAAGAAAATAAACTAGAGAAGAATGACTGGGAACTAGAACGCTCAAAGTATTACGAAAGAAAAGGCTATTCAACAACAGAAGTAGAGAACCGAAGACGAATGGGAGTTAGCTTAAAAGAAGAAATTGTGAGAAGGGAAAAGGACATGGAACTGCAATAACGAAGAGAGAAGATACAGATATCAAAATACAACCACAGATACAGGTTTTTAGGTAGAATAGACATGCCTCTGTATCTAAGAAAACAATCAAAAAACCAAAAAATAATAGCCAGATTCAGAGTAGGAAACGAAGAAAGAAGGAACGCATACTGGAGAGAAAAAGAAGAAAAGAAGTGCAGAATATGTGAGAGGAATGAAGAGACAATAGAGCATCTAACACGTGACTGCAAGGAAGAAGTGAGAAACCCGAAATCAGCCATACAAATACTCAATGACGAAAACCCGGATGAAACCTGGATGAAAAGCATACTAAATAAAAGACTGTAAATGACATAAGATTAAAAAAAATGTACTGTACATATAATAATTGCACACTGTTTGCTACTAGAAAATGTAAATGTATGAAAATTTTAACACCGCAAGGTGAAAAATAAATCTTTACTACTACAACTCTTTGGCCCGCACATAGGAAAAATACTAAAACATCTAAAAAGCATATCCCCCTAAAAATATAAACAAATATCTGCAAATGAAAGCCCTTAGTACGTAGATCAACGGTCATAATTTTATTTTTGCAAAATAAATTATTTTGACGCGACTTTTTCCAAAATTGTGCAAAAAAAATTTTTGTTCCACATCCTGTAGCCCAGATGAACTAAAAATCTAAGTAATGTACATTTGTGTGAACCGGAATAGTACAACAGGAATTTTTGATCAGATTCTGTTTTCGGAAAATAACGCATTTTTTGTGTTTTTTGCTTGACCATGTAAAATATTTAAAAACTTATGTAACACAGTAGACCAGCATGCTTTGATAGTGTGATGGTTAGCATGCTCGTGTTCGAAGTTCGCTCCGGTTTCGAGACAATTTTTTTTCTGTTTTTTTTTTGCATTTTTATTTTGTTTAAATTATTTTTTCAAAATTCTAGTTATATTTTGGCAAATTTTGCATTTAATTTTTAAAAGCGCAAATTTAATATGCAGTTTGTGTTGCACAATCGTCACAAGTTCAGATCGTGCGGCAATCTGTGCAATACTGTTTTTCTCGGTAAAAATATAAGTTATTATTTCTACAAAACAATATGAGTGAAAACAATCAAGATATCATTGTTTATGCCTGCAGCATTTGCAAAATAAATAGTACAGACATGACTCTCATGATGGAACATGTAAATACACTCAAAAAGACTCAATATTTTCTGGATACAAGCGGAAATGTACTTTAAGGGGGGGGTATGGTCAGAGCAGCACATTTTATACCCATTTTCAAGATTTTTTTTTAGAAAACTGTTAATAGTAACTTGATTGGGATAGTACCTACAGGAAAGAACAACCTTTGAAGAGTATCCAAAAAAAAATTTATTGAAAAATATCGAAAATTAAGCTCGTGACATGAATTTGAAATTTTCGTTCAGGACAAAGAGTTGATTTGCGGTGAGACACATAACTAATGACTGGATCATCTAAAACAAAAAAACCAAAAATATTTCGTTAGTTTATGAGTTTCTTGAGGTAACGCTGTCGAGATATTTTTTTTTCTTGCTTATTTTTTTTTATGGAATTTTTTACAACAGAAAACAGAAATTTCGAAAAAAAAAATTCCGTTTTTTTGACTTCAAACTTATACCAAAAATTAAATAATCTAGATATTTGAAAAAACTCGACAGCGTTACCTCAAGAAACTCATAAACTAACGAAATATTTTTGGTTTTTTTGTTTTAGATGATCCAGTCATTAGTTATGTGTGTCACCGCAAATCAACTCTTTGTCCTGAACGAAAATTTCAAATTCATGTCACGAGCTTAATTTTCGATATTATTCAATAAAAATTTTTTTTGGATACTCTTCAAAGGTTGTTCTTTCCTGTAGGTATTATCCCAATCAAGTTACTATTAACAGTTTTCTAAAAAAAAAATCTTGAAAATGGGTATAAAATGTGCTGCTCTGACCATACCCCCCCCTTAAATTGACTTGTAGTCATATTTGGAACAGTACTCTCTGCATATTCAAACACTTTTTCCAAAATATTTTCTGGTTTGGAAAATTCTTCTGAATTGTCTTCCTCATCAAATAAAATTTCTTTTATATTACTTAATAATCCCAAAACCCTTCATGCGTCATTTTTATATTATCGTACAAAACAAGTAGCAGGAGACAGTCTTCATGTAATCAAACACACATAATTTATTTGTTTACAAAAAAAAAGTTAGAATAACAAGAATAACTGCACAATCTGAACAAATCATCTTTGACTTTCTTGCACAGTGTGCACAGTGGTCACGTGACAAAAAACTTGCACGACACAGAGTTAACACTGCACAATTATGCCGAACGCATCTTTCATTACATTCGTTTCCTATCAAATTTTTTGAGCGGTATAATTCAAGAAATTCTAACTACTGGATTGATTTTTTATATTATATACTTTATAACAGCGAAACCATTATTACATGAACTAGTTAAAGTGTGAAATAAGATATCTATTTCACGTATTAACTGAATTAAACCGTTATTTCATGAAATAACTAGTTATTAAAGGAGGTTGTACGGGTTGCGGACAGCAATGAAAACCAATCAAGGCCTGACAAGTTTCGAATAAGATTTATTCTTCATCGGAGCTACAATAGGATATATAGTATAAGTGTATATAACAGTAGAATGTAGTGTAACAGTAACAAATTATAATTATAAAAGTATAAATGAAAGTATAAATGAAAGTATAATGTAAAAACAAAATAAAATATAAAAAATAACTATATAAATATAAAAAAATTAAATAAGTAAATTTGAATAAAAAAATAAAAATATATGCGTACCTGAGAAGAACATTAAAATTCATAGATAGATGTGAGAGAGTGCATGTTGGAAAATATTAGTCAAAATTGATAAAAATAAATAAATAAATAAAGTATAAAATAGAAAACTAGTCACAATATAACGGATTACACGCTTTAGCGATAACACATATAACACTATCAGAATCCTATATACAAAAGGATTTTTAACTGTATACATACATTAAATTTTCTTTCAGTAGATCTCTAAAGTTAAATTTATTAAGTTGCTCTTTTAACATCCACTTTATGGCACAATAACGAAGGAGGGATGAGTTTAAATTTAATCCAAGTAATAAAATGTAGATTGCTGTACCCTGTAAGTTGTATTAGCCATTTTGGTATAATGGTGTATTGATGTAAAACCACCATTACATTTTACAGTGTTGTAGTGAGTGGGCCCCATTGAACATGTTTACTGGAGTTTGACCGTTTCCCAAGGATGTAGCAGCTAGTGTTTGTGTCGAACGCAGGCAGGCCACTTCCCAACTAGGCTCTTAGTTGTTTTGTTACTTGTTTTAAGAGCCGCAGGCTTCGTTCTAATTTAGAGGGGTTGTTGCAAAAACTATGACAGGATACTGACAATATTGTTTCCTTAATTAAAATACAATTTAATACGCAGCCATTGAAAAGACACCATTTAAAAAACCTTGGTTCTACAAAATTGCAGCAGAACGCAATCTTATTACAACCATATGCAGATTGAGATCTGGACATGTTGGTCATCCAGCTCATCTCCATAGAATTGGTGTACTTTCATCGCCTTTTTGCACACATATTTTTTCAATGTCCGACATACGCACGTCACGGATTAACATTTTTACAAAATTTATTACCAATTTAAAAAAAAAAAACGCCAACCAAATTATTCGACATATTAAACGATAAAAGAACTTTCAACACGTTTCAAAATTCATGAAAATTTCAAATATAATCTTATAATTTATAATTTATTTGGTATGTATTATATACATCCTTGTTATAAAATTTATAATTATTATTTATGTTCTGTAAATGTATATTGAAGCTGGCTAATATGGCGTCTTATGCCGATGGCCAATAATAAATGAATAAAAAAAAAAAAAAACAATTATTTTAATCTTAATTATAGCTCGAGAGATTTATTTGAAAATATATTGGGTTGATGCATAACTTTGTAGTGTTTGACGAGTTTTCTACCTCAAAACCACCGGATTTCTTCCGACGTGGTATCGAAAACTACCAGAAAGTTGGAAATCGATCGTAAAATTCACGTTAATAAATTCAATATCGATATAAGGGCCCCGCATATGACACTTTTAATACGAGGGTTACCTTTTATTTTTTTACAAACGACCACTAGATGGCAATATTGAAATGTGTCATTACTATACTCGTAATATTTGACATTTGTTATTTGAAATCAGAGGCAGCTTATAAATTGACCGAGTAGTTTGTTGACAGTGAGCGTTTAAAAAAAAGTCTGTGAAAAAATGGATATTACTCGTGAAGGTTTTCGTTGGATGTTTTTTTACGATTTTAGTAAAGGCCTAACTCAACAACAATGTATAGATTCGCTTTGTTCAACTTTTGGTAATGAAGCACCATCAGAAAAGACTGTTTACAATTGGTTTAGAATTTCGTAGTGGTCGTGCGTCCGTCAGAGATGAATCTCGTGAAGTTCGACCAAAATCGGTTGTGATTCAAAAAAACATCGATGCTGTGCGCAAAATGATTGAAAAAGATCGGCATGTGACTTACCGTGAGATAGAGGCATCCTTTGGCATATCGCAGACTGAAATACATTCGATTTTGCATGAATATTTAGCTGTGGAAAAGATCTGTTCCCGATAGATTCCGCATAATTTGAACGTAGCTCAAAAAAAGGCTCATGTTGATTGGTGTACGTGAATGCTAAAAAAATTCAACTTAGGCACTGCAAAATCCGTATACAACATCGTTACAGGTGTAGAAACTTGGATTTATTCATATGAACTGGAAACTAAGCAACAATCTACTGTTTGGGTCTTCCAAGATGAACCGTAACCCACAAAAGTTCACCAAGAAAATGATCGCTTGTTTCTTCGATTGTACTGGATATGTTTTTTGAACAAAATTATTTTCTGCTATAAACAGATGTTCCTTTTGGTCTCCTATAACTTTGTTATTTAGTATTTTTAGAGAATAGCGGCGGTATCCCGTTTTAGTGTTGCACTCTGTATATATAAAAGAAATGTGGTCAACAATGCGTTTCCATCCTATTATCCCTGAATAAATAGATACTCATTAGACCACTGATACACCTGACAACTGATGATATAAACCGTTTGAGAATCACTGAGTTATTAATTACGTTAAAATATAAAAAATTCTAATGTTCTTTGTGTGTGTATATACCTTTAGAGAAAGAAAATATTTTTGCACACAGTAATATATGATGATACTAAAAAATAAATATAATAAAATAAAGCTCAATGTTCTAACGTAACTTTGTTTTCCTTTCAGAGTTTTCAGTAGCAATCCAATTTTTAAAACAACACAAAAACATTTTACGTGATATGAATTCTTTTTGCTGGATGAATTTTCAAAGAATAACAAAGTAAAACTGTTAGATGCATCAAAATATTGTTAAATATTTTATAAATATCTTTTATAAAATGTTACATTTTTATCAAATTCATAAACCAGTAATCTATCAAGTTTATCAAGTTCTGCCGATGCAGCGCCGGATTAAGGGGTCAACCGGGCACCCGCCGGGGTGCCTAATGCAAAGGGGTGCCTACAAACTAACGCTGGTACTAGGACCTTTTAGCCAGCGCTCTTTCCATAAAGGAAAAAAAAAGCTAAATGTAATCATTATCCTAAATTTAACTTTAAAAGCGCCCAGCAAATAAGCGATTTTTAAAGCCTTTAAAAATATATATATATATATATATATATATATATTTTACTTCAATAATTTACAAAAAAGTAAAACTGTTATAAAGATGTTATTTTTTAACTTAACAGTGTGTTATTTTGGTTGGTTAAATAAACTAGTTCTAAAGAAAAAACAACAGTGAGTAGACAGTGTTTGTTATCACTATAAAAAATAGTTCGCCCCCTACATGAGGTCTGTAAAAGCTTCAAACATTTATACCTTTCGGCAAGGCCGTAAATTATACCCTCAGACAAATCTCTTTAAAAGTTTCACCACATCTGTGGCGATACTAGCACACAACTAGATGGTAAACATAACATTTTGAGACACAGAATATGGAAAACTTTATTGAGTTAGACAATTTTTTGATTAGATTCATTATATTATATGAAATATGGTATACGTCAGGATGATTTACTTGGCCGACGACCATTAGAAAAAGGTTATCAAAATTAAGTGATTCCATTCATTAGGAGGTTGAGAAAGAAGTATTACCTATTGATGATATTCGAGCGAGAATATGTTAAAATTACTCCTATTTTCACAATCATTCACCTCTTATCCAGGTGTAGGAGCTCTCCCCCTGGTATCGGCGATTAGATTCGTTGCTGAAATAGGCCTATGAAAATAAATAAAATTAAAAAAAGGAAGATACAAACTACGGGCGTATGTGTAAAATAGATATATATATATTTGTTTATCGGTTCTCTGTCGATCAATCGGCATGTAAAGTCTCTAGATCGAGTGCTTAAGTACTTGGATTTGCATCAGTTCATTGTTCTTAAAATGAATATGATTTAAAAGATAAATTAGGTAATTGCAAGAAGTCAATCGGGGATCAAATACTCGATGCCTAGGACAATATTTTTTGCCATAATTAATTAAATCAAAATCAGCAATTTTTTTGCAAATAATATTTCATTTGTTAATCTAATTATGGAGAGCCCTACATAAAAAATTGAGCTGTATTGAATTAACTTTAAGAATAAGTCTAAATAATATATATATATATATATATATATATATATATATATATATATATATATATACAGTATTGGCCATAAAGATTGCAACTTTTAACATCTTTCAATTTTTCAAATTTTAATAATAATATTGGAAAATAAATACCCTTATTTCTATAATTTAATCATATTTTGTCTGTTACATCAATCAATAGTCAAATAATCTGACTTACAGATTAATAATAAATTATTTCTTCATTTTTGCTTGGACAAAAATATTGCAACTTCTTGAATTTTCTTGTTATATGCAGGTTTTATACATAAATAATATGTTGTGCACAAGTAATATTTCAGTTTATATTTGTCAATCATGGGTCGTAGTAAAACTGTTTCAATTGAAATTTTAAACTTCATAATTTCTGGTTTTAAAGACGGGCTGCTGCAAAATGTGATTTCACAAAATTTAAATGTTCATAAATCTACTGTGTCGCGAATTATAAAATGATTTCGAGAAGAAGGTACATTTGAAGTTTCAAAAATTCCAGGACGGCCACGAAAAACTACAAAATGAACTGATAAAAAAATTATTTATTTATTTACCAATAACCCCTTTCTGTCATCGGAGAAAATTTTGGGCCTTTTGCCACAAATGGATCAAGAAAACATCTCAACAAGAACTATTCGCAGAAGATTAGTTAGTGAGGGTCTTTTTAGTCGTCGTCCTGCTAAAAAACCACTTCTACCCAAAAAGAATGTGAAGGCCCGATTAGAATTTGCTAAAAATCATATTGACTGGACTGTGGATCAATGGAAACAAGTTATTTTTAGTGATGAATCTTAGTTCAATTTGTTTAAAAGTGATGGTGTAAGTTACGTTAGGAGGCCTGCTAATAAAAGATTAGTTCAAAAATACACCTTGCCAACAGTTAAACATGGCGGATGTGGTGTGATGGTATGGGGCTGTTTCTCGGGATATGGTATGGGTCCTCTATACCACATTGAAGGAATAATGGATCAATTTAAATATATAGACATCCTTCAAAATGTTATGGAACCTTATTCTGATGAATTCATGCCTTTAAAACATATTTTTCAGTATGATAATGACACAAAACCTTTTTTAAGTTGGTCAAAAAATGGTTCGAGGATTCAAAAATTAACGTAATTACTTGGCCGTCACAGTCACTCGATTTAAATCCAATAGAAAACCTTTGGGAGATTGTCGACAGAAAGATTAGAAACAAAACGCGTTCAAATATTGAAGATTTGTTTAAGGCTTTGCAGGGTGCCTGGTCTAATATTGATAATGAAATGATCACGAAATTATTAGAATCAATGCCGAAAAGATGTCGGGAAGTTATAAATACTGGTGGTTACTCTACAAAATATTAAAAATGATCTGTTAATAACAATACATTTTCTTAATTAATAAAAAAAAAGATTTTTTAAGAGTAGTTGCTATCTTTATGTCTAGGTAAAAATAATAAATACTATAAAAAAAAATAGAATTGACTATTAAAATTTAATTTTTTACTATAATATATGTAGAGGATTGTTAAACGTAAGAATTACATTTTTTAATTTTAAAAATATTGAATAGAATAAAAATAAAAGAGGATCAAAAGTTGCTATCTTTATGGCCAATACTGTATATATATATATATATATTCTAAAAAGTCAACACAAAATGCTTAATGCCTAGAACAATAATTTTTGCCATAATTGCATCAAAATCAGCAATTTTTTTGCAAATAATTTTTCATCTGTTAATCTAATTATGGAGAGCTCTACATAAAAAAATTGAGCTGCATTGAATTAAAAAATTAAAAATAAGTAAAACAAAATAGAAGATATTTATACCATAACACGTCTCAGACAATAGTAATATTTAAGTAAAGTAGTAATATTTTTTTAAAGTAAAATTTTGTTCTCTTAAAACTACGTTCACAGCTCTAAAATTAATAGACTATACGCTATGAGTTGTTTACTGTTGATTGTCACTAACAAGTTTGTCATATGGTAACGCAAGCGACCGTTCACAGCTCTAAATTTAATAGATTATGCCTTGTCATTGTCGACTGTTTTCCAAACATAGAGTTAGTGCGTTGTTTTAATGCGACAGACATATAAACACACAACCTAAAAAATACTGTCGCACAAATTTCATCAAATTTCGGGAATCCAAAATATATGAGGAGATAAAAAAAGCAATTAGTTCTGACGAGGAAATAGCTACGCGGGCCACACAAATGAACCACACGGGCTTGATCTATGTATATGGTTGATATAAGAGTTTCTTGATTATACTTACGAAACCCTACAAAATAATCACGCGTTTAATATTAATTTATCACTGGTCCTAAGCCCAAATTGGTGACTTGGCTTGAAGAAGACAGTATTGTTGTTTATTTTATACCATTTGTTTGCTAAATTAAGTATATATTATTATGGGATTTGTCAGGTCTTGACAAGCGTCCACTAATCGCACACTTCAGCAACCTTTCGAGCCGCGTCATATTATTATTATTATTATTATTATTATTTCAATACGGTACATATCAAGACTACGAATCAGCGAAACTTGTGCTAGGAGCATAAAACATACCCAGGTAGATCTGATATAGAGCAAAATTTGTATAAGTGAGACCTTGGACATTCATTTTCTTAAAATATTAAAACCCGTTAAAATTCGAATATTTAATTTTCTTATATATTCATATAATTGAATTTAGGAGCATATCATTTTTCCACACCTTAATTTTTTTCAATATACGATATAAAATATAGCTTATCTTAATGCGACGGCTCTTGCCATTATTCTCAGTCACCAAGTTCGACTCCGATCATCTATTCAACGCACATCACGCACAAAACATAATTTACAATTTACAATATCTTACGCCCTGCGAAGGACCCATATTTTACCCGTATTTGTCAAAATAACTTGATAGGGTTAACTTGGTTTTGTTAATGTTCTTTTCAACCAGAGAATTTTAAGTTTATTTTGACAAAACTGCGACAAAAATATACCGATCCACATATTTTAAAATAGTATAGGAGGAATTATAAATAACTATGAGATTAGCATTTGTTTATATAATATTAATTAAATGTTGTAATACCCCCCTCGGTGAAATAGAATACTAACAATAACAAACATTTCTTTTAATCTATAAAAAAGCTTTCAACATCTTTAATCCAAGTTGTCACACATACTTCATCTTAAATTTATTGGTGTTTTTAGTCGCATATTTAACGTGTTATATATCTTGTTAAGAAACTGAATGGGTAATGACAACTGTCAGTTATAAATTTTTCTATTTCTTTTTTTATCTTTTGTAAGCTGAAGTCTGCTTCATTATCATTATCAACTTTATTTGGTCCAATATATGATATATGTCGCCCTTTTTCCGTGTTGGCATTGAGGTAATTTTGTCGCTTGACACTGTCGTGCTTCTATCCCTTTTTTAATTTAAGAATATATTTAGCAACAGCGAGTATTTGTTTCTGTTTCTGAGATATTGCCAAGATAGATGGCTCCACGGTACTTCGAGTAAGGCACGCTCTTTTCATTGCACGTTTGGTAAGTGACCAAGATCGTTCAGTATTCACTCAGACTTTTTTTAACATACTGAAACAACACAAACCGAGGTAGTAAAATACTAAAATATTTAATACCTACTGTAATTTTGAAATATTTTAAATTAAACCTTCTTGTTACCGTTTTAAATTTTGAACTAAAAACATATTTGAAATGAATAGCAAAGAATTGTATTATTCTCCTTAAGAGTTAATTAATTGAATAAAAAAAGTAAAAGAAATATACGACCTGGTCATCATTGGCCAAGTAGTCCTAGGTGAAACTTGGTCTCTGGTTTCCAGGTTTCGTGACTATTTTGAATGTGTGTACCTTCAGGAGTAATATGGTCAGTATTATTACTCCTACAGTTTATAGCCGGTGGCGAACGGTTAGGCAAAGCTTATAATTTGTATAAATATTTATTACACAATTTATTTGACATAGTCGGGATTTTAAACCACCTCAATCTACACAGAATAAAGCTTCAAAAATATGAATGGATATGTTGGTCCAATCCAATAGCAAATTCGCGAGAGTCATACACTAATGCTACAATAATGGTACAATATCCGAAAGACGAACTCCGATCTTCTACCAAAATAAGACAGGTACTCACCAAACAAGAATGATAATAATTTGTACGAAACTTCCGCAGTATCCTAACGAGGCAAATGCAGAATTTTCTCAAAGCTTAATATTAGGTATGTTCGATTTGCACCTTCGCGTTATACTGCTAAACGCTGCAGTTAGCAGTTTACTACTAAAAACTGGTTATATACAGCGAGTTTAATTTTCTGTTCGATTTGTTTATACGTAAAGAATAAGAAGTACGTCTGACGTAAATGTTAAATGTCAGACAGATGTCAGATAACTTTCCAGGTTAAGAATCTTTTTACGATTTGGTTCGGAGATTATCTTGTGTGTCGAATAGGGTGACCAGACGTACTCTTTTTAAGAGTATTATACTCTTTTTTGAGTAATATTTTCTATACTCTTACTTTTTATAAAAAAAACCCTGAATATACTCTTTTTTGATGGTCACTTGTTTTTATTACTTCTAGTTTAGAAGTGAGGACCTTTTTTTTTTGCTCGTCACTAGTATTTTTGAATGAGGACCTCTGTTTTTTGCTCATTATTTGAATTTTTGGAGTGTAAACTTTTTTTAGTTTACTCTTTTTCTGTGAAAAAAATCTGGTCAGCCTAGTGTCGAAAGGGTGAAAAATATTAGATATATTTAATGGATCTTGAAATATTATCAAATCCAGAATCATCTGATTCAGATTTAGATTTTTCGAGTTCGGATGATGAAGATTTAAACTGTATTTGCGAGGTTTACAAAATGCCCCAGGATAGAAAAACTGAAAAATTTTGTAGAAACTATTGTCCCAGGATATTCAAAAAAAGAATTTGTAAGACATTAGCCATCAAAGAATATAGTATAAATATCAAAACAAATATGCTAGCCATATTCCTGTCAAAAAGTCAAAAACAAAGTACCAACCATTTATTCTTTATTTACGGTACCAACCCAAAAAGGTAAACAAACACAGCCGTAACAAATAATCCGCAAGAGAAGCAGCTGTAACTTTTTCGCAGTAGCGTCATAAACTGGCAGTAAATTACGAAAAATCGAACATGTTTGCAGTTACTGCGAAACAAAACGAACAGATTTTTTTAACGCGGCAGTAAACAGTAACTGCAAATGTGCAAATCGAACACACCTATTGTCTTAATTCTTTTGTAACCCAACATCGAAAAAAATGGAAAGCAAAACAATGCCTAGTGGTGTCTGGGTATATTAAGATTATTATAACATCGTTCACGAATTCAATCCCTAGCAAGTTAGAATCTGATGCACGTGCGCATTATTACTTTTTGTAGAAAAGAATTGTACGGATTGCGAACATCTAAATTCAGTTAACCAGTTTCGAAATAGTTTCTTTCTTCATCAGAGCTACAATGGAATTTTTTTTAAATATATTGTTATTGCTTGTGTAGTTACGGTTGTGATTAGATGTTTGTTGTTCAGGAGCAAAAATAAACTTGTTATGGATTTCAACCACGAATGAAACTAATGACACGAATCCCGGGAACACGAAAATTGTCATCGAACATGTGCGCCAGAAATTTAAACTTATGGGTCAATTATGTGCAACCCGTAACGCGATTCGTAGGTAATTTATACGCAATTGGTTGGTTTTTCGCGCACCTCTAATATTTAAATGTGAGATTACGGATGCGCGCAATTGAATGTTGGTACCCGTAACGACTATAGATTGCTTGCGGAACGCGTTACGGGCTGCAAAGAACTGACCCATAACTAACCAGCCGGGAATAAATCTCGGATTTAAAATTTGGAGCACTTCTTGCCTAGATTACAAATTTCTAGATTTCGAATTTCTTCCTCCTCATAATTATTTCACTTTCCCCTACTTTATCTATAGTATTAAATTTTCAGTTGTATATTGTAGTTATAAACCTTGTTAACAACTCTAAAAATATATTTAAAAAAAGCTCAATAAATAAAATCTAGACATAAAAGTATGTTTGACAACTGGATTACGTATGTTGAAAGGTTGTCGTTTTTTCATGAAGGGTTTCATAAACATCAGTAATCACCACTTACACGCCTTGAGCTGAGCTGGTTCCCATCTGAGAATGTGGCGACAGTGATATGCATTTTTTGCTCCAACTGACGGATGTATTTGTAAATACGCGGTTTTCCTGGGAACACACACTTGCTCGCTTTGAGATACTGTAAAAATAAGTGCAGAAACATTATTATAATGGCGTTACAAACAACTTGCATGCAGATAATAAGATTAGATAAATTTACTTAGAATATTGTTATTTTTAAGTTGGCAAAACATGTGTTTATTTTACTTTCAAGACTAGTTCGTATAATGTTAATTAATCTACAAAAACTTGATATTGCGTATTTAATAGTTCTAATTATATACGAGATGTGTAAATAAATAATAATATTGTTGCTATAAACAATTACAATTACAAAGAAATGAAAAACAAAATAACATAGAATATAATGAATATTTTAAATATTTTTTATTTCATTTCTTTGTTCTTCTTCCAGGGTCCCTCTCTTTCTTCCTACTCTCCTTCCGGCTTCCCTCTCCTGTCTCCTTCCTTCTTGTCTCCAGTTCTCTTGCCCATCTTTCTCCCTTGCCTCCTCACTCATCGGTTCCTTTATCTTTTCCTCCCAGACTGCCACATCTCTGCATCTCTTCGCTAAAAGCTCTAAGGTTTCCTCTTCTTCCTTGCACATTCTACAAAGCCTGTCCTCTGGCTCTGCCCAGTACCTGTTGTTCCTATCTTCATTGCCGCATCTTAACCCCACTATCCTCGTGACTCTACCCCTCTGATCTTCCTCTTTTCCCCTTCAAGTATCTCGGTATTCCGATCACTCTTTTCTCTTAGCATTAGTTATTGTACTTGATTATATAAAGGTTTTTAGTTTTTCAAAGGCCATGCTTGCTTCCGAAAACAAACATAAAGGCAATGAATCTTCTTCAACACTCTCTTCAACTTCTCGAATTTCTATTTTACTGGACAATATGGTTTTATTATTTTGGAAAAACGATCCCAGCAAACATTTTTATACGGGCCAGTACTGTTGAAGCACATACTCCCCGGCAGTAAAAGTCAGTACCCTGGCGTCCCCGTGGCCGTTAGCTGGCCCATTGGTGTATCAATTGCCGGCCCAGCAGCGGTAAAGTGCAAAATAATCGAATTAGTTGCAAAATTTATTTCTGATGGACCAGTGCTTATATTATACCCACTATCTAGTATTTCAAATGTAACATATGTATATTTACCTTATACTTACCCAGTATTAAAATAAATTAATGGTTTGGTGCAAAATAAATACTCATTTGGCCATTTCACCACCGTTGAATAAATTTATTTAACAAATAAAGTTGACAATATCGCATCGGTTTTAAACTATTAATTAAGAAATTAACGTTGTTGTCAATAGAATGATGCGATAAACTTTATTCCTTGAATAAATTTATTCAACGATGGTGAAACAAAAGTAATATGTAACATATTAACAAAAATAAGGAGTGCTCATAAAATGCTGGTAAAGTACTTCGTAATGGAGGAGTGCGTACAAATGTGAAGTATATTATTAATACTGGCGTTGCACAAAATTTTAGTGCCAGCAATTTACCAACAGAAAAAGCAGTTGGCCGGCATTCGGCCGATGGTTTAATGTTTGCTGGGATGGATCTAGTAAAATAGTAAAAAATCCGCAATATTCTGAATGAATAATGCGGCAAAACGATGGATAGGGGAACGATCGACTCGGTCTTCGATGTTGGTACACTAGGTGTCTTCGTTTGTGTTATCCAAACTGTTTTAAGTTGTCTAAATTCCAAAAAAGCGTTCGTTTGTATGTTCTGAACTGTCCAAGTATTGTTCGTTTGTCAGTTCAGAACAGGTTCTAAGTTGTCTAAACTGTACTACGTCTAGAGGAAGTACAAGTTCGGACAAGTTAGAATAAGCTAGTGACGTCACTCTTTAACTTTATTGACTTTATTTTGTTTGTTTAAACAAACTAAAATCGTAAAAAAAAAAATTTGAAGAAAGCATTTTTGGTGAAATGTTCACCAGGTGAAGCCTTAATCGAGGATGAATGTTATATTTTTTCTTGTGGAAAATATAATAATTACATTTAAAATCAACTATAACCTATAAATTATGTATTTTATCGTTGATTGAAGAATCATATGCTCAGTCAACGATTTTATAATGTTGACTATTTTATTTACTAATATATTTTTTATAGAAAATAGTCTAATAAAAGTAAATAAAAATCAAAAGGTTAGGTTAAACTGCAATAACTTATTAAGTACGTTCGTTTGTACCATCATCTATTTCCTGTGAAATAATGTTCTGATGACGTCACGACCTTTTAAGGACAAGTTAGAACAAGACAAACGAACAGATCTACTGACTTGTTATTATTGAGTTGAATTATCATTTCTTTAACTGTACATTGTTTTATTTTGATTTTACTGTTAGACTTTTTAATTAATTTTGATTCTTCTTTTCTAGGTAAGTGTTCATATTGTTCTCTTCTTCCCTTGGCTGTATGTTGGTAAGTCTGTAAACTATTCTTAAGTACTTACATAATTGTAAATATGTGAAACTTAACTAACATGTGTCACTTATAAATAGTTTTCCATGAAGCAGAGGCGAGTGTGTTAAGTATGGATCTACCGCAGTTCTTGCCAAAATATCCATTAGATCTCTCCTAAGATCTTTTCCTCGAATCATCAAACATGTTTGAAATGTCTTTAAATTACTAAGACCGAATGATAGTAATAAAACCAAACAGTTTATAGTTTATCACTAAAACTGGAAGTTCTATTTTAAACGATCGTCTCTTTTTCTCTATTTCTATAGTCTTATGGTCAGTTGAGATGACCATCGTTATCAATAACGTTGTTCGCATTACGTCAATAAATTCTGCTTAGCAAGATATTGACAAATAGTTTTTAATCAAACAGTTCTATGTTACAATGATATTTTAAAACACAAAAAATAAGTATCTAAACAAGAGTATAGAGTTTATTTTCCTCATTCTACCATATTTCTATTTATTTATGTAAACTAAAAACAATATAAAACGCATTGAAATAGGAATAAACAATGTTTATGGGAACAAAACAATAATCTTGTATTTTCTGTTATCTTTGAAGTTAATTAAATCTAGAAATTTACTATTTATATTAAAAGCTTTGCCGTGTACTGTATTCATTATAATTAAATTTCAAAACTAATAAGATGTAACAATGCATTTTTTCTTAACTTTTAATTCATATTAATTTAACAAGATAGGAATGTATTATAATAAATTTAAATAAAGAACCCTGGGGCCTTTGAAGTTCTTTGACTTTATTTAATATATCGGTCGAGGCTTTGTTGAAAATCTTCAATACTTCAAAGTAGAGTGTAAATAAATATTTTCAAGGAAACTTTAATGATTGTTGTTTGTTGAAATATTTATGAAATCTGAAATATATCAGATAATTTTTATATGAACGTAATTAAAAATACACACAAAAGGTTTAAAATTATTGGATAATTGGAGTTTCATAGTTTTACATACTATTGCATTGAAAGCTGCTGTGGCTCAGTAGTATAGTTCTGAAGACTTTACATTTATTTACAAAAGTGCTTTTCTATAACCGAATTAAAATGGAACGCGATAAGTTGTTTTTCCGATGTACACTACTTTGATTTGAAAAAAAGTGCTGTTGAAACTCATCGATTGCTAATGTGAATGTGTTCTATCGGAAACAGTATGTAGAGATTGGTTGGGACAATTTGAAAGTAGTGATTGTGACGTTCATGGTAAACAACGGCCAGGTCAATTGAAAAAACTTGAAGATGAACAACTGCCATCTCTATTACCCCTTTCACACTAGATCTTTAAGACGAGAGAGCTTAAAGTTGACTGATGTTTAAGATCGGTATGCTTTCACACTTGATGTTTAAATCTCTGGTGCTGTCATCAGCTACAGTAATTTTGTCCTTAAGTTACCGTCATGAAATTACCAGTTTTGAACTGTCTGCGCAGACGCACATTTTGAATTATTATAAACAATTAAGGATATTTCATTTCATTCTACAATAAAGACACTACAATAAAGAATATATTACACCTGTATTAACATGTAAGTCGATACATTTTATCTCAATTATTGTAGCTCTGTATTTTATTAAACACATTATTAAAATAAATAATTTTATTATAACAATAAGTATAAACTTCTTATAACGTCGATATAATACAGATTCTTGTTTATGATAATATAAAATGTTGACAGCACAAATTCAAGGAGTATTTTTTTATAATAGAAATTAAGTTGGCAATGCGGACGAAGTTTAAGACGCATCTCTGTCTTAAACATCGGTTATGTTTAGACGAGGCCGTACGGTTTCACATTAGCGTTTAAAGATACATTCACTTTAACATCCGATCTTAAAGATCTAGTGTGAAAAGGGTATATTGGAAGAAAACCCTGTGCGGTGTTGTAGTTCTACTACGAGCCAAGTTGTGAATTTTGGTCTAAGAACAGGTTAAGGGTTGAATTTAAAATTGTTTTATAAGTTTAGAATAAATATATTAAAAATCAAAATAAAATACAATTTAAATTTGCATATTTGAAACTAGATGTTTCCAGGTAATTTTTTTTTTTTAGTTGGCAAAAACGCACAAGATTGAGCAATGACCGAAAAGAACTGAATGTTAAAATGAAATGTAATACTTTAAATAAATAGATGTTATTTATGTTGTATGCAAGTTATTTATACATACAAACACTTTACCATTCAGTAAAAACTGAGGTTAGGTGTTCTACGTCAACGTTCAACGGCGTCAAAAGTTGGATGTTGACGAACATTCAGTATCAACGGCGTTGGAACGCCGTTAGGACGTTACACATTCTGTGCACTTGCGTACGACAGCTTGATTTTAACTTTCCTCTGACAGATAGCGCCATCCAAACGCCGTCAACGCGCCGTAGAACTCGTTGCATTCTGTTCCCCACTTTAACTTCAAACTTATATTGCTTACGAAAATGTTACCAAAATCTGAGCATTCTGACTAATCTTGTGACGTCACCAGATCAATCTGAGCAATCTTGTGGACTGAATGAACGTAAACGCCTAATGTATTCACGCATTTTGTTATTGAAATAAATACTCAAATAAGACAAAAAACAGCGACCTTCTAATATTAAACAAGACTGCCCAAAAAAGTAAGATTTATAATCATAATCACTGTAGGTACTTCAAAACATAAGTGTTAAAAAATATGGTAGATGGCATTGTGAACAAGTAAGACATCAATTTAACAAAAAATATATATAAAAGACATTTCCTTCCTAAAAAATCGAATCTTCCGGCGTATAATGCTTTCAGTACCTAGTCGTTCATTACAGGCCCCACGTGTTAGAGTACAGTTCTGGATTGGACACGTCCCTAAGGACTATAACACCGTCGTTCAGAACTATTTGAATTGAATGCAATGCTGATAAACGTCTTTACCGTCTCAAATGTTCCTCTATTTCCGTCGTTCAAGTTTTTTTTCGCTGTCACTCTGAGAGCTAGAATCTAGATTTAAGAAATGTTCAAGTTTTAAAAGTTTTAACGGCATGTTTGGATTAAGGGTGTTAGAGAGAGAGAAATAGTGTTTCTTACGATAATGTAGTTTTTCTTCTTTTTTTCAAGTTTGTCAAGTTAATAGATTGCTTTAGATATTTTTCTTTGTATGTGAATTGTTATTTCTTGATGTTTTTTTAATCTTGAAATCTTTTTATATGTCAACGCTTTCGTATGTAAAGTTTTACAATTTAAAATAACACTTACTTGCCTACTTCAGCAACGAAATATATAAAATCTTCAATGCAGTTTTTCACTTTACAGAATAAGATTAAAAGTTATTTTATGCAAAAGAAGAACTTCAACATAACAAAAGGTGACAACATAGAGTTGAACTATACATAAGCATTAGATAATAAAGCAGGAGAGAAATAGCTGAGCCAGCAAACACATCGAAGAGAAATATAGTCGAAGATTGCTGACCAAAACCAAAGACATAAATATATATATTAAAAAAATCTGTTAGTTCTCAGACATTTTGGTTACTAGGCCTTAAGAGGCTGATTTGAAATGAGTTACCTAAATCTGTTTCAAATTAGATTAAGAACTTCATTGCTGAAAAATGACTTTAAAGCCTTCTCTAGTGGAATTGTGACCAAGTTACTTGATACCTTAATGCAACTTTGTCAAACATGTCCAACCTCGGACTATAATATAATTTGCAATTTTAAGGAATTTTTTTCACAGTTTTATTTAGTTATATATCTATGCAAATAAAATAGGCTCTATCGACTTTACATTTGCTTTCTACGTCTTTCGTATGAATATGGGACGGTCCGCACAAAAAACTAAGTATATTTTATTTATTATGGTTTTAGACATAAAACTATCTATTTTCTTGAAAACTTGTAAATCGGGTTGTTTTCGCTGCTGATTTTTGCCACGAACAATAATACGTTAAATTGTTCTGTATGGAGCACTAGTTAATTCCGTAGTTCTAAGTATAGGTTGTCATTATCTTCCGAAACTAACTTCTTCTAAACGTTCAGTATCAGAACTTTGCAATCTTCTGACAAATGACATTTTTCTTTAGAAGCCACGTCCACATTTTCGCATTCCATGTCAACGTCCCCATTTTCGCACTCCAAATCACCTTGCACAGATTCACTATTTTCACTACAGAAATTTAGAATTTCTTCAAAATCAAATGGTCCCCAAGAGCCATTTTATTAAAGTATGCACGCTATGAACGTTGAAAATTAATTAACAAACAAGTATAACATCCCCTAAATTTTAGAAACAATAGGACTATACATTTGAAAAATATCCCTAATGGTTTTTAAGAAACTTCCATTGAACTAGTATTACATCTATTCGATTTAAATTTAAAATTCCCTTAATATCTCATATATTTTAGGATTACCGCCATAAACTCATTACCCCATTGTTAAGCTTCTTAACAAGAGTGGCAATTTCATTTTGGAAATACTATACCTAATTCTAATTTCTAATTTCGAGGTTTGAACGCAGCATAAGGAAAAAGTGACCGAGAAAGACAATTGGTTAATTTATTATCTCAACAAATGTTTAACAAAATCAAACTTTCCTACCCCTTAATTATTTTAAATTATGCCGTTAACATTTAAATTTCATGTAATATTACGAGAAATCTTTACAACTGTTACAAGTTGTAAAATTTACAGCTGTCATTTAGGAGGAAAGTCGTAGTTGGGGTTTTTGGAATCATAAAATTTATTACAAGCGGCGTGTTCTCTATTTGTAAGTGAACACTTTAAGATTTCACATAAAAACGTTAAAATTCAACAAAAAACTACAAACTAACCTTTAGTTACAAATTTAGGGATAGTAGTAGTAAAAAAGGTGTAAAATAACTATTTTAATAAGTCAGCTGTAGTAAATTTAGGATAATAAAATTATAGCTTAAAATATACTATACTCTATCTCCGAAAGACTGATAGTAATAAAATTTATTATTTGTAAAAATTTATTGTATTATCACACAAAAGCGACAAAATATGAATAGTTCGAAACGAAATATTGTGAAAAACAACCGAGTGTGCCGCACATATTATATGGGAATACGAACTAGGGTTAAACACAATAGGCCATAAAAATTTGACCCTAAAATTTTGAGGAAAAATATGGTCACAAGGGTGTGTTTAATGATATGATAAATATGGTCACAGGCGTGCGTTTAATAAAATGATAAATAGTAATATAGAAATACACAAAACCAATTTAAACGTGTTTAAAATGTGCACGCCACTGGTAACTGCCTGACAAAATGATTTATTACTATCAGTCTTTCAGAGATAGAGTATAAGTTGGTCACTGACATATTTGGCTATCCAAAATTCAACCTGTTGGTTGACTTTTCCCTGTTTCGGCAAATCTTCAATTTACCCCTGTTAAATTCTGTCTTCTGTTAGATCAGTGGTTCCGCACCCATAGTCTGCGGAGTTTTAAAAGTTTGACAGATAATAGTTCGCAAGTCAAAAGTTTTGCATCTAAAAATAATCGAATTAAGTGGCAAAGAAACATTACATCCATCTACCGAAAAAAAAAAAAAAACACGTCCAAACAAATAAAGTCTTGCCCAGTATGGAAAAATCTCAAGAACTATTTTACATCGTCGGTAAAAAATTGATGTGAAGTGTGAATTTTCACACATTGCAGGGTTTCGTAGGTATATAATAAGTGAAGGCGGTATGCCGAGTGTGTAGGACAAATTTTGCTTTGTAAGAATCACGGCAAAATGAACCATATTTTTAAAATAATTTATCGTCTGTTGATGTAAGCGCTTTAAAAACAAATTTTATGTTAAAATATTTTTTTGTTAATTTTAATTCGAATACCTAATACCATTATTTAGGTTTCATAGCAAGGTTCAATAAGATTTTGAAAATTGCGCCTATGGCTTCCATTGGTTGTTTTAAGTCATATGCTCCGCCCCTCTGGTTTCGTATACATGACACATAAAATGAAAATATTATTCCAACAATTTCAACTGGTTATTAAATTTACGCTCTTAAAAATTAAATGTAATATTTGCCAAAATATAACTAGAATTTTGACAAAATAATTTAAACAAAATAAAAACACAAAATTAAATTGTCTCCTCTACCCGGGAGCGAACTCTAGGTTGCTACGTAGCAAGCGACCAAGCTAACCATTAGACCAGGATACGCTTTCTAGTATAGTGTGTTACATAATTATAACTTTTGTGCATCGTCAATCAAAAAACACAAAAAATGCTTTATTTTCCGAAAACATAATCTGATCAAAAATTCCTGTTGTGCTATTCCGGTTCACATCAATGTACTTTTCCAAGTATGTTTCCTTTGTGCGGGTCAAAGAGTTGTATAAGCATGCCAAATTTCAACTCTCTAGGTTTAGCCGTTTGGCTACAATTTAACAGACAGACAGACAACAAAATGACGGGTTTTTTGGTCATACCTTTGATTTATCGTGGTACTTATTGAAAGGTACCTAATTTTTGCCGTTTATATGCAATCTGACCAATTCATGACTTCAACAGACAATGAAATATCTCCTTAAAAATTTGGAGTCTCTGCTGTTTATAAATATTATCCTTACATGAGAAAAGCGGTTTACCCATGTGGAAAACTGTTTTTTAATGTATCAAAACAGGTTTTTAAAGTGTCAAAACAAGTTTGTGAGCGATGTGAAAAAAAATATCCACCTTGTAAAATTTTAGAGGTATATTGACGTTTAAATTTATGAAAGAGCTTTATTTTTGCTAGGATTTCACACCATATATGTAGGTAACTTAAGAGCTTATAGTAAGGTTCTCTAATAAAATTAATGTATCACTGTAAACTGAGGACTAGCACTAATCTCATTAACAGAAAGAAGAAACCTGCCAGTCCTTCAATAACATCCCGAATTTCTCTGTTCTGGAACCAGGATATTCAACACCATTATTCTAATCTTTTGCCAATTATTTTTTCTTCCATAAATGGCTGGTATTTACATTTTATGTTAGTTGCTTATTTAACAAAAAAAAAAAAGATGCACATCCACTGCTATGGTGATTAGTACGCGTACATTATTTATTTACATGATATTTTGTGTTTATATTATTATATGAAATATTATTACAATATAGCGGATAAATTTGTGATCAGTAAAAATTTGTGGAGATTTTCCAGGTTTTCCGCCTTGTCACTGAGAGCTTCTTGTAAGTTGTCAGGTATATAGTGGCGTTGTCGTATCGTTTGTGCAGTCTAGTATGATATGTTCGATTGTCAGTCTTGTATTACAGTCGTCACTGGTCGGTGACTCGTTTCTTTCAAGTCTGTATTGGTCTGTCAGTATGGAATGTCCAATTCTTAGTCTAGTCCAGTGTTTCTCAAGAGGTGGTCCGCGGCCCACCAGTGGTCCCCAGAAAAATTTTAGTGGTCCGCGAAAGTTTTAATATGTTTTTTGCAGTTTTTTAAAAAAAAAATGTGCACATTTTCTATGTAAATAATTTATATTTGGTTCATTTTCTGTAAACTTTCTATGATTTTCTACAAATAGAATAAATGTATTTAGTAGCACATTACATATATTTGTTTTCTTGGAAAAAATGAACCAACAATTATTATTAGTGGTCCGCGTTATAAAATTATATATTATACTGGTCCGAGGTGCGTTTCCAGTTGAGAAACACTGATCTAGTCGTTACTATTTGCTACTATCTTGTCCCTTCAAATTTCCATTCTTTGGTTTCTTCTTTTATTCACCGTAGTTTGTTGTCTCTTATGTCTTGCCATTTTCTTCTTTTTATATTAGCCTTTTACCAATTTCATTGGTAAAAGACCAAGGTCAGTTGCTTGGATATTTATGTCCAAGGGTGGTTCCTTTTGGGTGGCCTGTTTAGCAGCAATGTCGGCTTTCTCATTGCCTTGAATACCACCGTGTGAAGGGATCCAAATAAGGTGTACTTCTATACCACGGGTTTTAAGATAGTGTAGCTTTTCTTGAAGTGGTTGTACTAATGCATTTTTTAAATAAATCTGTTCAATGCTTGTCATTTCACTCAAAGAATCCGTGAATATTGCGAATTTTGTTTTTTTTTTTTTTTTTCTTCTATTATCTCCAAGCTTTTTAATATTCCTGTTGCTTCTGCTGTATATATATTAGAAGGACTAGGTAGGCGATACTGGTGTATTTAATCGTTCTCTACTACAGCTGTTCCATAGTTATTGTCAAGAATTGAGGCATCAGTGTATATTGGCGTAAAACCTTTGTAATGATGGCTAATCTGGCGAAATTCTTGCTGATAGATTTCTGGGATTGTGACACTTTTCGGTAGCTTGCTGAGTTGTATATTGCAGGTTGGTTTACTGATCAACCACGGCGGGGTTTTGATAATACTTTCACCCTGGATCTTTTGGGGGGTGGAAATATTAAGGTCGTTGAAATTATTTGCTATTTGGATATGGACTGGGTTGACTTATGGGTGCTGGATTTGATGGATGTTGTTGCGGGTAGTAAATATGCGTGGGAAAGTAGGATGATTTGCTTTACATGATAGGTTTGTGGGTATTTATATTCAAATGTCGACAATTTAGGTTTGTAAAACTCACGTATTGATAAAAGGTCGCTAATTTTGTTTTACTTGAGTTATCATTTTATATTTATATTTTCAGGAAATTCAATCATAGACCATAATATAGAATATTTTAAATAATAACCCCTGAAGTACGCCTATGTGCTTCTACTATATATGCTTGTTTGTCTAATGATAGAATTGCTGAATCTCCTGGGTCTATTGTTTGAGTCCAGAATTAGCTCCACCGTTGAAATTTTCTGAGTAAATAAGGTTCGTAAGGTTGAATTCTTATGCCCATTTACACATTGCCGCATAAGCTAAATTTAAGGCTAGATTTAACATGATTTTTTGCCAAGTCATATCTTATGAATATGTTGACAGAACAAATGACTCTAGGGTGAAATACATGAGTTATTTTTAGAAATTGTTTATTTTAAGATTTTTTTGTCCGCAGTTTTGTTGGAGGATAAGTTTTATTTTAATTTTATTAAGTTTATTTTAAACAAAGATTTTTTCGGTACAAGGTTAATTTCATTTTTATTGTTAAAAATGTTCTTTAAATATATAAAATTTCTATTCTAAATAAAGCCAAAATAAACCAGTGGCGAAAGGAAACCTCCGCTAGACTTGCCCTCCCATAAAAAAAATATTTAAAAAAAAATGTAAACTAAAAAAAAAAAAAATTTTAAATATTTAGATAAATCTTCAAAAATACATCAAATTATGTTCTATACAAATTTTTGTCCAAGGCTTGCTTTACTAGTTACGAATTAATTATCATGACCATGGAAACGTTATAAGTATGAAAAAATTGAGACTTTTTTAAATAATTTTACAAAAAAAATTCAAAATTTTTCGTTTTATCAAAAAACGTCTCAAATAAAAGTTATTAGTTATTGCATTTATAGTAACTTTTGTTCAATAAATTTTTTCGAAATATTTTTCTGTTGCTAAATATTCGCAAAAATATTAAAATCGACACGAGTAAACTCCCATTTCTAGTCAACCGATTTTCATAAAAAACAATAGGGTTCTTCCCATTTAATAGGAGAATTTTTTAGTACCAGAACGAACTCTTTAAGTTAAACCGTTTTTGAGTTATCGTGTATACACACAGACAAACACACACACACACACACACACACACACACACACACACACACACACACACACACACACACATACGGACGGCACTTCGAAAATAGGTTTTTTGGATTCCCTGGACCATGAAACGTGGTCATCCGTCAAAATCTCGACATCGAAAATTTTCGCGATTACAATACTTGCCCCTTATATATTAAGGTCGGGCAAGTAAAAATATTTAAAAAAAAATGTAAATTTAAAAAAAAAAAAAATTAAATATTTAGATAAATCTTCAAAAATACATCAAATTATGTCCTATACAAATTTTTGTCCAAGGCTTGCTTTACTAGTTACGAATTAATTATCATGACCATGGAAACGTTACATATAAGTATGAAAAAATTGAGACTTGGAAAAATTTTAAATAATTTTACAAAAAAAATTCGAAATTTTTCGTTTTATCAAAAAACGTATCAAATAAAAGTTATTAGTTATTGCATTTATAGTAACTTTTGTTCAATAAATTTTTTCGAAATATTTTTCTGTTGCTAAATATTCGCAAAAATCTTAAAATCGACACGAGTAAACTCCCATTTCTAGTCAACCGATTTTCATAAAAAACAATAGGGTTCTTCCCATTTAATAGGAGACATTTTTAGTACCAGAACGAACTCTTTAAGTTAAACCGTTTTTGAGTTATCGTGTATACACACAGACAGACACACACACACACACATACGGACGGCACTTCGAAAATAGGTTTTTTGGATTCCCTGGACCATGAAACGTGGTCATCCGTCAAAATCTCGACATCGAAAATTTTCGCGATTACAATACTTGCCCCTTATATATTAAGGTCGGGCAAGTAAAAACCAATGATTTTTACGAGTTGTTAAGTATTTACAGTGGCGTATTCAGGGGGTGGGCATTGGGGGCACGTACCCCCTCTTAAGGTCTAATGAAATGACAAATTACCAAATTTATAACAATCGTATAACAAAATAACATGCATTTTGCAATATATAAGCTATTTTTTATTATGATTAGTATTGAAATACACACAGCGGCAAATTTAAAGGAACAGACATAAAAATTTAATTATTTTCCCGGTAGTGTACATATTGCATATCTCTCAGGTAATCTTCTAGTACGATGTTTTTTGGAATAATTGAAACTTGATTTACACCATGTGAAACCTGTTGAAGAAGAAAAAAATCAAAAATGTCGGAGTCGAACAAAATATGGTTTTAAACAGAATAACTTTATTGTACATTTTGGACTTTGTTAATCATTTCACGCGCTTTTCTATCGTCTCGATAGCGTGTGTTTCCCCCACGAGCCCTTACGACTGCAATCATTCGCCTTCCCATACTTCTTATGAGGCCATCGATCAGTTCTTGGGGCAATCGGTCCCATTCCTGAATCAGTGCGGCTCTTACCTCTTCTCTGTTTAGAAAAGATGCAATTCTTGACCGAAATCTTCTGCCTAGCATGTCCCACACATGTTCAATCGGGTTGAGGTCAGGGGAGCATGCTGGCCAACCCATTGTTGCTATACCCACTTGATTTAAAAAGTCTGTTACGCGCTGGGTGCGCATTATCCTGCATTAGGGTGAAATTTTCTGCGATTTGTGGGGCAAAAGATACAACATGGTCTTGAAGAATATCTCTGATGTACCTATCTGCAGTTAACGCTCCGTCATCAATCACCACTAACTCTGTGCGAGTTCCCAAACATATTCCACCCCACACCATAATTGAACCTCCACCAAAAGATACAGTAGTAGCAAAATTAAATGGTGTATTTTGTTCTCCTTGGCGTCGATACAATCTTTTTCTACTGTTTAGTAGATCAATCAAAGCTGACTAGATACAGGCTACAAAATAATAAAATTTAAAATAAACGTAATTTTAAATCTGAAATGAAAAGAGAGAAAAGGGTATATTTATCCTAAATAAGCTCATTTTTTTTTTCTTTTCTTATTTAACGCTTCATGGCCCACAAAAATTATGTTACGGGCAGTATTCGGTCCTCCAGCCTCTAGTTCCCCCCTCCTATATATGATGTCATAAGTGTCCCCCTAATCATAAGTCCTGTATACGCCACTGCGAATTTGAATATATCGCTTGGTGTAAAATCGGTTTCTATCAACTGCAATATAAATCATTCAAAGCTGGTCACTCGCCACTTGTCAAATATTCTTGGAGGTATAACACATTTGTCTACCAATGCTTTCTTATGGTATTTTAGCTAGTTATGCGATGAATTTACGTGCTACAGATATTCTTTTAAAACTTTTTTTGTGCTAGTAATTCTCTCTCCTCAATAATTAAAAGACCACACCAGTTAAAATTTTATAAAAAATAACTGTGTGCCACAAATAGTTAGTTAAAAAAATTTGGTGCACAGCAAAAAAGGCTATTTGCGACTGTGTGCCACAAATAATGTTTTATATTCGACTGTATTTATAGGTTAAGTGTTTACTCTGCTGGTTGTGTGCATAAATTTCAGTGATAGTCATTTTATGGGGCAATTCTGTGCAACCCGTAACGCCTTCCGTCAGTAATATATAGGCGTTACAGGTACCTATAGGTAATTGGTTGATGTTAGTGGCCAATCTTCAATTTCGTAATTCTCAAAAAAGGCAGTCGCTTCTAATGGATAATACACCTGATGAAGTTAAAAGAGGAAAAAATCCGAAATTATTTTTAGTCTCTTACTGACGAACGTCACTGTATAAGCTAGCACAAAATCTATAAGCCAGTATACTAGCAGAATATGTAGGGAGGACGGAAAATTAAATCATGAAAATCTGGCAACCCAATTCTGATTTTAACACGATTGTGTACGCAATTTACAGCCCCTGGTCATGTCTTTCCTACAGTCCATGGAATAATACCCACCCTCTCCCCGCAATCCAGCATCATATCAGATACTATCTACTTAACGACCGTTATCGAAAGTTTACCTGGTCACTGAAGAAATAGGTGTGTTAAGGTGTGGACATAAATATTTCTGGTTTTATGGAGTTTTGATTAAGAAATGAAATTGTTTTATGCTGATGAGTTTAATGTGATACAGCAAAAAATAAACAAAATACAAGCCGCTAATATATCTTATCTCTACGACAAATACCTTGGCACGTGGATGAGCAATAGGTTAGACCAGTGCTTTTCAATCTTTTTGTCCAAGCTACACACAACATTCCTTATGGAAAAAAGTTATACCCTGGGAGGATACGTCGATACATTTTACTTTAATAATTGTAGCTCTTTATTGTATTAATTATATTATTAAAATAACTAATTTAATTATTACAATAAGTATAAACTTCTTATAACGTCCAGAGCCGCAGTAAGGGGGGGGGTGAAGGGTTTAACGGCTCCTAGCGCACTAAGGAAAAGGGCGCTGACGGGCTTGCTAAGGGGCGCCATTGTGAAGATGAGGACCTTTTTTTTTTGTTCATCACTTGTATTTTGGGAGGTGAGGACTTGTTTTTATTTACCAAGGGCGCCAAAACACGGCTCTGCCCCTAGCGCAAGTTTTCCTTACTGCAGCTCTGATAACGTCGATAGAATACAGTATTCTTGTTTATAATAATATAAAATGCAGGGATGGGGAGTCGGAGTCGGGAGTCGGAAAAAGTTATCGACTCCCGACTCTTTGATAAATTTTTATCAAGGATGAGAACAATCCAAAAACGAAAACAAAATACTATACTACCAGAATTTTTTAAAGCACGGAAATAGGAACGACATTTTGTTCTCTGTTCATGAACGAAAATGAAATTAAAAATATTCAATACCGGTTTTACACGGTTTCCTTCATACTTTCCAGTTAAAAATTTAATTAATATTATTGGTATTAACAGATTAATGATGTAGGATAAAGATTTTTGTTTTTAGTCATATCTTTGTATACTTCTGTATACTTTGTTTATTATGTTTAAACGGAACTAAACTGGATTTTTATTTTCTCAAGTTGTAAGGAGCTTTGTGATTATTTCATGTTTCATGTTAGCAGCTAAAATCCAAATGTCAAAAAAAAAGTGACATGTTATAAAAAATAAAGTATATAAAATACAAAACAAAATTTTTTAAAACTAATATATTCGAAAATTTGTATTAAAAATGACTCAATAGTCAAGATGAAATGAAAATGACATTTTATAAAAACAGCTCGCCCCAAACCAAGATATTTAATGAAAGTGAACTCGTTATAACTTAAGAAAATAAAAATTCCATTTAATTCCGCTTAAACAGTAGGAATAGACTTTACAATTTAGGAGTGAAAGGAGTCGGGAGTCGGAGTTGGAGTCGGTTTTCAAAAATACCGATTTCGGAGTCGGGAGTCAGTAATTTTTCTGTCGACTCCCCATCCCTGATAAAATGTTAATAGCACAAATTCAAACAATATTTTTACCGACCGCCAACATATATAAGGGAGGTATTGTGATCGTACCGATTTTAACATTTCGAGATTTCGATGGATCTCCACGAATTGAGGTCCCTACATAACGTTTTGACTATTTTTAGCATGATGTCTGTCGGTCTGTCTGTTCGTCCGTCTGTCCGTCCATCCGTCCGTCTGTCTGTCTCTCCATCCGTCCGTCTGTCTGTCTATGTACACGTGATGAGCAAATTCGGCTAAAAGGATTTGAATGAAACTTCATATTTAGGCTTTTGACATCAATGGCACGAGTTTCTCAACTTTTGGTAAAAAACGGTTAACTAGAAATGGGAGTTTACTCGTGTCGGTTTTAAAATTTTTGCAAATATTTAGCAACAGAAAAATATTTCGAAAAAATTTATTGAACAAAAGTTGCTATAAATGCAATAACTAATTACTTTTATTTGAGACGTTTTTTGATAAAACGAAAAATTTCGAAAAATTTTCGATGGCCCCTAGCGCACTAAGGAAAAGGGCGCTGACGAGCTTGACTAAGGGGCGCCACATTGCGAAGGTGAGGACCTTTTTTTTTGCTCATCACTTGGACTTTGGGAGGTGAAGGGCTTTTTTTTTTGGTCATCACTTGGATTTTGGGAGGTGTGTACCTTTTTTTTGCCAAGGGCGCCGAAACACAGTTTTGCCCCTAGCGCAAGTTTTCCTTACTGCGGCTCTGCTAGTATGAAAAGGGTATTAGGTGAGTAACTAAATTTAAGAATCATATGCGAGTACTGTTAGAATTCATTAGTTGAAAACTTTGTTTGAAAATGATGGGGTAATGTTTTATTTAAAAATATCCGTCTTGTACTCTGACCAACTGAATTTAAAGTAACTATAAAATCTCATAAAAACTGAATTACTATTAACCATCTAATCTTAACCTACCAGAGAAATTTTTGAAAAATCGTAAATATCTTCCAGCCAATATATCCTAGGCAAGAAAATCTCCCCTATTCTTATATCAAGGAGAAACATGTTCCCTAAATTACATTTAAAAATCCCATTTATAAGGTGACCGTTCATTTACCCGGTACATGGTACAGACCAGACCGTCTGGTAGATCTTTGTGTCTAGGTCTGGTTTCTTAGTACTGCAATGTCTCCAACATTCAATCAAACGCCCTCTTCAGATTTCCTTATTTCCCGCTAGAATTGTTTCGGCTCGAATTGATTTATTTATCTCCCTGTACGCTAACACAGACCAACGAAATTCGCACGATACGCAGCGTTATCGTAAATTTAAGATGGTTGAATCTGACAATTTTGGTTAGAGAAATTTTGATCTTGAAAATCCTTAACAAAGAAACATTTATGTCTAATGCCTAAATTTGTAAATAAAAGGTAAACTGGAAACATAGACTTTAGCTGCCTTCAGAGCTCTTTAATAGTCACTAACAAGTTTGTCATATGGAAACGCGAGCAATCGTTCAGAGCTCTAAATTTAATACGTTATACGTTGTCGATTGTCGTTAATTTTCCAAACTTATACGGGTCTATTCTGTATCTTAAAAAGTTAAAAATTAACCTCAAGGTCGAAGTTAAAAAATTTTAACCACGCTTTACAATATTTTGTTATTCTGTAACTCTATGGCGTTAAAATTTAAACCTCGATGTGGTTAATTCAGTAGGTTATATTTGGAATTTTAACTCCAGCCAAATACATTGTGTTAACTTTTAACCACCTATAGTTCTAACCTTTAAACGTCAAATAGCCAGGAAAAATCCATTTTTAGAATTAATTATGGCAAGTCTGTTTATTTTAAATCAATTATTAATAAAACAAATTGAACAAAAAGAGGTTAATAAGTGAAAAATTAATATAGGTGAATAAAAAATATATACAAATACTTTTTTGGAGATCAGTTCGAATTAAACGAGGGCAACTGCATGATATGAGAGACCCTTTTAATTTACCTGAAGAAATATTTTAAAATATTTTCATTTTTCTAAAACTTACGAAATATTTCGTTTTAAATATCTTTTTTTTTTTTTTTAATCCGAGAAGAATCAAAAGATTTCCCGTTTCCCGATAAATTGCAAGTAAATATTGAAATCTTTGAAACTGTGATACATTTATAAATTTTAATTTCTCTGTTTAAAAATAAAAATAAGGTAAATATAACCTGAAAAGTATCTTAATATAGAAGAAAGAAAGAAAATATTGATACATTTGCATATTATGGTAATATTATAATGTATTATTTACTTTCTGCACCCATAATTATTTATGTATAAATATTGTACATTTCCGAAATATAGATTTATTATATTTGATCGTTGTTCATTCACGATTCAACCATAAAGCCTGGTTTATAATAAGCCCATAGCATAACTGCATATGCATTAAACAATAGATTTGACCCTTCAAAACATCTGTTTGTAATAAACAGAACAAAGAGAGTAGTGTAACTTTTATGCTTATGTTCCATAACATATCTATTATAAACCAGGCTTAACACTTGTTTACATTAAATCCACAATTACACAAGCAAAATACCTTCCCTTGTAGATAATTTCACAACATACTTTTAACCATAAGGTTAAAAAATTAGAACTTAACGCCTGGGTTATAACCTGAGATACAGAATAAGAAACAAGGTTCAAATTTTAATGCCTAGTTAAAATGTTACTTTTTAACCATCATTTTTAACCAAATCTTTTTAACCACAAAAGATACAGAATAGACCTGATAAAGAGTTGTTTTAATGAGAAAAACATATAAACACATTGGCTATCTCAGTCTAGATCGGAGAGAACGTTTAACCCATTGCAACACAAAGCTGGCGAATTGCCGGTTTGTCTTTGAGTGATATTTTTTTACATGAAGATTGATTGACCATAACTTTATTCATGAAAATAACGTTAACAAATATATTTAGATTATTAATTTTAAATTAATAATTATTAAAAATTAAAAACAAAAATAATTGAAACTTGGTGACATAAATATTTTGTTCAGCCATGATATAGCTGCAAGACGGTGGATAGACAGAAAGCCTCTTCATCTGCTATCAACTATTCATTCAGGCATTCGAATGACAGACACTGTAAAAACTAACCGACAGACTGGGAATGCATTGCAAGAACCCAAGGTTGATATTGATTATAATCGTATGTATGAACAAATTATGTCTTTTCATTAGTGTTGCAATGGGTTAAATTGTATGCCTTTACATAACCTAACAAAATGTCATCGCGCCGATTACAACAAATCTCGCCCAAAATTACAAAGACGAACAGTAGATATGAACAATTTAGGTAATTAGTCTTAATTATAAAATTTTTGTAATTATGAAAATTGAAGTTTCGTCACCTGTAACGATCTTATATACGGATTTTGCAGTGCATAGGTTAAATTTTTTAGCATTTCCATTCACTAATCAGCATGAGCCTTTTTTTGAGCTTTGGTCAAATTATGCGGAATCCATCAGGAACAGATCTTTTTCACAGCTAAATGTTCATGCAAAATCGAAAGTATTACAGTCTGCGACATGCTAAAGGATAGCTCTATCTCACGGTAAGTCACATGCCAATCCTCTTCAATCATTTTACGCACAGTATCGATGTTTTTTTCAATCACAACCGATTTTTGTCGACCTTCACGAGATTCATCATTGACGGACGCACGACCACGACGAAATTCTGCAAACCAATTCTAAACAGTCTTTTCTGATGGTGCTTCATTACCAAAAGTTGAACGAAGCAAATCTATGCATTGCTTTTGAGCTACACCTTTACTAAAATCGTAAGAAATCATCAACGACAACCTTCACGAGTAATATTCATTTTTTCACAATCTTGTTTGTTTTAACGCTCACTGTCAACAAACTACTCGGTCAATTTATAAGCTGTCACTGAATTCACTATAACAAATGTCAAATTTTACGAACATATTAATGACACATTTTAATATTGCCATCTAGTGGTCATTTGTAAAAATATAATAGGTAACCCTCGTATATGCTCATTGTTTGTACACAGAAATACAATTTATTGATTTTAAAAATCACCTGCATTATTCAGATGTCAAAATCTACGTTTGGCATTTTTTTTTATAGCCTCATTGGGAAATCTAAAGTACCATTTCCACTTACACACCTTACGCACTCTACAATAACGATTCTTTTTATCCCTTGAACTCAAACATTTAAATAAACATTGATGAAACTATTTAGAAGCAAAAACACTTGTGAAGAAATACCCGAACAATCATCAGCTTGATTTAGTACAGAGCTCTATTCTTCCTGCTCAATGTGAAACTGTTTTATTTCCTATTTATGAAGCTACAAAGTTCTAAGAACGAGGTACTCATACGTTCACTACAAGTGCACACTCACGGCTACGATCATAGTGAAAGGAAGGGTGAATGAGAGGATAAGAGAATGAGAGAGAGAGAGAGAGAGTAAAAGTCATCAGGAGAAGTAGTAAAGCTCCGCTTGCTACGAATGAACTGCGATACAAGAGGAACCTTATCAAGATGGTCCTGGAGCTACACGACTGTTTTCTATTATTTCCTTTTGCCTCCTTCATTCTTGTAATATCTTACAATCTCGTATTCTTACACATGGGGAAAATTTTCTTAATACTTAGCCTTTAGGTAAAAAAATTGTTTTATTCAAAAAACTAAATTCGTCAGGGTAGTGTCCGAGACTATGTAGAATACATCTATGTCGTTCGTCTGTAGTAATGAAATAGTGGTTAGTAATTAATTTAATTTATTTCGATAAAGTTTATTCATTTTTTCATAAAGATTCTTAAAGATATTTTAATTTTCCTTTTGTATATAATACAGGATCCGGCAGAGACGTATTATGTTTTTGAAAGGACTGTCACACATTTAATTTCGAACCAATTTCAAAATATATTGTTTTTATACATAACTGGTACATTGACATTTGCACAAAATACACATTTATTTTCTAAAAAATAATCAACTTCGAAAACTGACATCAGTTAGGTGGCGTCCATTTTTGTCGAGGCATTCTTGTAGACGGGTGGCGAAATTGTCCATACAATGTTCAAGCATGGCACGTGGAATCTTTTGAATTTCTCACGTTATGTTTTCGGAAAGCTCTTCAAGAGTACGTGGTTTGTTAATGTAAGCTTGAGCTTTTAGGTAGGCTTTTTTAATAGACCGGGAGCTCATGACAGTTTTTGGTCTCCGATTTCATACAGCATGCCTTTTGGAGGAGAGAATATTTACCCTGTGACAACAAAAAAGGGATGGTACTAAACCCCTGCACGCTTTCCGGTCATAGGGAAAATTGCATTTCCACTTAAACACAAAATTTTTGTGCTTTTCTCTGATTTAATATTGCTTGCCATTTTGTCAAAAGAAAGTTATAACAAATTTAAAGTCTTTTAAATATATGCATGCGATTCGGAGGGTCCCAAAGGGCTCAAACGGTCATGTGATCTTGTAATAAAAAAATATGATTTTCCGCGTTTTCATACAGCATGCCTATAATTAAATAGATTTCTATAATAAAATAAGACTTTAAATTTGTTATAACTTTCTTTTGACAAAAGGGCAAGCAATATTAAATCAGAGAAAAACACAAACATTTTGTGCAATTGGAAATGCAATTTTCCCTATGACCGGAAAGTGTGCAGGGGTTTAGTACCATCCCTTTTTTGTTGTCACAGGGTAAATATTCTCTCCTCCAAAAAGCATGCTGTATGAAATCGGAGACCAAAAATGTCATGAGCTCCCGGTCTATAATGGTTTCGAAATCGTCGCTTTGTGAGCACTACAGAATGACCCGTTTCAATGAAGGTGTTGTAAATAAACATACGTCGTGCTACAGAACAAGGCTCCATTGTTACTGAAATGGCATCTGTTGACGAATAGATATCAACCATTCCGAAAACAGTGTGACCACCCAAGCGTGCGTAACATTTCAAAAACATCATACCTCTCTGCCGGGCCCGTACATAGATGCATTTAAACGAGAAACACTTCTGGTTGTTACAGAGTGCTTAAGTCTCTGCGGCCACAAGTCAAAAGAATTATGAAGGGTTTCTAAAGGAAAACCCTCTTGCTTTCATCAGGGAACGCTTCAGAATAGCAGTTTAAGGTTTTTTTTTGCAACCCATGTCCTGAGTTACATTGCTTTCAAGCATTGCTGCGCAATCTTCGATCCATGTTTTGTCCACGGATACAAAATGGTGCAAAAAGTCCTTCTTATCGTGGTTAAACATCGCCGAACATTCCTTCAAAATGGTCAAATGATTGCGTTTGTTGTCGACTGAGAGCAAATGCAGCACCCATCTGGCAGAGGGCTGCCTCATTCCCAAATAAACATGCAAAATGTTGAGCACCCGTTCGGTTGAGATGCCCGCAGCCTCGGCTATATCACGCTTTGTCACTCCTTGATCGTCGATTATCATTCCATAGATTTTATCGACCATTTCTGGCGTGGTGACCACTTTTGGATGGCCTGGGCGCTCATCATCAAAAATGTTCTTACGACCGCGTTTAGATTCAGCTGTCCAATATTAATTTAATGATGTCGAAGGTGCATAGTCCCCATAAACATCGTTCAATTCGGTGTTGAACTCATCGTTTTCTTTTTCAAAAACAAGTATCTAATCACTGCACGATATTCGATTTAATTCATTTTTGTAAAAATGCAAAAGTTGTTCGCTTTCAATGTCAAATACAAACTAAATGATGCAACTGGTTGAAAGTTTTACAGTATTCATTTGAAGTTTAGGATTTACGAAAAACAACATTGATTTGATACTGGTGGTGCCATCTCTTGCCTAGGCCGATTACTTTTCAACCGCCCCTTGTATCTATTGGAAAACTTCAACATTTTGTTAGTTAAATATTTAAATATCTGTCTAGCCAATGTAAATAGATGACAATCAACTAGGGACAAAAATTAACTTAAAATTAGCTTAACAAACAACAGTTGATTTTCAATTCGAAATGTAAAAAATAAACTTTTGAAGTTAAATTTACCGATACTCAATTATATTTATTTGGGTAACAAAACCAACATTTTTACAGTAGAGTTCCACCCTTTCAATGTGCGCTAAACTGATGCTTTAACCCAACAAACAATAACAAATCCGCAAACAGTTATTTTAATTGGCCAACTATCTGCACGGAACATTAAACTCGACATAGACAAAAAACAAACTAATTGCAATTAACAATAATTAAATTAACATGTTTGTTATGAACCATTGTAACATCGGTAACGTTTAACAGCGGCTTCTGGTATGGCCTAATGACCGTGGCTAATGCCTGGTTCTGTTCTACTGTGCATTATGTAATTGTGAACCACCCTCTTACAGAAATTCACTAATGTCACCACCTGCGACTCTGCGGATACATCCAGACGCCATCCGCTATCCGTTATCCGCCCATTGCTCATGGAACAGGGAATTTATAATAATTAATTTTGGGGTGTTTTGCGGTTTTTTTAATGTACTGTAATATGTTAGCGGTTAGGTAAAATTTACGACGCAAGTATTTAAATATGGTTATTTATATAAAACCAAAATTTTTATTTATAAATATCTAAAGAGGTTCTGCAGAGAATCCTCGATAATTGCTTTCGGTCATCACAAAATGATCTATAAAACAGAGAAGAAAGTATGTACTGTAACAACATAACACTCAGGAAAAAATACTAGGCAAAAGAACTATAGGTGAAGATGGCTAAAAAATCTCTGAAAGCGGATCGGATGCAGATCTATTCCGTTGTTATATCAGGTCTGGGAAAAAGTTCGTGGCGTTTTTGCCGATAGACGGCGCCAATTGCAAATAAAGTGGGGAAACAGAATGCAACGAGTTCTACGGCGCGTTGACGGCGTTTGGACGGCGCTATCTGTCAGAGGAAAGTTAAAATCAAGCTGTCGTACGCAAATGCACAGAATAAGCAACGTCTGAACGGCGTTCTACCGCCGTTGATATTAAATGTTCGTCAACTTCCAACTTTTGACGCCGTTGAACGTTGACGTAGAACACCTAACCTCAGTTTTTACTGAATGGTGTTTGTGTTAGCGTTTGTATGTATAAATAACTTGCATACAACATAAATAACATCACACACAAGTCTTCATCATCCATTATAATTTTAATAAAAGAAAGCGCACCTATAAACACAGATATATGTTGTCACTTGTTACTTTGACGGCGTTAAAAATTATTGCATTGTGTGCAGGTGAAAATTCAACGCCGTTCTCAACGGCGCTAACGCAACGCCGTCGCAAATGACGGCGCGCTGACGGCGTAGCGCGCTGTGCATTCTGTTCCAGGTTTAACTCAGGAAACGCATATCGCAGCGACACCACTAAGCGCTCGTTGGAAAGGTGACAATTCGAGCGTTACTAAACATGTGTCTAAACATCAGAATTTGTGCAGTGGTTGGAAAGTTGTGTGCGTTTGAAGATGGAGAAAAGCAATGAAAAATTGCGCTATATTTTGCAATATTATTACGACAAAGGGAAGAACGCTGCGTAGGCTTGTGAAAAAATTTGTGCTGTGTACGGTGAAGGTACTTTATTAAAATCTGCTGCGCGGAAATGGTTCGCTCGCTTTCGTTCTGGTAATTTTAAAGTGAAAGATGACTCATGCTCTGGTTGTCCAATCAGTGAAAAAGCTGATGAAATTCTTGAAAAAATCCAGCAACATAGGCATATCAGCAGTGTCGATATTGGTACGGAGCTAGACATTGACCACAAAACTGTTTTGAACCATTGATGGAAAGCTGGCTACAAAAAGAAGCTCGATATATGGGTTCCTCCTGAGTTGAACGCGAAAAACATGATCGACCGAATTAACATCTGCGATGCGCTGCTGAAACGCAATGAAATCGAGACATTTCTGAAACGTATCATAACCGGTGATGAAAAATGGATCACGTACGACAATCGGAAGCGTAAAATATCGTGGACAAGGGGTGTTGAGCCATCACAAGCTTTCGCGAAGCGAGGATTGACGCTGAACAAGGTGATGCTGTGTGTGTGGTGGGACTGGAAGAGAATCGTCCATCATGAGCTACTTCCAGTTGAGAGACGATTGATTCTCAACTCTACTGTGGACAATTAGAGAGATTACGCCAGGCAATTTAAAGAGAACGGCCCGAATTAAATAATAGGAAAGGTGTTGTCTTTCATCATGACAACGCAAGATCGCACACTTTTTCTCCGACAAAAATTGCGAGAGCTTGGTTGGAAAATTTTGTTGCATCCACCATATAGTTCAGACATAGCACCCTCTGACTATCACCTATTCCGATCTCTGCAGAATTCTCTCAATGGAACTAAGCTGGTTTCAAAAGAAGCCTGTGAAAACTACTTGATTCAGTTTTTCAACCAAAAACATCATGACTCTACCCGAAAAATTGCGAAACGTCGATAATAATGGAGCATATTTGGTGTAAATAAATTCATTTTCACACTATAACAAAACCAGTTGAATTTTACTAAAAAAAACGCCACGAACTTTTTTCCAGACATTCATAGCACGCTGATTCCTGTGCGATTTGATTTAAATTAATGTCAATTTAATATGCATTTTCCTCAAAATTTTTGTGATGTAAGGGTACTAGACTGTGTATTCGTTGAATTCAGAACAAAATTTCCTCCCGAACAAAAATATAAAAAGAATATGTTCGCATTTAAAATAAGAAAGTTGGGTTCCATATTTGAAGAACCACTAATCATAAAAAAAAAAAATGGTAATAGTTTTGTAATAAACTTGCGAAACGGTATTTTTTTGCTAATTTAACCAACCTCGTAGCTCTTATACTTCTCGAGATAGCAATGGTGGCACACTTAGATTGAACACCTTGTATAGATTTTACTAAAAATAAATAAATAAGTTTATTCAGTAAATAATTAAAATACATAAAATTACATTGTTATACTCTATCTCCGAAAGATTGATAGTAATAAAATTTATTATTGTATTATCACACAGAAGCGGTAAAACAAAAGCGACAAAATATGAATAGTTTGAAACGAAATATTGTTAAAAACAACCGAGTGTGCCGCACATATTATATGGGAATACGAACTAGGGTTAAACAGAATAGGCCATAAAAATTTGACCCTAAAATTTTGAGGAAAAATATGGTCACAGGGGTGTGTTTAATGATATGATAAATATGGTCACAGACGTGCGTTTAATAAAATGATAAATAGTAATATAGAAATACACAAAACCAATTAAAACGTGTTTAAATTGTGCACGCCACTGGTAACTGCCTGACAAAATGATTTATTACTATCAGTCTTTCTGAGATAGAGTATAGTATACAGCACCCGATACAAAATTAACATTCAGACCAATAACTCAGTTACTATGATAATAGTAACTAAATTTGTCACTATGAGCAAGGTCAGTTACTATCATGAATGAAAGTCATTATACTTTTTATAATATTTTATCTTGTAGTAACGTTATTACAAAGTAACATTTTACAGAATTGATCTGAATATCTGTATTTGAAAATGTTGTATGCATTATTGTTACTATCATTTTATTTCAGTATGCCAGTTTTGTACAAGAAACTTTTGAGGATTATAATAATAATAATAGTACTTGTAAATTAATATCCAAGCATATGCAGTCAGATGCAATATCTGTAGTAGGTCTTGGGTTCGAATCCTGGCTAGAGCATGGATATTTGGGTTTATCCTTATCACTTCATCTTCATTTAAATAAATAAACATAACTACTGATAAGTATTATAAGATCTAAAGATAATTATTAGAAAATATATCTGAAAAGACACTAAATAACAACCCAACTTATTAAAAGAGAGGAGTATTTAAATTAAATTTAAAATCTTATAAATATTTCAGTATTGCTGGTGTTTTTATTTTTAGCAAACATTTCCTCATTTTCTCAATTGCTAAATTAATATCCAACATTTCCTGGTGTTTATTAATTCATTAGTTATCTCATTCTTTCCTGCTAACAATGTAGTTTACACCTGAGTTTCATGTTACACTCGCCTAATATATAATGTACCAGTGAAATTAGGGCCGGCGTAAAGTACACAGCCACATTCCGCATTATATTACCGACCGTAGAATTCATAAACCGGAATAGCACATGCTGACAGCGATTATACGTAAATGGACAGTGCTTACACACATTTTTGACATAACAGTTAACACTAACTAACTACTAAATGAACTGATTTAACATTTATGAAGGAGCTATTTTTAGCACTATTACTGATAATATTTTGGTCGGGGAGTTACTTAAATTAACAAAGAACTAATAGCCTCAGGTGCTCTGGGCTATATTAACCCCTCAGGACGAAGATAATTCGATATATTTGTACACTATCCTTCAAAAAGTAATCAGACACCTCCCTAATTGTAGCATACACCTTTCTAAGTAGAGTTCTTTCGGATGGCATGGATTGGAACCATTGGTTTTTCTCCTTCTTTTTCAGACATTCATTATTGTTCAATATTGGAAATAGTCCTCAATCAGTGTTTACTAACTCCTTTATATCGTCGGATCATCTTTTAGGTGGTCGGTATACGCTTCTTTTGCTGTATTTGGTATGCCATTGAACGATATTTGTTGCTCACCTTTCATCTGTTCTTTTGATGATTTGCCCAACCCAGTTCAACCTTTTTCTTGTCACCACTGTGTACAATGTTTGTTGTTAGGGGCGTTTCTAGCATCGGTCGAACGTCACGGTTAATATTTTCATTGTACTTCATGGTACTTACTTTGAAAGGCCCTTCCACATAGTGGGTTTCCTAATTTGCGAGCGGATCAAGTCTGAAACCCTAAAATGTCCGCTGATTGGTTGCTATGATTCTTTATGACACTATTTTTTCTAACTTAATATTAAATGATGGCTACGAAATCCCATGAAAGACACTTCACAAAAACCTCACACTCGCTGTACACCACATAAACTTCTTAAACATCTCACAATTGCGCTTAAACGCTTCACAACACTCACCGTGTTAAAACCCGTTATCAAGGTTCGTTTATTTCATTAAAATTGTGCTCAACACTTCCAGACATCTTCTGGTTCACCCACTACACGATACTGGGTTTCTCAACCAAAACCTTGGGAGGTTCGTCCATTTCCGGTGGCGGTTTACTTACGACTCCTTTGGCTCTCACAAGATTTCCCCAGCCCTTTTCTTAATACTAATAATTTGATTTTTGAACCCCATTTTTTGTCGTTGTAAAAATAATCAGCTCTCCAATCAACTACAAAAACATTTAACTTATCTTGAAGACTCATATTTCTACTCCCAATAATTCATAAATTCAAATAATTAACTCTAATTACCTACGAAGTCCATATCACTGAAAATATATGGTCGCGTATCAACATCTGTATAAATATTCGACCATGTACTTGAAATAAACTGTGACAACATTTAAACAAATCGTACAATATACGATCGTAAATTGTACCCCTGTCTTTCAACTCTAAACTAAAAAAAATACCGTCGTTGTTAATTCAACTAATCTCTCTAATAAATGTTCATCTTAAAATAGATTGGTTTTTATATTTAAATAATTTGAACCGCGGGCTACGTATATTCGATTTTCGATTTTTTTGTGGCGTTATGTTGGTACTCATGTCTCTCACTTATGCCGACCGTCGGCATAAGTGTCGGTTATGCCGAAGTTCGGCCATTTTGAATGTTCAGTTAATTTTTGACAGTTGCTTTGCTTTCACGTGTTTTGGCTCGTCTTCGATTTTTGCCTATACCAAAAAATGGATCAAAGAATCTGTATCAAATTTGGTGTGAAAAACAAAATTAAGTACGCGGTGAAGCTACCTTGGACCGAAGCAACGTTTATCGGTGGTACAAAATGTTCTCAGAGGGCCGAGAAGATGTGAACGACGAAGAGCGTGCCGGACGCCCGAGCACGTCAACAACAGACGAAAACATTGATGAAGTGAAGAAAATAGTATTGGCCAATCGTCGAATCACCGTTAGAGAAGCTGCTGAAGAACTAAACATATCGATTGGCTCGTGCCATTCGATTTTTACCAATGATTTGGGCATGAGACGGGTCGCCGCGAAATTCGTACCAAAATTGCTCAATTTAGACCAAAAACAACACACTAATAATGCCGCAGCCACCGTATTCCCCAGATCTGGCCCCCTGTGACTTTTTCTTGTTCCCGAAACTGAAGAGGCCCATGAAAGGACGACGCTACGCTGCGAGTTGAACAAGATCACAAAAAATGATTTTTTCAAGTGCTTCGAGGATTGGAAAAAAACGTTGGCACAAGTGTATAATATCTGGTGGGGATTACTTTGAAGGGGACAAAATAGATATTCATGAATAAATAAATAATTTTTGAAAAAACACAAAATTCGAGATACTTTTTGAACTCATATATAAAAGAATAGATAAGAATGCTGCCAATTGGCATCTTACACATTAAGTATGTTATATGGTTAAGCAATCAAATATTTTCACTATCATTACTATTTAATAGCACAAGACCAGTTGAATGTTATTCTCGTTTTCCTAAGATTAAAACATAAACTAAAGCATTTACAGTTATTTAAGAATACCGTTAAATCTTTTCATTCTTTTTCTAAACATCCTGTACACACAAATTTAAGCATTATCGAATAAAACGGTTAATTATCAAGACCACCCATTGAGTTAATTCAATTTTATTTCCATTCTATTCCTGTTTTTCTCATTCTTTAAAAATCTGCATTGTGAGGGGATAATTTACTTATTTAAATTTCTTTGTGATTCAGTATTTTTTTATATGATTAATGTAACGATGTGAAACGTAACCTCAAATACGTAAACATTGAATTTTCTCGGGGTTGAAGTGGGGTAGATGTTTGGGGATCTTTGTCCCGTGTTGATTAATGATTGAATTAACGATCTGTTTTAAATATCTAACTCATTAGTTGTAATTGGTTTCGATTCAAATGTTCCTGTTATTCAAATTTTGTGGTGGAATTACTTAAGATCCTACAAATGATACTAATGTGACATGAATCGTAATGAATTTTCTCTTTAAATTTATTGGATTTAAATCAAAATTATTGTATTTCTTATTGCAACAACCAAGTAAAAAATGTAGCGTGACTGGAAGTGAATTAAAGTTTCCAAAAGCATTGCTCTCTAGAATATGAATCAAATAATCCACATAACGGCAACTTGATGAACAACAACTCGTTATAGCAGTCCACTTTACATAATCATCATGTCTCGCATAACGTATTTATAGTGGCTCCGTAGCGCTAGTGACGGTTTCTTCGTGAAGAAATGTCTTGAAATAGACCTCAGCCTACAGAGTGGTCTCCAATATTCGGCCTATGGACCGAATCAAGTTCGAGACTAATTTTTTAACGACCCACGCAATATTTCTGCTACCCATTCTTAAATAAGTGTCTAAATTTCTACCTCCTCGTCATCAAGAGATTTTTTTATATTTTAGACTCCTATCCTGAAGTGATTTTTTGAAATTCTCTATTGCCGCACAATGGGAAAAGGTTGGACACCACTGGTCTTTAGTGTTTATTTAAATTCCAAGTGTGTCATTTTCATCAGTTTTTCTACCTCCAGTTATGGAGAGAAATAATAGAACAGTTCTTACAAGATACTTAAACAAAACTGATAATCTGAACTGGCACACTTAAACAAAATTAAAGATCTTTCAGGATAACTATGAAATAACGTAGTAGTTGTTTAATTTGCTGTACTGCCAGTTATTCGTTTACAAATGTCAATAAAGGTAGGTTATATTCAATCACTTCTAAAAAGGGAATGAAAACCTATATTTCCTAAGGATTCAAAATGCTACTGTGAATTATGCTGTAGAGTTAGAAAAACAGTCAAATAATTTATCATCCGAATCAAAATTTTTGATTATAGTTTTTATCATTTTTATATTGTTCATTTGTACATAACTTGTAATGTATTTCTGTATTTACTTGTGCATTTCCACGAAAAATGTTGCACGACATTTTTACTTACTCATATCCTTCTTTTTGCAGACTGAAGATGTGCAACTTTATGCACGAAACGTTTTTGTAATGTTTTAATTACTGTGTTATTAATAAATCTGACGGATATACAAAATTCTTGTTTAATACTCATCATAAATTTTATATCAAACAATTAGACAGACGTTTCGATTGGGTTATCCAATTATGTTCAGTCTAATATAGACGTCAAGTTGTAAAAAATAATGTCAAAAAATTTCCACATTAAAATGCATGGTATGGACAACATAGTCAACCGACTATGATTAACCGTATCTCAATACTAATAATGAAAAAAGTTCCACAATTTAAATTCTAGATAAGAACTGTCCTAGATATAATATAAATTTTGTAACAAGTAGCTTATGACACTGGGCTTGAATAAAAGGACAAATTAAGTTCATTTTTGTGCTAGATGTATTATGTAAATTTAATATTTGTTTATCTGCGAGAGAGACTCACTATTTTACTGTACCTATAGAAGCCATACGAGTAATTACGGGTTTAATACTTGCGTTGATAGATTGTCCAGAATATTCAATTCATTAAATAATAACAATTGTTCTTCTTTTTACTAAGCTCCTTACATACATTTCTGAATATATGTCTTCATCAACTCTTTCCATTTAACCAAGTCTTATCCGTCTTTTAAATTTTATTTTGGTGCGATCTTCCCAATTCTATACGCTGTCCTAGGTAGAGTGCTTAATAAGAACAATGCCCTAAATTTACTCAATATGTATTTAACGCATTTATTAATCAGATCAAATATTTTATTTTTACTTAAGTTATTATGCCTTTTTGAAATATATATATTTATTTACTGTGTTATTTGTTTATATTTTTTATTTGCCATTTGGATTTTTTTTCCGTAAGTAAACGTTCCAAATAGCAAGTTCCTAATGTAAATAAAATTATGTCCTGCTATTGAAAGCATATCCTATTTATGTAATATTAAACTGATTTCGTTTAGGGAGACTAGTTCTTTTAACCTATCTTGAGCATTATCCAATTTTATGCTATATATTTCATTTATTTTGAATCGAATTTAATATGATAACTTTAATATTACGATCCAAAACAGATTAATCTTTAAGCAATTATCGTAAAACCAGTAGCATTGATCTTGAAACGTTGATAGAATTGTTGATCCGGATGTGAGTTCATGCGGATGAATCTTGACAACAGAAAACAGACAACTACGAAATCGTATTGTGTCACGAACCAGGCTGACAAGTCAATACCACACAAATCTTTCAATCACAACTTAACAAAAATAACGGGAAAGTTTATAAAAATGTTTCCACGTCCTAAATTGATAATATCTTACATTAAATTTGATAAAATAACTTTCGAAATAATAAAATTAGGAGTCTTCTTTTACCTGTATTGATTTTTACTTTTTAAGCTCAAAAGACAATAATTTTACCATATAGTCAGTAATTTGCAACAAGACATTTGGTTTCCCATTCCATGATACGTCGCCCAGTTGTAATAATCCTGCCGTCCAACGCCACCATAGATGGACACCCGAGCAACAGGAAGATCTTCTTCCTATATACGAAGTGTGTAAATTAGAATTACAATTCAATACTGTCTCCCGTAAAATAACTTCTTTGGGTAGCCACACAGCGCTAGAGACGGTTCTTCTTATCCTCATAGCAGTGTTGGAACTTGGATACTGGAATAGCTTTCATCTGGTTGATTACGGACGTTTGATTGTTTTCGAGTGTCCCAAAATGACGGCACAAACTCTTTGAGGACGATTCCCTGGCTAAAAAAGCAAATCAGCATGCATTTGATCTTTGACTTGCTCATTCTTGCTTTTTTGGGCCTTGGAGAGCTTGAAGTGTGCCATTTCTTGCTCTGGCGCTTGGTTTCCGGTTCGTCTTGAAACACCCAAGTCTCGTCACCAGTAATAACGCGTTCCAGAAAATGGGTTTCAATCGATTCCAAAAAGTCAAGGCACCTTTGCCTCTTGATGTCCTTTTGGTCCTGTGAAAGGTTTTTTGGAACCATTTTTAAGCAGATTTTTCTCATTCCCAATTCTTTGGTCAAAATATGATGAACGATAGTGTGTCAAATTCAACTCTTCCCTGATCATTCTGACTGTCAACCGACGATCTCAACGCACAAGATCTCGGATTCTGTCGACATTTTCATCGGTTCTTGAAGATGAAGGCCTTCCGCTGCGTGATATCTCTTCTATTTCTTCTGAAAATGCCTTAAACCACCAAAAAACCTGGGTCCTTGACAAAACACTGTCTCCGTAGGCCTGAAGTTTTGCAAAAGTTTCCATTGCACTGTGCCCAAGTCTGATAGCACACCGTTGCTCGAAATGAATGTCACTCATTTTCAGTACTCACTAGAAAAAACTAAGGAAGGTGAGTTTAGGCACAGTATATTAAGTTTAAATTCGGTGTTGTTCGGGATTTGAACCTGTTTCCTTGTACGGTACAGTTACGGTAATACTTTTAACGTAATATCCTATACTCTATGACCAGACGTTTACAAAAAATGCACCGTACAAAAAATATTTTAAACAGATTAAATTCTTGAGGTATTTTGGACATGACACATCATTATTCAAAGGACGAGTCGCCACTGAGATGAAGCAAAGGGAGGTTTCTACCCCATGACGAGATGTTCAGACGTGTCTCGTAGTAAAGTAGAGCGCCGGAAAAAAAGGTTTTACGATTTTTTTTATGTGCCTGAAAATCCTTATTTTAGTTCAGTTTAGCAGAATTTATTGTAGTTTAGGATTTTTAAAGCTGTATTATGCAAAAAGATAAGCAATATATGGATTATTATTTTTTAATACTATTTTTATAAATTTCATAAAGATAAATCTATAGAGAGACATATGTAGTTGCACATAGTGAAAAACGACTAATAATATGTGGAAGGAGCTCAGAAAAAGGTACAAATAGACGCAAATGGAGAAAAATATTGGAATAGGAACAATTCAAAAACTTAGCTTAACTCAATTTGCTTAAGGATTAAGCAGTTGTAAGCAAATAACGACGATGTGCGCAGGAGGAAGTCTACATTTATCGGGCGAAATTATCATGTAAAATGTCGCAACCAATAACTTAATAATGAGTTATGGCTAGAGACCTGCGCGAATACGTTTTTCTGTATCCGCATCCGATCCGCATCCGCATAGATAGGATCCGCATCCGCATAGATAGGATCCGCATCCACAGCCTTTGTAAATATAGAATCCGCATCGGCAAAAATATCCGCACAGAATTTGCTGTCAGTTTGGAAATATCTAACATGTTTCGCCTTATTTGGTATATCGCTGTTTTGAAATAATACTATTTTTTTTTAATGTTATCACATTAATATTACTTCGTCCAGAAATATGTTTTCTATCTAATGTCGTACTGAGAATATATATATTTAAAATAAAGATGGAAATTACAATTATTCGACTCTTAAAACAAGTTTATATTAAATGTAAAACTTTAAACAGCAATATGTCAGAAACTTAGTTTTTTAAGATATCTTACTATTATTTTAGAGCAGCGTTATTTAAATATAATTAAACAGATTAATTTATGACCAATAAATAACAAGGAAAACCTTTAAGATCAGCAAATTTAAAAAAATAAGTGCTCAATAATAAAACTAAATTCTTAAATTCATCCTATTATTAAAAGATGAAAGTTATATGACGATTTCAAGAATTTTAAGATATTTTTATTTTTTTAAATTGGATATGAGCTTCTATGTTTTTAAATGTGGCAAATTACCATGGTAAATTTTTACTAATATTTCCAAAAATACAAAATAAGGCGATACATAATTATTTTAAAATTAATAAACGCAATAAATCCAAAGAAATTGTTGTATCTACGACTGTTATATAAACTCTACTATATTTAACTATTTAAGTAAACGTAAAGTGGGTCTTTATGGGAAGAGTAAAAAAAAGTAAAAAGTGCCGTAACGTATTATTATTTCACTAGTGCACCTGTTGCCAACTGTGTTGGCAAACAAATCATTACCTTAATGTGGAACTTGCTCGACACCTCAGACTTCTTTCTCTAGCCATACGCCTAACTTCATCCAATTCAAATTGAATCAACTCTTCGCCCATTATTAAAAACTGGACAAATAATGAGCATTATTCCGAATTATTAATTCATTAACTTTTTAAGATGGGAAAACGATTCATTTTCACTCAGTGCATTATATTTATAATGTTAAAACTAAAAATGATTTGGGACGTTAAATTTAAAATATATTTATTAAAATTAATTTTCCATTTTCTTATATAATATAAAAATACGCACACGGAAAAAACGCACACGGATTAATACGCACACGGAAAAAAGCACACATGAAAAAATACACACACGGCAAAAAGGGCACACGGAAAAAAGCGTACTTACACTATATCTCAATTCAGGGGGTAGATTTACAATATCCCACTGAACACTGCGCATGCGTCACACACACGTCATTTGTTCAATATACAAAGATTCTAAACAGGTGGGACTGTGCAGAACTTTTAAAACACAATTTATTTTTAGGTGGTTTATAAAAAAAAATAAATAAACAGTTATCAACCATAACCTAAGATAGTGCTTTTAAGGTGAATCACTGTCCCTGGCCCTGCACAGAACAGGTAAAATACAATTTATTTTTAGGTGGTTTATAAAAAAATAAATAAACAGTTATCAACCATAACCTAAGATAGTGCTTTTAAGGTGAATCACTGTCCCTAGCCCTGCACAGAACAGTTAAAATACAATTTATTTTTAGGTGGTTTATAAAAAAAAAATAAACAGTTATCAACCATAACCTAAGATAGTGCTTTTAAGGTGAATCACTGTCCCTAGCCCTGTACAGAACAGTTAAAATACAATTTATTTTTAGGTGGCTTATAAAAAAAAAATAAACAGTTATCAACCATAACCTAAGATAGTGCTTTTAAGGTGAATCACTGTCCCTAGCCCTGCACAGAACAGTTAAAATACAATTTATTTTTAGGTGGTTTATAAAAAAAAAAAAAAACAGTTATCAACCATAACCTAAGATAGTGCTTTTAAGGTGAATCACTGTCCCTAGCCTTGCACAGAACAGTTAAAATACAATTTATTTTTAGGTGGTTTATAAAAAAAAAAAAAAATAAACAGTTATCAACCATAACCTAAGATAGTGCTTTTAAGGTAGGGTGACCATCCGTCCCGGTTTTCGGTCAATTGTCCCGGTGTCCCGAAAACTGTTCTCGGGACGCCCGGTTTTTGAATCTCTTTGCTTTTCACTTTGAATCTCAGTGGTGAGGACCTTTTTTTTTTTGCTCTTCACTTTAAATTTGTGGAGGTGAGAGGACCTTTTTTTTTTCCTGTGTCCCGGTTTCCCTTCACTGAAATCTGGTCACCCTATTTTAAGGTGAATCTAACCTAAACTAAAAGGTAAATGATATTTTAATGTGATAAATAAACAGAAACCATTGTTTTAGAGCCACTGATAATTCTTGAATTATTTAGTGTAGTCGTTATGTGCTGCCATCTGTATAGAGTTTGCAGTGGGATATTGTAAATCTTGTCCTATAAATCGTAGAAATAAAAAAATAATAAAGCATTGAAAAAATAATAATAAAGAAAAAAAAGTCACATTTTTCTTACTTTCATCAAAACCAAATATTTTTTAAAATAATTATTTTTCTGCTAATAATAATTTTAATCAAAAATGTCGAATATCACGGAAGGATAACGTTTTTCTGTGTTTTGTTTCGTAAAAAAACCGATCCGTGTATTTCACAACTAAATTAATAATTGTGAAGTGATTTTTTAATGAAAAACACAACTGTCATTTTTACTAATTTAATGTCAACACTCAAAACAAAAATTCACAGCACACTACTGTCCAATACATAAACAATAATTTCTTACAATTCTATCAATTATTATAAAAAGTGTTCGTAGAATATTCACTATTATTGCATCTTATAATAATTATAAAAAGTTTTCGTAGAAAATTCACTATTATTGCATCAACAATATATTTTAAACAATTTACATAGATAATTAACATATGCGCGCCTCTATCGGGGAATGAAGAAACGACCGGTCGAACATACGAACATACAAACAGGCGTATTATATTATAGGATTCTTGCCATAAGCACAATACAAATGCTAGCGTTGCATTTTTGGGATTCTAAACATCCAACTGAAGATTTTATGTTCACGCGGATATTTCGGATATGATATATAATCCACATTCGCACGATTTAAATGATAATTTATCCGCATCCGCAGAAGAATAGCGGATATCCGCGAATTTGAAGGGCTCTAGTTATGGCCACCATCAAATAGGTTGCTGGTAAAAGACAGCTTTTCCAGTACTGGCAAAGAGGGGAGAAAATCAAACAAACCAGAAAAGTTCCAGAACGAAACAATTACAGGTAGAAATGAATATCATATGAAAATCATTGGTACGACAGAAATATAGAGACGTGGAAGGCAATGGAGGACCATCATATTACGAATTAGACTTCGCAGCACATAATATCATGGCCAGTAAATGGATGAAAATGATAAAAAAGATCTAAAGATCCTAGATTTAGATGACACAGCAATCCAAGAGAGGAAAATGTGGAAGCTTCGAACTAGGAAAGTAGAACCCTGTAGCGAGCCCTGATACGTTTTTTTTCATATCGTATTCTTTATTATCAAATAGCTAGCAAGCCTGTGATATTACATAAAATCTGATCTCAAACTAAAGTAAGATTCCTGACTAATATATGACATATTTAGTTTTTTGATTACTGCTGTTGAATCATACCAATAAACAAACTAAAAGTATTTTTTTATTAAATAGACGATATCCAATTTAAAATCGGATATTAGGAGTGAGTGTTATCCAGGGTTCATCATTACGAGACACACGTTTAAAATTAAAGAATTTTAATTTATTATAATTTACAAGAGCTAGTTTGAAAAATTAAAATAGGTAGAAAAATAATGAAAAGCTTAAAACAAATAGAATCGGATAGACCACCAGAATGTCGACACAGTGTCTGTAAGAATTCAACAACTTAGATGTTTACGCTAACCGGACCAAATACTTTCTGCCCTCGTCTTCAGATAGACGGGTGTTTATATAAGAGAGCTAGCAGCGTTTCTAGCAAAAAGGGTTTAAGCATTGTTCAAGGAGATGCTAGAGTTCAAAGTTAATAAGCAATAACTGAACAAATGTCTCGTTGAACAATGAACCTAAAAAAATATTCGTTATATATAACGTTTCATATTTAATTATCTGAATTTTCACAAATGTTGACTGCAAAGTACCCTTTAAAATCCCTACAAAATGATTTTTAATTTAATTTAATTTAATTTATTCCCATTTAAAATTACATTGGATAAGTACAAATATTTCTTAATAACTACATAAACTAAACTTATCTAAACTAGATAGATTTGTATCTTATATAGTGTATTTGTAATATAAGTATAGACATGCTGCATGGCAATTAAATATACATTTTAAGTATTTAGATAAATAAAAATAATAGTAGAACAATTGAAAGGATCAGAAAATACAACAATAATCCAAAAAATAAATTTAATAAATATAAGTAAATTTGTAAATATGAATAAGCTATGTTTTTTAACTTACTTTTTTTATATTACTTAACACTTTAATTAATAATTAATAATGTTTAATGATGAATGATGTCGGCGAAGAAAGGGCTTGTGTGTTTATGTGCGTGTGTATGTGTGTGCATGTGGGTGTGTGTGTATGTGTATGAGCAAATTCACAGGATTGCAAATTGAAATTGTTTATTTAGATTGTAACTAATTCCTTCATTTTATTGCTATTGATTTGTACGAACAGTTTTATTTCATTTACGTACTTCTATTTGTAATTTGACGAATATTTGCGGGTAGTACATTGTAGATTTTGGGTCCGATGAATGTTATACTTTTTTGACCAATTCTATTATGAAATTTTTCTGATTTTAAGTGTTTGTCATTTTTCTGTCTGGTTCCATAACTATGGTTGGAACTTTTGAAAATTGAATTTTCAGGACTTACATTTTCATGAGTAATTATTAGTGTTTTAATTATGTATATTGATTTGATATCAGGTAAATTTAATTCTTTGTATAGTTTTTCTGTTGGGTAGTAATATTTTTTTTTCGAAATTAATTTTAAAATTCTATTTTGAATCGACTGATTGCAGCCCTTTTCAATAAATTCTCGTGACGGGTGGTTTTGTGAAAGTTTGTCATTTGTCCTGGTGGACTAACCGATTCGTTACACCCCAAATAACATAAGAAAATGCTAGGAAAAAGATGAAGATTAGTATTAATATTAGGGTATAACAATGCTCAAGAAAAGAAAGAGGGAAGAATATCTAACATTTTTAACGATGTCAAAAAATCTGAATTGCATTTTCTACGAATCCTAGGATAGTGTAAAGATTTTAAATCTCAATATCCATGAACCCCCAGCCTTAAGAGACATTATACTGATCATATTACCCTACCGTATGACGTAAGGGTGGATATGACTTATTTATCCATTATACTTCACTATTGAAGTATATGATATAAATTAAAAGACGCATGGCAACAGATGTGTGCTGCATTGACCGATGGTGCAAAATGAGGACGAGGGTGTGAGGTGCGGCAAAGGGTGTATGGTGGTTGGCGGGCCGTGAGGACATATTATTCATTATAAAGAGCCGCCCGAGACTTGCAGAGGGTGACTGAATTAATTCACACTTGTGCATGTATGGCCTGCGAATATTACTAACTAAATGTATGAATGTTAAGGTTATAAATGTATTAGTTTCAATGATATTGATACTAAAATGTAGGGTATGAAATACCCTATTTCTGTTTCTTCACCATCGTTAACAACTACAGTTTCTACTACAGTACAACTCTTGTTAAAGCTGTACTGTTTTGTTTTAACTGTTTTTATTATTACCAGTGCTTTCTAATCAGTATGTCGCCCTCTTGCGACTGTCATATTACCCCCCTTTAAAAATTAGCGCGAACTAATTAAAAAATGTTTGGTTGTGTCCCGATTTTTTAAGAATTATATGCCAAAATTCGCTGATCAAACTATAGTACCCTATATGTACTATAGTTCATTGATGACGAACTTGTATGACAATTTCAAATGACCCGTCCAAAAGAATATTTTCTGTACTTCTGAAGATTTTAAAGAGAGATTCTAAGTTAACTAAGATTGAATTTAAGCGGGCGCATTCACGAGATTGGGTAGGGAAATCAACAAATATGATAATAATAGGGAGATGGAATTCAACTATTGACTGTTATATACCTGTATTATACTCGTTAAACACCAGGCCGCTAGTTTAGGTAGAGTTAACGAGATTAGCAGGGGCTTCCAAATACATATCTACAACCTAAAGTATCAGATTTTTAGCAAAGGTTAGCAGAAGGTTAGCAAAAGAGACTGCTGTCTCTTTTGCTAACCTTCTGCTAAAACCTTCTACCTTCCAATAAAACCCATATCCGTACCTACCAGCCACATCAAATCCAAGTTATGGCAAAACATAAAAGAAGACTGGAAACGACAATGGCACAGTCTAACGAACAACAAACTTAGCAATATAAAAGAAGACACCCAACCTTGGGCTCCAGTAGGCAACAGAAAAGAACAGAGAGTTCTTACAAGATTCAGAATTGGCCACACATTCATTACACACCAACATGTAATGAAAAGAAAAGAGGTGGAAAACTGTGACAACTGCAATAAAACTGTTACCGTAGAACATATAATCCTGGAGTGCCAACTATATGAAGAACTCAGACAAAAGCACAACCAGACAACCTGAAAGAAGCGCCAAGCCCAGAAAATGAAAACATTTTATTAGACTACCTCAAATAAGCAGATCTGTTTAATAAAATCTATATCCCAAATATTCTATTATTTCTAAACTATCTATCTTAAATGTCTTATTATAAAATTGTAAATATGCTTCATTGTAAATTAATGCCAACATTCATTCTTGCAAATCAAAGTAAATTACTGTAAATGTACCGGGGTGCTAATAACCACAGCAGTTTAAGGGCCCTAAAAATATATCTTAAATAATAAAAAAGAACTTTTTCAATCGTTTTACCATTTACCGACATGTTGTTCTTAATTTCATAACTATGTCTACTAATGAGATATTTAGTTTATTTATTACTTATATTGAATCCTACTAAGAAACAAACTAAAAGCATTTTTTTTTCTCGCATGTTTAGTTTGTTAATATAACATATGTTTTCTTTATTTAACAATATGAAACGTTCTGTTCAAACCGATGTTCAACTCGAAAAATGCAATCAAAGATATTAGAAACGTTTTTTTTTGAAAATCCTCACTTCATAACCTTTATCAGACATGTGCGTGCGTGCGTGAGTTGAAGTGCGTGCTCGCAAATAAGACACAAGGAGCGTAGAAGGAAGCCGAGAAGCAATCGATCGATGTAAGTGGCATCTCTCGTCGAACTCCGCCGAATCTTAAACAGCCTTCTTTTGCGAATACCAAGCTGACAGTTCGCTTTAGCCAGAGGATTATATGGAAAGTTACAGAAAGTTTTGTGAGAATATAGCTATGCTATTCGCTAGCGAGAACACACAGTCAGATATACTATGCATTCATGAGGTATTCTAAAACGCATTCTTAAATCTTCACGTATAGACTTTGCTTACATTTGGACATATTCAATGCCAGATTTTGGTCTCTTAAATGTACGTCTACATATCTCTAACACGACAAGAACATATTTTATGGTGAAAAATAAAATTTAAGACAAAAAACACGGAGGTATTGCAGAACAGTGGCGCAACTAAGGAAGTTGTTTGTGTATATAAGGGCACATGGGGCACAAGCCCAGGGCCCCCGGCTTGATGGGGGCCTCAAAATGCTGAGGTCTTCGTTTACACGGAAAAAAGAGGAACTCAATTTTTATGCAATTTTACTAAGAATTGCCGTTAAAATTTCTAAATTTAAATGTAAATCGAAAACCAGATGAGATTTCTAAATATTTTTAAACAGTGAACAAAATTTTACTAAAAAAATTAAAAAAATTAAAAAAATTTCTTAATTAATCCTATAAAATGTACTTAACAAATATTTAAATAACCTTAAATATTTAAAAGAAAATTTTTTAAATTTATTTAAAATTTATTTTATTGTCTGGTTGATTTTACTCAGTAGTATAGTAAAATTTACTAACCATTATTATACCATATATTATACTATAGATAGTAAAATTATAAACTATAGGATTTATAAATTTCTATTTTTGTTAGAAAAAAATATTCCATTAATTTAAACAAACATCTCAATTTTAAAAATCAATATTGAAATAATAATAGATATTATATTTTTTGTATGTGATTTTTGTGTGTGAGAGCGCTCATTTTCACGGCTAAAAAGAATAAAAATTGATGTGAAGTGTGAATTTTCACACATTTCAGGGTTTCGCAGGTATTTAGTAACTGAATGATGATTATATGAGATGCCAAAACAAATTTTATGTCAAAATATTTTTTTATGAATTTTAATTCAAATGCCTCTAATACCATTATTTAAGTTTCTAAATATATGCAGTATTTTTTTTTTTATATAACAAGGTTCATTAAGATTTTGAAAATTGCGCCTATGGCTTCCATTGGTTTCTTAAATCATAAGCCCCGTCCTCTGATTCGTATACATTCAAACATAGAATTACATTATAATTTCAACACTTCCCAATGGTTATTAAATTTACGCTTTTAAAAATTAAATGCAACATTTACCAAAATATAACTAGAATTTTGACAAAATACAAAATAACAAAATAAAAATGCAAAAACAAACTGATAAATTAAAATTGACAGGATTCGAACTCTAGTTTGCAGATTACAAAGAAACTACGAAACGCACTACGCTACGAGCGCTTACTGATCTACCGTGTTATATAGCGAATTAAATATTTAACATATTTTAGTTAAAAACACAAAAAATGCGTTATTTTCCAAAAACATAATCCGATCAAAAATTCCTGTTGTACTATTCCGGTTCACACCAATGTACATTACTTAGATTTTTTTCAGATTTTTAGTTTAAACCATCTGGGCTACAGACTGTGGGACAAACATTTTTTTTTTGTTTTTTCGACCATTTGTTCCGCTTTCTACAAAATTCCCTTAACGGAAAAAAATTCGCATCTTTGGACGATGTGGATTTTTCGAGAGCAAAGACGGAACCTTCTGGAGAGATGGCATTATGAAATTGCCTGAGCGTTTATCCAAAGTGATAGAAAATAATGGACAGTACATTTGATAATAAATTTTTTTTAGAATGTATATTTTATTGAATAAAAGGTGAAAAAACAAAACGAACGGGCTTATGTAACAAACCAATATATACTTGATATTATAATAATATTAAGTAGGTGGCAGCGTATTGTATTTACGAAAACTGAACTTTGGCACGTAAACGTACTTGAAAGTGATATCATTGCTTTAGTAATTCTCTGATATTGTGAACCTAGAAGAAACAATTTCCACCCATATAAACATATTTCATAAAGTACATTCATATGCCCGGTGTCTTAAAATTAATATAATCTGTTGAAAGAACCTAATGTTGATAAGATTATAATAAAAAACAATGGAAAAAAAGTTGTTTTGTTAGATATTATTCATATATTCTGATGATAATGATGTCTGACATAAATTGATGCAAAATATCGCCCTGAATAAAAACAACTATAATGTATTCAACAAAAAAAGTCGTTAAAGTAAATCTACTTACAACTTATAAATCTAAAAGCATATGGTACCTAACCTATGAACTGTAAACTCCCTGTTAAAATCACTGAAAGAAATTTGAGTTTCAAATTTCTTTTGAAAAATCTGCAATACCCTTCGATAAGTTATACCATCACCTTCGGAAAAAACACGCATATAAAAGAAAAAGCGAAAACGCGTACTACGAGACTAGCATGAAAAATAACCGCCATTAAGATGATATCTCAGGAAACCAATACAAGATAAGAAAGGGAGAGTTTGAGGGCGAGTCAACGAACAGACTCTTCGGCATGAATGCATAAACAGTAGAACAGTAACATCCTCGTGTAAATCTAGACTTATAGTAACGCTTCTTGGGGTAAATGGGTTTAATATGATTGTAAGTTGATCCTGGACATTAGAACAACCCCTCCTCTCCTCTTGCAGATTTAGGGTGGGTTTGTTCGTGATCTGAATTTCAGGAGTGCACGTGAAGAAGATGTGTCTTATGTGCAGGGAATGTGCAACGTGCGTTGGGAGATTGTTAAGTTGGCAGTATTGAACCAACATGTTGAGGTGGGTCGACATTGATTGGTTCGAAGTAATGCGTAATACTTGTCCTAAACCCAAAAAGCATACGATATTAACGAAGGGATGAACTAAATCCATCGATGCTGGACGTGTCCGATAACTTTTATATAATATTCATAGGATTTTGGTCTCTATGTGACATATAAAGGCTATAGCGGGATAAGATAGTGAAAACTGCACCGCTCCAGAATTCCATTTTTATTTGACCATTCGAAAGAACTTGGTCGAAAACCCCCTCAAAAAAAATTTCAGCCCTCGAAACCCACTAGGGTGTTCTCTATGCGAAAAAAAACGTTTTTTCGACTTTTATTTTTCCTGGGCGCTTCTTTCATCCAAAAAATCTGAAAAAATTCACAGACTTGTGTTTCAGCACTACAAATAACCATGATTTTTTTCAGATTTTTTCGACTGAAACTAAGCTCGGGAAAAATCTTTGAAATTTTCAACGATTTTTTAGGTTATGTAAATAATGTTTGGCCAACTTTTAAGTACATACATTTTGTGTATTTTTTTTCCCCTCTTTCGAATGGCGGTGTTAGAATTGTCAGTTTCACGCCGGAACAAGCTCAAAAATCGAAAAAACTGTTTTTTTTTACTTTTTTCCCATTTTTTCAGCAAATAACCTCAAAAAAAACAATGGAGAAATGATTTTTCACACTTTTTTTTGGTACTGTCAAGTTCCAAAATTCAAAAACCACCATTTTTGAATCACAGTGTACGCATAATTACGATAAAAACGTTTTTTCCAACATTTTTCCCATTTTTTTAGCACATAACCTCAATAATTCACAACTGGCAGTTTTGACTTTAGGGCACAATAATACGAAGAAAAAAATCATTTTGCACTGTTTTTTGAGGTTATTTGCTGAAAAAATGGGAAAAACAGTTTTTTCGATTTTTGAGCTTGTTCCGGCGTGAAACTGACAATTCTAACACCGCCATTCGAAAGAGGGAAAAAAAATACACAAAATGTATGTACTTAAAAGTTGGCCAAATATTATTTACATAACCTAAAAAATCGTTGAAAGATTTTTCCTGAGCTTAGTTTCAGTCAAAAAAATCTGAAAAAAATCATGGTTATTTGTAGTGCTGAAACACACGTCTGTGATTTTTTTCAGATTTTTTGGATGAAAGAAGCGCCCAGGAAAAATAAAAGTCGAAAAAACGTTGTTTTTCGCATAGAGAACACCCTAGTGGGTTTCGGGGGCTGAATTTTTTTTTGAGGGGGTTTTAGGCCAAGTACTTTCGAATGGTCAAATAAAAATGGAATTCTGGAGCGGTGCAGTTTTCACTATCTTATCCCGCTATAGCCTTTAAAAAATTATGTTAAGTGTGATTTTTTAGACTTTTCATAGTTTAGTAGGTACCTAGTAAGTGAGGAAAGCCTATATGGAAGCCAAAATGTGGCATGTTTGCCGCTGGATAACAAAATCGTAGTTTAGAAGTCAATTATACCATATAATATCAAATTATAGTCTAAAAGCTGTATAAATTATGCTGGTTAATACCAAAGCATAGTACTTTGTGAGTAAATTATACCAAATAACCAATCGTAGTCCAGAAAAATTGTAAGAGCCAGTTTTATATAGTGCGTTCGAAGGTGAGTTTGCAGTATAGCTCTTATGGAAAATGGGAGCGGTGTTGCCAAATGTTGTAAAAGTGTCAAATGTGTCAATTATAATAATATGAAAAACTCGTATGATTTACAAAAATCAACTCTTATAAAACTCAAAATAACACTCAACAAAAACAAATGACCATTTGTAGAATACTGCATCTTCACAGATCAGCGCGTTTTAGACCTGGCAACGTCGACAAGCAAGAAAAGGATAGTGTCATTGTGTAAACCCATTAGAGAGTATGAAAAAGAACTACTCCATATGCCCTGTACTGCGAACTCACCTTTGAACGCACTATAGTACAAATGCAATGTTAAAAAGTCTGTAAATATTATCTGTGTAACTAAATACCGCGTCGCTCAATAAGTCTCCGGTCTAACTAAGAAAAACATTTTTTTTTTTTTTTGTAGAAATTCTCCTTTATTCATCAGCATACTCTCCTACAAGAGTGATACATTCATTCCAACGCTCCTCTAACTTTTCGATGCCTTCTTTGTAGAACGATTTGTCTTTGCCCTCAAAATATGCCTCGGTTTCGGCAATGACTGAGTCAAATTTCTTTCCCTGGAGCATCTTTCTGAGGTCTGCAAAAAGCCAGTAGTCGCTGGGGGTTAGATCTGGAGAGTATGGTGGGTGAGGAAGCAATTCGAAGCGTAATTCATTTAATTTAACCATCGTTTTCATCGACTTGTGAAACGGGGTGTTGTCTTGGTGAAAGAGCACTGTTTTCTTTTACATGTGAAGCCGTTTTTTCTTAATTACTACACCTAATCGATCCAATAATGCCATGTAGTATTCGCTATTGATAGTTTTACCTTTCTCAAGATAGTCGATAAACAAAATACAATGCGCGTCCCAAAATACGGATGCCATAACCTTGCCAGCTGACTTTTGAGTTTTTGGTCGCTTTAGACGAATTTTACCGACTACTGTCCACTCAGCTGACGATCTTTTTGATTCAGGTGTGTAGTAGTGGATCGATGTTTCATCCATTGTCTCATACCGATCCAAGTAATCCTTTTTATCTCGCTTGAACAGCTCCAAACAGCGCAACATTTGGGACGCGGGACATGAAGGGGCGGCAGGTGTACATGTAATACGCCTTCAGTACGAGTTTGAACTAGCTAAAATAATTTTCCTGTCCGTATCAAGTTTTTTCGTCAAACAGTTTTTTCTAGTGCGTTCTAAAAATAAGTGACATTCATTTCGAGCAAAGGTGTGATATAAGGTTTTGCTTCAGACTTGGGCACAGTGCAACGGAACCTTTTGCAAAACTTCAGCAGGCGTACGGAGACAGTGTTTTGTCAAGGACGCAGTTTTTTTGGTGGCTTAAGACATTTTCAGAAGGAAGAGAGTTGATTGAAGATGAATCACGCAGCGGAAGGCCTTCATCTTGTGCGTTCAGATCGTCGGTTGACTTTCAGAATTATCAGGGAATAGTTGAATTTGTCTCACACTAACGTTCATCAGATTTTAATCAATGAATTGGTGATGAGAAAAATCTGCGCAAAAATGATTCCAAAAAAACATTTTCAATAAACGAGTTTTTTGCCAGTAAAAACAGTCATGTGGCTCCTCAGCCTCCTTATTCACCTGACTTGAGTCCTTGTGACTTTTTCTTCTTCTCAAGATTGAAAAATCACCTCAAGGGGGCCACTCAAAAACATTCAAACGTCCGTAACCGACCAGCTGAAATCTATTCTACTATCCGAGTTCCAGCACTCTATGAGGATTGGAAGAACCGCCTCCAGCGCTGTGTGCCTTCCCAAGGAAGTTATTTTGAGGGAGACAATATTGAATTGTAATTCTATTGTAAAAAAAAAAAATTTTAATTCAGCCCGGTTACTTAATTTACACACCTCGTATATTTATTCTTTACCATCCAGTGTCTATTTAACTCTGAACTTAGAAACAATTTTGAAACAATGTTGCAAATAGCATCTAATGAATATGCATATATTTAACGAGAAACATTAAGGCAAATGACCAGTCCAAAGAAAACACATGACATCCCTTTCCCTAGCGGAGACAAGTAAATTTAATAACAGAATTATATCGGTGTGTCCTCCGAAACCACAGTCGGTATCCTGACAATGTGAAGCGTAAGGACCTCGTCATTTTACTCGCTAGTATCAAGCTGCGCACGACTAATTAAGTTCACAAGGAACCGAGTACAGTTGAGCTATTATTTTGAGTTATTTAATGAAGCAGTAAGGTATTGCATTTCGAGCATAACTTGGAAATATTTTAAAAGCTAAACCAATTACGTTTATCGAAATTGACGTGAAATGAATTCTGTCAAAGGAGGGTGACTGCTTTAACGTTATATGAATTTATGAGAGGTTATCATTGGAATATTTTAGAAAGGTACACATCAATAAAATTTTGAACAGATTTTTTTTTCTGATGGAATTTTTTTGGGAATCTCAACAATATTAAATTCTTCGCGTATGTGCACGTGACAAACAAAAATAATATCATTTTTCATTAGAAAATTTTTTCATCAAAATGAAATATTGAGGTTTACCTTAACTCTAAATTAAATTTTAAAGAGTTACCTGCTTTTAAAAAATGTCATTTTTGCATAAAAAAATATGTGAACGGTTAATTTTTCACATTTCATAGTTTCGTAAGTAAAGTAGAGTCTACTATACTCGTTTTAAGTATGCTTAAATGCGGCTGACACAGTAGACGAATCTTCGTAAGCTAGTCTGGAAACTCGGCCCTTACTGTTGCGTAGCGCAACTGTACTATTATTTGAGGAGGATTTACATAACCGACAAAGATTAAAAAAGGTCATCAAAATTAAGCGATGCCATTCGTTTGGATGTTGAGAAAGACTATAGTTTTTTTCAGTTCCTCTTCAAGCACGTAGAAAGAATTGTATATACAAAAACACACATACGTTTATCGGAATATATTCAAATATAACAAGCGAAGATAAAAATGACCACTATGGACGTACGTTGAGTACGAGGAGCTCAAATATGTTTTTGATTTGATTATCGGTTCTCTGCCTATCAATCGGATGTAAAATCTCGTGAACTACGACGTGTGTAAATTAAGTAACTGGACTGATTTTTTAATTTTTCTTTATTCGTATAGAATTACAATTCAATATTTTCTTCCTCAAAATATCTTCCTTGGGAAGCCAAACAGCGCTGTAGACGGTTCTTCCAATCCTCATAGCAGTGCTGGAACTCAGATACTGGAATAGCTTTCAGCTGGTCGGTTTTGGACATTTGAATGTTTTCGAGTGTCCCAAAATGACGTACCTTGAGTTGATTTTTCAATCTTGGGAAGAGGAAAAAGTCACAAGGACTCAAGTCAGGCGAATAAAGAAGCTGATGAGCCACAGGAATGATTTTACTGGCCCAAAACTCGTTTATTGAAATTGCTGTGTGACAAGACAGATTTTTCTTATCCCCAATTCATTGGTCAAAATGTGATAAACGGTAGTGTGAGTCAACTCTTCACCGATTATTCTGACTGTCAACTGGCGATATGAACGCACAAGATCCTGGATTCTGTCGACATTTTCATCGGTTCTTGAAGATGAAGGCCTTACGTTGCGTGATTCATCTTTAATCAACTCTCTTCCTTCTGAAAATTCCTTAAACCACCAAAAACCTGGGTCCTTGACAAAACACTGTCTCCGTAGGCCTGAAGTTTTGCAAAAGTTTCCGTTGCACAGTGTCCAAGTCTGAAGTTAAACCTGATAGCACACCGTTGCACGAAATGACACTCATTTTTAGAACTCACTAGAAAACATTTTTCAACTTTTTCACGAAACTGTTTGAAAAACTGTTTCACGAAAACAATCGCTACGGACAACAAAATGACTCTAGCGAGTTCAAACTCGTAGTGAAGACGTATCATATGTTCACCTGCCGCCCCTCCAAGTCCCGCGTCCCAAATGTTGCTAGATCAAAAGCTATGTTGCCAATCCGGATACCTAATTTACACACCTCTTATACCAACGTTGTTCAGTGAGACCTGCTACAGTTGGTTAAATTAGATATATAAATATCTTAAATTTTCATTTCACTCATCATTTCTTTGTTCTTCTTCCAATGCCCCTCTCTTTCTTCCTATTCTCCTTCCGGCTTCCCTCTCATATCTCCTTCTTTCTTGCCTCCAGTTCTCTCGCCCATCTTTCTCCCTTGCCTTCCTCATTCATCAGATTCTTTATCCCTTCCTCCCAGACTGCCATCTTTCTGCATCTTTTCGCTTAATGCTCCTCTTTTTCCTCTTTTTCCTTGCACATTCTACATAGCCTGTCCTCTGGCTTTGCCCAGTATCGATTGTTTCTCTCTTCGTAGCCGCATCTTAACCTCGCGATTCTCCTGGCTACCCCCTGATCTTCCTCTTTTCCTCTTCAGGTATCACGGTATTCCTATCACTCTTATCTCTATATATCTTTTCACGCTCAGATTTGTCTATTCTGTCTGTTCCTGTACCTCCTTAACCCTTCTTCTCAAGAGGAAATAAATATATTTTTATTGAATACTTTTTAAACCCTGAAATATTTGAAAATTCACACTTCACATCTATTTTTGTATATACCTTGGTAGTAATAAATTAGCACGCTGTATCAGATCAAATGTAATAGAATTCGACTAATTTTCTATAGCTTTGTTATGTTGTTTTTTCGCTTGAATCGGTCCAGTAAATATTTCCTCTAAGTTAATCTTTCAATGTCCATAGAGAAGCTTTGTATAAATCCGTTGCTATCGACACCCAGTGTTGCCAACAGTAAACCCCTTGGACTACACTAATTCTTTAAGACGTTTCTTTTCTGCACGCGCGACCGTTGCTAAATTAGAACATCGAACACGCGTCCACATACCAAACTAAAGACAATTACAACAACTTTGGTGATAAAATGACTCAGGCAGGTAAAAACTTTTCAGATTACCAGAGACTCGTTGCGAGTACCAGATGAACCAAATCGAAACAGACTGGAAAAAGAAACGAGATTTTATGAGAGAGTTCTAATTTTACTTATTGTTTTGCTAACTGATTTCGAGTAATTGGATATCTCCAGATACGGGAAAGTTATAAAAAACTTGCAAACGTGATGGATTAAGAGATGAATAATCGCGTTTTAATATCTGTAAAATAAAGAATTAGTTATTTCATAGGAAGAATAAAAATATACAGAAGTTATTATACAGAAGAAATATTAGTAAATTGATAAATGTACATATAAATATAGTACAGCATATTTTTGGAACAGTAACCAAATGTTTTTTAGTTTTTACATTTTCAAAATATTTCAGTGACTGCCTTCAACTAATTAAATTAATATTATAACTTAAACTATGTAATGAGATCTCTGGTGTTGACACTCTCTACTAATTTGTCTATTCTTGCTTCAGTTGCACTACTCATTACTATTCGTATTAATAATAATAAATTTATTTCGTGCCTTTCGGCTTTGAAAGATTTACATTCTATGACAATTATATATAATACGATTCTACGTTACATAATAATTTATATTATTCTTCTTTCCAAGATTACTTTCATCCAGGCTAGGCCTCTCCCCGAATCATTTAGTAGGTCTTCTGTTTTTTATGTTCCTGGCTGCATTCCTTCATAGTTTTTTAGGTGGTCTGTTGTTTCTAGTTCTTCTCTGCACATAACACATATTTTTTCCGTTTCTTCCATCCAATAATTGTTCAACTTCTCCTCGTTGCCACAACTGAATCTTGCGATTATCTTCTGGTGCTTTGCTCCTTTTTCCAGGTATCTGGGTAATCCGATAGTGGTTATATTTTTATAGACTTTGTTATATGTAGATTTTTGTATTCTGTTATACTGTTCTTGTATCTGCTATCTTTCTACTATCATGTTTATCGTCTGTTGACCTCCTCTTCTTCTTTTTGCGACGTCTTCTAGGGAAATACCGGTCCGTTCGTAATATTTTTTTATTCCCCATTTGGTATCGTTATCTCTCTCTCTTTCCAGCATTCTTCTAATATTACTATTCGTATTAACGAATCTGTTTATAGTAGATTTCGTTATTTCTTTTTAATATCTACCATGGTGGAAAATACATTTTCGTACAAATATGTAGAAATAAAAGGTAGTAAATATTGACGATGGTAAATAGGTGTGTATTCCCTTCTGTCACATAGTAGGGGGGAATATACGAATATACGAGTAAAATTGGACTAAGGTGATGAGCGAAACTTTGCGACATGTTGATTCCCAGTTAAATACCACTGGACAAAAAATAATTCTAGTAATTATTGCAGTGACGTCCAACGGAGAGACGGAAAAGAGAAAAGCCAAATAATACGTGGATACGTCGGAATGAAATTTGTTTTCAGGAGACTAAAATAATCGACAAGAATGGTGAAAATCGAAGATCATCGAAGAATGCTGTAAAACAGGACTAATAATAAATAAATACAATTGATTCTACCTCTCGGTAACAGGTTTTCATAAATAAATGTCTGTGCAAAATCTTCAACATCTTTTGGCCAAATACAATCTCAAATACAGATCTATGGAGTCTAGCGAGCCAAAAACCAATTGCGACAGAAATGATGACCCGGAAATGGATGTGGATAGGACACACACTGAGGAAGCCTGACGATATCATCTCCAAACAGGCACTTGACTGGAATCCTCACGGAGCGTGCAGAAGGGATAGACCTGTAATTACCTGGTGCAGTTAAATTTCTCAATAAATCGAGTGGATGGGAAAATCTTGGCTGGAAATGAAGGTCGTTGCAAAGAATTGAACCAGCTAGCGATGCTTCGTAGATACCCTCTGCTCCACTTACAGGAAATTATTATTATTACAATTGATTTTACAGCCAGGGGATATCAGTCAGTTTTTAAAATGATCAGTTTTGGCCGTTACAGAACCCTTTAGTTTCTGCGGCCACTCGTCAAGAGATATATAAAGGGTTTCTTTAAAAGATTTTCCTAAAAATATTTTTAATATTGGGAGGTTCTCAGCCGTTAGAACGTTATGGTGTATGTTATAAGTTGTCGAGCGCTTGTGAGAAAGCGACGACGATCCAGATGGGCCATTACCCAGCTTCAGTTATGGTTTGACGGAGTAGAAGCTATAACGGTACCACTTAGCTTCATTTTTACGAGAAAAGGGTAAAATAGTCGGTTAAAGTCTACTAAAAAATTGTGTTGAAGTTGACAATTAAAGAACTGAATAACTTCCTCTTCTCTGGTCACCACTAGAGCTCCCAGCAAGATTCAGTGCCAGCCCATTATGTGAAGGTTGCACAGCAGTCGCTTATAAACAATGAACTAGACTTTATTTCTCTTGTAAATTAGCCGACTAGCAGCTCTATCCCCAACCTCCCGGAACTACAAATTTTAGTCCGTGCTGCAGGATATGGCTTGCAAGAGGCCCTAAATCGCTAGTCTGAAGCACTCCCTGATAAAGGGAGAGGAGGGTTTTTCTGTAGAAATCCTTCGTAATTCTTTTGACCTGTGGCCACAGAGACTTGAGCGCTGTGTAACGACCAGAAGTGGTCATTTTGAAAATTGATTGGTTTTTCTTGTTAATATGCATCTGTGTATCATGTACTTAGAGAAAATTAAAATAACTTTGAGCATCTAGTGGAATTTCAATGAAAACTTTTTAACAGTATTTATGAAAAGTCTAGGTACATTATTAATATATAATTATTTAACTTTTTTGATATATAGTAATGTATTTAATGTCTGATTTTTGATATCTAAAGATTAATTAAAAATTGTAAAATTAAACAAAACTAATCTTTTCCCTCTGAACATAAAAAACCGCTGATGTTTTAGTATTTCAATGAAAATTCCCTGCATAATGTAAGGAAGAAGAATATTAAAGCTAATTGATTTATCTTTTATACAGGGCGCTCGAGCAAGAGCACCCTACGAGAATTATCAATGCAAGATCAGCATACTTCAAAGCAACCCTCCAACCTAAATCTTCAACTGAAGAAACGCGAACATTAAAAACGCCATATTAAAACATCGAAAAAACAAACGCGTACAAGAACAATCTGATTACCACAAAGAAAGTTAAAGTAAGAATATACGATTTAGAAGGAAATATTTGTAATATAATTATTACTGAAATTTACTGTGTATAATATAGATACATTTACTATCTTTGATACCACCAAATTCTGTCTTTGACTAAAAAATAGAACTAGTTAAATAAAATAAAATTAATATGTAATCAATTTACTTTAAAATTACACTTCGGTTACATATACAGGTTATCTCCGTTCAACGCGGGGGATACGTTCTGGACATGATCGCGTTAAGGCTGCGTATAACCCCCGGAGGTTACTAGTTTCTTATACAAAACTAACAATCTCAAATAAAATTAGTATCAACCTATACATCAAATTTTGCACCGAATTTGTATTTATCTAATATGATAGTTTTAATTGTAGAAACATTTATTGTAAAAATATTAGCCCTCAATAACTTAAAAATATACATCAGCGATATTGTTCTGTAATTTTTTAAATCTATTTGTGGGTTTCGAATAACTTTTATATTTATATAGTTTTGTGTAGAAATGTTCAAATAATACGTCAATTTTTTTTTGACTTGATTACTTATATTTTAGAGCCTCCTTCGAAAAATATTATACTTAAAGATAATAGAATGCGACTTGGTACACGTATTCTTCACGAAAAATAAATCATTTTTACCCGTAACACCAATTTTGAAAACCGCGGCAGATTCAAGAGGGCGGCAAAAATAGATTACCAAGTACAATAACTATAAGTAATTTTCACAATACAACAAAATAGCTACAATCATATTTGTAGAATGAAGCTTTAGGTACAATTTTCCGCATCGTATGCAAATATCCGTCGATTGGTTTACAAGATGGCGTCTATAATGCAATTTGCTTATTTACAACTACCTAACAGTTTTTTCTACAGTTAAAAATATCCTATTAGATAGATAAAAATTCGCTGCAAACTTTGATATATAGATTGTTATTAATTTTATTTCCGATTATTAGTTTTGTATAAGAAACTATTGAGGACTATAGGCTTGTGCGCCGCCTTAAGCGAAATTTCGCAATCAACGAGGGATTTTTGAAAAAAACATTGTAAAACTCGAAAAACACTTTATTTATTAAATAAACATTAAGAATAAAAAAAAGGCATACATTAAATAATTAATAATTTATTTATTTTGTTATATTAATAATTTATTTATTTGTTTTCTGACATTATTTTGTCTCACTCACGCTCATGACCCACACTTGTCAAGGGCAGTGTCTTCGCATTATAACGAATCCGCACTAGCCGGGGTCGCAATGAACGGGGGTTACCTGTATAGTAATTTTCGATAGTTTCCTTAAATGGGATTAGCAAATAAACTCGTTACTAAAAAAACTTAGAAAATATATTTTTGTTAAAAAAAAAAACATTTATTCGATGAGTGAATTAAAAATATTTTATTATGCCTTAAGCCGCATTCAGAGCTCTTTGAAATTAACACGTTGTGTTGCTATAGATTGTTTTAACGAGGGCAATTGGTATGATCGGACAAGCTCGTACTATATCGCTGAGCAGTAGTATAGCAACGACAAAGCACGAGCATGTCCGATCATACCAATTAACCTCGTTAAAACAATCCATAACAACACAACGTGTTAATTTCAAAGAGCTCTGAATGCGGCTTTAGTGCAGTCTACTTTGTCTTATGGTATTATTGGTTGGAATGAAGCTAGAGAAAAACATACTAATAAATTAGAAGTTGTACAAAGAATGATAATTAAAGCAATGTTAGATAAATCAAAATTTTTTTCGACTTCTAAACTGAATTTCAGACAAGTAATTTGTTTAACTTGAAACAAATATATTTATTACATGTATTAAAATACATTAACAAAAATAACTCGAAAATTGAAACCATAAATCATAATTATAGTACGAGAAACAAAAACAATATGAAATATTTTATATATGTTGTTTTATAAGCTAATAAAAGCTTAGCAAAACAACACTTCTTAAATTTTTTGCCTAAAGTGTAGGCCACACACTTTACAAATGATTGTGGAAAAACTACAGGAATTGGAGTTGGAACTTCTTCATCATCCTCTGTATTCACTAGCCTAGCCCCATTGACTACCGCTTCTTTGGACAACTTTTTAAGAGGAAAACAGTTTAATTCCGACAATGCTGTAAAACTGGCCATCTAGGAATTCATTGACTCTCGTTCACCAGGGTTTTGTACTACCGGCCTGAACAATCTGCCGCTTAAATGGCAAAAGTGTATAGACAATATGGGTGTCTACTTTGATGAATAAAATAATTCCTTATATTTGTAAGTTATCCACCAAATTTGCTTTTTTTCTACAAATTTCATCCTTGATTATCTAATATAATTTATTTTATGAAAATTCGTATAGTATTATACAGGAAATAGAAAAATTGGTTTTGTTCGAATTAAATTATTATTGGAATTTAATTGTTTATGCATGTACGAAATTTACTTGCTAGCTGTCTTTTTGATTATCTTTCAAATGCAGGAATTTTTGAATTTAATATTGACTTCCGTTGTAAATCATGATGAAACAATTAAAACTGACAAACGAATATTTTATAATTGAGTTACAAAAAATCGATTCAATATTAATTTCTAAATAAAGCGTCTGTCTTTGAAAGTAGGGAAGAGAATTGAAATGAAATTGCAAGTCACAGTTCCGTAAAATTACCATATTGAATTCTGTTTGGTGCATTCAGTATTTGAGTAACATCATTTGGAGATTGAAAAAGGGTTTGACTCATAAATATGACATTAAGATTGCTTTATTATGGTTATTAAACCCAATATTACATACTGTGTTTGTACAATTGACTGGATGATAATTTGCATACTGCACTGATTTTGTGACATGTCGCATGTGTGTATATACATACAGGGTGTAACACGAAATGTGGACCTAGGCATTTAACACTGGAAATGTTTTTTTCAAAAGAGTCTATATTATTTTAGAGTCAACAATTTTTGTGTGTGCGTTTAAGAAGTAATTGTCAATTTACTGATATAAAATATTCGCATTCAGTGAAAGTAATTATAGAATATACCATAATACGTAATTATAGATACTAAAAAATACCATATTCATTGAAATGCGGACACCGTTATTTTGGTTTACGTTTGCCATTGCGAATAGTACAATATAATGAGTATTAGTATCAAAAAGATATAATACTTCATGAGTATATAAAATATATTCGGACGTTTCGGAAACTGCTCAATAATCTGTTTCCGCCTTCAGCAATCACGAGAAGTGATAAACATTTCAATTTACTTTGTTTTGTCAAAATTAAAATCGTTAAATCGAAAAATCAAAACAGGCTGACAGATGAAAATATGATGAAGCAGTTGCGTTGCTCGTCGACTAAATTACCAGTTGATACTAAAAAAATTGCAAATAATATAAAAAATCAAGTTTCACATTAAAATTTAATTTGAAGCTTTTTTGAAATTTAATTTTTAATTTTGTTGATGATGTTAAATGAAATTATGAAAGGATATAAAATATAGTAGTGTATTAATTTATCTTGTTTATATGTGCGGCCCACAATCAACCAATAAGATTTTTTGAGCCCAGAAAACGATTCCATTACGCTATTTTACAGGTATCGATTACTTTTTTACTTTGGTTTCGTTTATAATTTTAATTTCTCTAATATTTGCATTGTAACGCGATTCAGCCATCCTATCGAGGAATCATGGCATATGATATTAAGTAATGCTGACTTTAATCGGTAACTCTAAGCTTCAAATGAACTACTATAGATAGCAGCACCAAATGAAATATGGCGTGCGAATTTTATAATTATGCGCCTCTTTCAAATATGTTGCAACTAACAACACTACATAATACTAAAATTCTAATTATGTAATATTGGCCAATATTTTAATTTACATCAAATCCTGTTAAACCCAGTTTGACTCGGATCATATTGTGCAAAAACTGTTTTATTATGTTCAAGTGCTTTTATTGCTGTTTTTTCAAGTTGGAATCAAAATTTCTCACAGACCTGCTGCACTTCATCAAATATATCTTAAAAATCACCGGAAAAAATCAAATACGAAACCGATAACTTCGCAAATGACAGCTGCATCATATCTCGTGAGCAGTTGGCGTATTTTTTTTTTTAAGGAAGTCTCGTATAGTGTAACAAGAAATTATGCAATTTATCAACATCATTTTGGTCTTTCCATTTATTTATTTAAACAATTTGGGTTCACAAACGGGAATAGACCAACACAGTAAACTCTATTAAATTACAATCATTAATTTGCAACTACAAATATGTGTACATAATAATACAAAATAACAACATTTTTCCACGGCTATATAGATATACGTTCATTACAGGCGTGTTATTGATTAGTAAATGTAGCACATTTCCCACTCCTTTTAATTACACACCGCTGATCTGTTACGTAATGAGCTCATTACGTAACAGGTTGAGCTCATTACATAACAGGTTCAAGCAGCAATGGCCGACCGTTGCTAGGCAATGTAATAAATAGGTTGAAAGCATATTTCAAATTATTGTTAGATTGTAAAGGATACCGAATTAACATTAAACAGTATAGTTAAAGTTGTCGAATTTTGCAAATATATTTTTTGATAGAGTTGGTCTTGGTCAGTCAGTTAATCAGTTGACGCAAGTATTGTTATTTTAACTGTATTTACATTCCGTATGACAACGTACATGGTCGTTGCTAAGCAATGTAATAAATAGGTTGAAAGCAACTGTCAAATTATTGTTAGTTTTTAAAGGGAACTGAATAAAAATTAAAAAAGGAATAAAGTTATAGGCGTGGAAAAAGCATAGTATGAAACATAGCATGGAATAGCCAGTTCTCAATCGTATGAATTGCGCTACTCTCTGTGAAATGACCATAATTCCATGTTCGTTGCATAATATACTATTTTAATAGATTACGTGCGGCATTTCTCGTTATTAGTATACGCCTTTCTACAGCCAGATGTTCTCTTTTCTTCTCTTCTTATTCCTTTAATATCTTACTCCTTTCACTGTGTTGATTTGCTATTCGCTATTTTTGCAATAATTCTATGCACAATTTTCTATTTCTTGCTTTTGCTTTTATCTCTACTGAAGACAAACTTGCTTTATGTTGTTTTAACCAGATGAATTTCCAAATTTATCTGAATATTTCCATCTTCTTTTCACTGTCTTTTACAGTGCACCATATGGATGCTTGCAAGTAATCTCCGTATCCAATCCAAATTATCCGTTCTCAATATCCATTATTTTCAATTAACAAAATATTCAAGTCAATCCTATTCAGATATAAGTGAAGTAGGGACAATAATGAGGTAACAAATGCTCCCTGGTTTACCCGCCTGATAACGGTCCATTGCCGTAAGTACTGCATGCTGCGGGGCTCAATGATGAATTTTAGAGGGGGCGGCACTATAGAACCGCCCCCTGCAGTGAACGATTGATTGAAAATTATGTCCACGCAAATTGAACTTGAATGTCTTGTGATGGTGTTGGATAGAATAGGTCTATCAGTAACATAGGAGCACACTATATAATTACTGTATTATACGGATTACGTCTAATGATAGTTTGTTACAAAAATGATTGATTGGCGATGATGATGACAGATTTTACTTTCACACGTATAATTTTAAATGGGAAAGTAATGTATTTTTCTTGTTTTAAAGCGTGTTTTAACCCTGTCCTGGTCTTTCCAGTCACCGATTTTTAGATTCCGGACTGACATGGTTCTTCTAATTTTACTAACTCATATTATTCAATGGCATCCTCGTCCATACTAAGAGTTTGAATACCTACAAGTTTTAGATATTATTAAACAAATCAAAGATTGTCGATAAAATAAATCTTTGGAATTTAGACCAATAGAAATTTTACAAGAACTCTGCAGTGTTGCCAAATGATACACGTGCGCTGTTCATTAACAAATGCATAAACAAGAAAGGAGTCAAATGTACGGTATGGTCATGAAACCTAATGCTCTCAGTTAAGAGAATTAAGAAAATTATTTTGAAGCCCATAAAACTATTACACCCGAAACTCATGTCTCAAGAGAATACTTATGATATATTGGAATATTACACAAAACGATAGCATTTTTTGAACGTTTTCTTAAGTTAGTTTGCGATATATAGTCACTTTTACTGTAGAAATTCGATGCCGCATTGAAGCATAAGATCAGCTTACATAAAAACGTAAAAACTGTTCTGCAACCATGACTTACACTTAAAAACCAAACTAAGGTTACTGATATCTCCGTATTTTCAGTGCTTATTTATGGTATGGAAGCATTAACATTAACAGCAGCCTCTAGTACAAAACTACAGGCTTTTGAAATGTGGACATATTGCCGAATCCTCAAAATATTTTGGAAAGACCATGACCAATAAGACAGTATTAGAGAAGCTCAAAAAAGAAGCAGAAATAATTTATTTATTTAACCAGTAACTCACAATTTATTCTCGCTGGCTGGTGTTTGTTATCAAATACTTACAGGCTCCGACAACAATCTTTCTACGTGTTCCTATCCTTAGTCCATCGTTGAAAAGCCTCGTCTTGTATCGTTGAGAAGCACATAAGAATTTAACTGTGCAGTGCTGCCTCGCATAATGTACTTAATTTGTTCGAGGAGCAAAAGGAAAAGTTCGTTATGTGAAACGCGTTTTCCCATAACAATACATGTTAAATATTTATTTCGGTCTGTAAAAAAATGGGTAGTCAAATGAAAAAGTGCACAGATTTACACAGAAACACACGTTTTACATTTTTGCAGTAGGTCCTTTATTGTTTTTTTTTTTTTTTTTAGTCACAGTCAAATTCAGGAGAGTCTACCGAGGCTTGCAAGGTCAAATCCCCTTGTTACATCCATTGCTTTTTGGCTGCTGGCTTCTTGAAAAACTTTTCCAAGGTTGTCTGTTTCTCCGTCTTCTTCAACACCTGCTGGAAATAACGGGCAAGGGTGTCATTGTAGAGACCGTTGATCCTGTTGGCCTCAACTGAATTTGGATAGTGAGTGTTGGTAAACTCCTGAACCTCTCTCCATTTGACCAGGATGTCCTTGATGGCAGCAGTTAAGATTAATTGATTGGAATGCTCCTCCTCCTTGTCAGATGAAGCTTCCCTTTGAGCTTCATCATGTTGCTGGGCCAGAAGTGCTTGGAGCTCTTTAGTTGTCAGCTCTTCTCGGTGTTTTGATGAAATACGATACAGTCCGTTGTGTGAAGCAAGGTTCGTTGTGCGAGTCGCGTAACGGACGAACGGAAAGTTCATTATGCGCAGCGTTCTTTATTCGAGACGTTCGTTATGCTAGGCATCACTGTATCTACTTTCGAAGTAGCAACTTCATAATGTTAGTCTGTTGCATTAGCCGTTGTAATTGTTCAATCTGTATGGAATATGGAATTAAATCGTGTTTATACGTCGTCCCTTTTCCAGCCAGCTTTCTATCCTGCATTATCGAATTTCACGTTCTATTGTGAAAAGATCTTTCTAATTTCACATGTTTTATAGAGCATCCTCTGATATTTTTTGTAGTCTAGAATTATTTAACAGTTTTTTTATCAAAATTCTTGGTTAAACTGTCAGCTATTCTCACAGGATTTTTTGCGTATTTGTGAAGTCTGTACCTTACGCCTTCTATATTTGTATATATAATGAATCAGATGCCAATAACCTTAAAATCAATGACTGATTAAATATTTATCATGCACTTTTCAAGTTTCCACATCTAACCTCTTCATGGAAGCGAGCCTGTGTAGGGTTCAAAGAAATTAGCCGGTCCTTTCATAGGATATTCTAATGATGGAACTGTCAGAGCATCTGAAACGAACCCTGAAACCATTGTGTAGAGTTGAATAGGCCTACAACTGAGTAATATCACATGTAAGCCTATTGTGTCTCACACACCAGGACAATGGAGATAAGTAACACGCTCTAGTTTGCAAATTTTCAGAAAAAATCAAACGTTATTTATATACCAATAATTTTAAATATAATAAATTCTATCACAGTAAATAAGATATAGGAGATTATAGCAGATAGTACACAGGGTAGTAAAGAAAGAAGGTACAATGGTAAAAAAGATCTAGAAATGAAACAGGTTAACTGCCATGTGAGTTAAGTAATATCTTCATAACCAATCTGTCCTACCTCATCCTCGTCAGGTGTCCTTTCCACTGTAATCATCTATCTCTCAAGGCCAGGAATAGGGAGGGGGGAGGTTGCTCCTAAAGGATGCTAAACTCCGTTTAATAGTGTAATGCAGCAATGCATATGATATTGGAATCAATCTGTGAATGTATCTTTATTTCCCTTGTGCCAAAATATATTTAATTTTAGCAATACATTCGTACATTTCATAAATGTGACTTATATCCAACCCCCTTCATTTATTGCTACCCCTTATTTCTCACATAATAAGATAAATCACTTTTTTTCAATTTTCAATTGTTCACACAACACCCCAACTGTTCAGTTGCACTTATTGCATTTATTGCACTCATGTGCTTAGAACAAGTAGGAAGTAATCAGCTGTAAGATATTTGAATATAATTTAATAGTGCTTAATAAATGCTTCGTTATTATGATTAAATCTGAAACTGGAGGAGGAAATGATGTTAAGATAATTGAATAAGAAGATAATCTTGGTGTTTACTGATTATTATTTCCGTTTCTCTATTGAATACACTACATAATTATAACTTTATAACGACGTGTGGACCTAAACGAAGCTAGGGTACAAGACCTCAGTCTTGGACAATAAATTCACCATCAATGTTTTTTTATAAAGTTTTACCTGGGTGTTTATTTTATATGCTAAACGACAAAGTTGATAGCTATTCTCCCATGGTTAGGGACTGAAACTTTGAGTGACATATTTTGGGGTAGTCAAGAACTAAAATAGTTGGAGATATGTCGTCAAATGCTTAGCGACAGCTACGGTCTTGTTGAAATGATTTGAGATTTGTTGAATTTTATCGCTTATTTATTTGAGATCACTTTTTTCTTTTATAGATATGTATTTGGAGTTGATAGCTTATTTCATATATACAAACAATTAATTATATATAAAGTAAAATAATGTTTGTTTTTTCCTTTGCGATGCCAACCTAATATAGCACTATGTACTGTCAATACAGAAAAATAAAATATCAATACATTGACTAGTTTAGGACTGACTAAAATGGCCGCTCGTCGATATAATTCCATCTCGAAGGCCCAATGCAAGCTTACGTTAATTATATTCCTTCAATACTGGTCAAAGACGATGTTGTCTATCCACTGAATGCGGCATCTTTCTGTCATAATCATCACTAATTCACCTATCTGCTGGGTAATCACCTGCTTAATTGCATTTTTGCAATCTCTTCAGCTAATTCTTGGCAGTTAATACCCATGATTCTATGGCTCAACTCAATTCTTCTTTTCGTTTGGTTCTTCTTTCTTTGGGTGTTTTAAAGGTTGACAAATTTTCGAAGATTTTTGGATAAGAATATCAGCATCTAACCTAATAAGGTGGGTGGGGCACCCACCTAAGCCTATACAACTTTACATTGTTGACAATATTAATATTCTGATACAGGACTTTCAGTACGTAATTTATTGGAATACGCCATAATTTCTCCCAAACTTTACTGGTTTATATATCTTTCTTACTTTTAGGCTTTTCTTTCGAATATTTGGATCTTTACTGAGTTTCCATGTTTCGAATACATATAAAACTAGTGACTGGATGTTTTGTACAGATTTGTTTTTGTTCTCAGTGATACGTTTTCAGATCAGTTTTTCTTGGTGTCTTCTTGTAGGACTTTTTATATTAAAAATTTTCGATCGTTATGATTGCTGGGAACTCTTAATCGGGCCATATACAAAAATAGTAATGTTTTGTGCAAACTGTGTTCACGTGACAATCTCGTAATCACGTCTCGTGATGACGTCACACTGGAGACGAGGTCAAAGTTTCATGTCTACTCTATATATCAACGGTTACCATAAGATCGCCATATGATTACATCTGATCGCCATATGATAACACAGTTAATCGCCATATGATCACTTGAGTGCCTGAATGTAAAGTTCCCTGAATTCTACCCCTTTAAGTCCGTTCTAAATTATACTTTTTTCCATACTATCCAACTCTGACGTCATTTCAACTTTTGATACTACAGAATATAGTGGGGGGAAAAAATAAGAGACAGCAATACCTTCCATCTTTTATTACTTTGTGATACTCTTCACTACCAATTTAAAAAATTAATGGTTCAGGTGACGGACCACAGTTTGGTTATAGAACCAATTCTAGTAACCAGTTTATAAATATTGTTTAATTGTGCTAAGTTTATATTTAATTATATGTTCTCTATAAACTTCTTATCAACTTAATAAACTTCTGAAAGTTAAGTTGTAAACAAAAACTAAAAAGTTGGTAGTTGGTACGACTGAGAAGTATACAATTGTCACCCAAAAATTTGACCGGATGTAGTTTTGAAGATAGTGTAGTTTATAGTGTAGCATCGAAATTTGGAAGGACGTATTGTGTTTCACATTATACTTTTTATATCAGTACTTCGCAAAAAACCTGTCGTGCTTCGCAAAAAAGTATAACGTAGAACGGACTTAAGTCCTACTCGTATAGCGGCTTCTAGAAAACTCTGGAATATCTCTAAAATGTTTCATCTCAATCTCTGATATAAACAATTATTCCTAGGCCTATCTACGGTTCCCTTCAAAACAGTGTTTCGTAATAGTAACATTTTAAAGTTAAATTAAACTTAATAACATTTTTAATTTGATAAATTCCAGCCATTACCGTTGCATCTGTAAAACAGTAGCAATAATTTACACAAATGAAAGCATGCTATTACGAACCCAAACCTAAAATACCACTGTTACTGTTAATCTCCATCTAATGAAACAGAATGCGAAATACAATCAAATAAAAAAGATGCGAAACGTAATGAGTACATTAGTTTTAGTTAAAATGTCCAAATACAACGTTTAAAAAAAGTAAATATTTGTACTGTTACAACAAATATATATGTACGTTGTATGATAACAGAGTTAATGAACACTTTTGCATAGTAATTTTATTTTTGAAATGCATTTCAAGTACATAACTACGGTCTGCCTCGAATGAAATACTGTTTTTAGGGGGTAATATCGTTGATTTTTATTTTAGATTAAAAGTGGGGTAGTGAATTTGCAACTTCATGACTGTTGCTGGCAGATAATTTAAAATTTAAATTTTTAAATCGACATCATTTCATTTGTTACTTTATTTTTGGACAACTGTTTCATACAAAAATTAACTCTAAAACTATGGTTCAAATATATATTTTTAGGGTTTCGTAGATATGACCAAGTAATCCTTGTATCTAGTCTATTTACCTCTCTGTACAATACTAATTTTTACCAAACGGCTAAAGAGTTGAAATTTGGTGTAAACAACTGTTTATTTGAGTGAGGTACTAAATGTAACTTCTTGATTCGTGTCTTAACAAACAAAATTTGTTTTACATAAAATTAGTTTGACGTAATTATTGAAGTATTATGTGTCCAATAGTTTTTGCCTTCGACTCTATAACCTAGAGGTATCGGCATAAATATCTGAAAATTTCTGAGTAATGCACATTATTTCGAACCGATAGGTTCGATCTTCACTATCATTCTCGTACACTACAGTTTTTACTCTTAATTACAGTTTTTAATGTGTTTTTGATGTACCTATATTATATATTGTATTTATTCATTTTATATTGTGACTAGTTTTCTATTTTATATTTATTTATTTATTTATTTTTGATCAATTTAACTATTTTTACAACATGCACTCTTACACATCTTTCTATGTATTTTAATACTCTTATCAGCCCCGATGAAGAATAAATCTTATTCGAAACTTGTCAGCTGATTTGATTGGTTTTCATTACTATCCGCAACCCGTACAACTTCCTTCTTCTTAAAAATTTAAGAAATATTATAATATATTAGAATATATTAACATTTATTCCATATAATCCAATACAAATCTGGAATAAAAATGGCGGCTACAGTTCATATGGCCACACTGTCTTTATACAGTCACTGTATCTGTGCGATATTAGTGTCATCTAATAGCACATCAAGAAATTGTGTACGCTGTCCAAGGTCGTATATCCCTATGTCACCAGCGTGTTCGGAGTAGAACTATATTAAAAGTTTGCATTATGTATTATTTCCACGGCTATCTTAATTTTTAGGAAAACAATATTTTATTTTCCAAATATCTAGTGTTACAAACATTCTTTGAGATCAAATTTTAACTTTTTAAATATAAAAAACTAGTTTTAAACAACTTTTTATTCTTGTATTTTTGCTCTAAAATGTACAGAAGAACCAATTTCCGTACTTATTTAAAATCCTATGTTAAACTATGTTGCACGTTTCGTTGCACACACGATATAATGAAGACAAGCAGTTGCTTTATTTAAAGAAAATGCTCAACATATTTTTCTCCATATCGAAAGATCGGCCGGACAAATTTCCTCACGGACCAGCGGTTAAGAAACACAAATCTAGTACTCATTAATTCAATTACCAATTAATTCCATTGGCAAATATTCAAGTCACTAGTCCCAAACTATCCTGATTGACAAGTAAAGTCTCGTCTGTACAAGGGGGAGAAATCTATCTTTTGTGTATATCCGTTGATTGCATTCAGTAGCTTTTCTTGAAACTAATCCTAACGACCCGAAAATATCCGAGCAAGTACCGTTGTCTACCGAGAAGGGTAAGAAAGTCCTGTTTGTTCACTGGTGTAAAGAGAATCTAATTAAAAGAGGGGTTAATTAAGTTGATATTGGAGTAATGAGGTAGGAATTCGGGAAAGTATGCGAAAGAGTTTGGTTCAGAGTTATTTGAATATTTAATAAAGGAAAAACTATTTAGAACTAAAGTGTTTAAATATCTTCATATCTGAGAGTAATTAAGAAGATAAAAGTTTTGATTAAAGTTTTAATTTGCAAAAGTAAATTTGGAGTTAAATTGTTTGGATAAATAGAATTTTTCTTATTTCTTGCTTTAAGTTTATTGATTTATCACATCGGCACTGCCGGGTTAATTTTTGTTCTGATACGGTAAACTTCTCCGGGATTAAAAACTTATCTTTCAACATGTTAACTGCATAACTAGAGCCCTGCGCGGATATGTTTTCCTGTATCCGCATTCGATCCGCATCCACACATCCAGGATCCGCATTCGCAGATTTTGTAAATTAAAAATCCGCATCCTCAAAAATATCCGCAAAATCCGCACAACAGGAATACGACAGTAGCTTAGTTTTTTAAGATATCTCACAATAATTGTTTTAGAGAAGAGTTTAATTTATCACATTTATGGCCAATCAATAAAAAGAAAATAGTAGACCAGCAAATGTTAAAAACTAAATTCTTTTTATTTTATTTTAATGGCCTTTGCTGATTCGGCAATTAGTCAGGACAATTCTTATTTTTTTGAAAATTCCATGCCTGAACGAGATTCGAATCCGAGACCTTTGCAATGCAGAGCACATGTGTTACCACTACGCTACGCCGGTCGGCCCTCCCACAGTGTTTTTCTATCAAGAATATTAATTTTTCAATATCAATTTTTCATTAAAAATCAGCTGTGGCCACTACAGGGCTGACCGCCATCGTAAAGTACTTATATAAAATACATCCTAGCAGCAGAATAACTTGGCCTAATATTTTCTAACAGAGATATTATTTATCATGACCATGGAAACGTTACATATAAGTATGAAAAAATTGAGACTTCCTACCAGATTGATTCATTTAACCTGTTAAAACACCTTTTTGAAAACTAGCAACCAATATCATGAAGATAACAACATGAACCTTTCAGTTCATGTACTCAGCTTCAAGTACAATGCCTAGGTTTTTCTAGACGACTTGTCAATATTAATAACTAAATTTTTATCAAGCAATATTTTATTACAATTACCAATTTTCTTATTTTATTTCCACTTTGAAATAATAAATATAATTTTCGTTTCTTTTGTCAAAAATCAGATATGTAATCTGATTTTTTTGGTCGTAGAATTCTTAAGCTCAATCTTTTAGTATTTCTGATCAATTTTATTGATGTCACAAACATCTGCTCCTACAACGGGTTATCTGAAAGCTGAAATCCTCGACTTTCATGACAGCTCAATAGCGGTACTTATCATTTACTTTTCTTTGCTCAAAAACTCATTGATAAAATCACTTTACATTACTGCAATCTATGTCATGAGAAGAAATAGACTATTTTATGAATCTAGGAGACATATTCTAGTTGAAAAATAGTTTAAAATCCTGAACAACTATATGAAATACGCCAAGTATTATTATTTTATTTCAAATTTCTATATAACATTTCAATATCATTCAGACCAATTCTGTAACTCAGTTACTATGATCATAGTAACTAAATTTGTCACTATGAGCAAGGTCAGTTACTATCGACGAACGAATCTAAAACTTTTACCATGATTTTTAGCCTAAACAGAAATTTATCTAATAACACCCTGTATAACATTAATGGCATAAAATTCTTAGGTTTCCAACTTGATTCACAATTAAACTGGATTAACCATATACAGTATATTGCTAATAAAATTAAGTCGTGTAATTATATGTTATATAAATTAAAAAATTGTGTGACGTTATCGACAGCTAAATTAGTTTATAATGCATACATTAAATCTGTTATGAGTTACGGGATAATTCTTTGGGGACAGTCCACCAACTGGAAGAGAATTTTTATATTACAAAAAAGGTCTATAAGAATCCTTTGCGGTGTCCCAAGACGCACCTCGTGTAAACAACTATTTAAAGATCTAAAAATTTTAACGTTCGTCTGTTTATATATTCTTGAAATGCTTATGTATGTCAAAGATGCTAACCTATTAAAAAACAGTACCATACATAGGTTCAATACTAGAGAAAAAAATAATATACGTCTGCCGCGTTTGCATAATAAACTGTCCAAAACACATCCAAATTACATGGGTGCCAAATTATTCAATAAATTACCGTTCTCGGTGCGAGAGCTGAACATAAAAAATTTTAAAACTTGTGTTCGTAATTTATTGATTAATAAGGCCTATTATAATCTAGAAGAATACATTAATGATGATCTAAGAGACATGTCTTTATCATCTTATATGTTTTGAATTTGTGTATATTATTGTTACATTTTTTATTTGACTATGTATATGTACTTTCATGTATTTTTTTACTGAAATATATTATTATTATTATTATTATTATTATTATTATCATAGTAACTTTGGGGTATTTCGTATTTCGTAAGACAAAAATTACTACAATATTTAGTAACATAATACTATAAAAGTTCCTATCATAGTAACTACCAAATGCTGGTGTTTATAAGTAATAACTTAGTTCTTATGAAGATAAAAATGAAAGACATTTGATTTTAAGTGTAATTTTTAGATATAATAGAAAATAAAGAAGATTAGTAAAGAAAATTATATAAATAAAATATATATAAAATAGGTATGTATGAGTGTAGGGAAATGTTTATATTGCAAGAGATGAAATATATTAAACATCAAAAAGTCTTTTCCAATTCCTCATTTTTAAAATGAGTCTTTTTTTAAATTATTAAAAAAATAGATTTGTTTTTAAAAAAATTAACAAATGTTCTATTTAGTGACGCAAAAATAGTTTCATGAGGGGGGAGGGTTATAAAATGAGACATATGGAAGTAATGACAAAACAAGGAAAATGCATCGCAGTAATAAAAAATCAAGTATCATGGGAGGTTCTAACCCGCAAATCCCACCCGCCTGCGCCACTGGTTCTATTGTCAAGAATTTGTCTTTGCGTTTTTTTTTTTTTTTTTTTTAATTTCTTCACTCATTTTTTTCTTTTTTTTAATATTTTATAAATGTATATACCATAATATATATTATATAACAACAAAATAATGTAAGCAATACAATATTTTGACATTTTTAACCTCAACTGCCATCTGTATACCACCAATACGCCTGCGTGTTGCGCTTTTGTAACTAACTTAATTTTTTTCTCAGTAACTGTTACTACAGTCTGTTCCAAACGGTTAAGCGGAACTAAATGGTAATTTAGTTCTTTTAGGTTGTCACGAGAAGGGACCTTGCTTGGGTTATTTCATTTTTCACGTTGGGATGTCAAAATTTAAAATTCCAACAATGAAACCATAGAAACGAATGACATATGTCAAAAATAAATATTTTTTTTAGATATTTTAATGACAAAAAAAATAAATAAATGGGAAATTTGTATTAAGAATGACACAAAAAATCAAAATATAAAGAAAATGACATTTTAAAATGATATTAACCTTAACCAAAAAATGTTTATTGTAAGTATGATTTACAAAGCTTAAACAAAACGGCCGAAAGGCACGATTTAAACTATGAAAGTAACTAGATTGCAAAATCTAGTTCCGCTTAAGCGTTTGGAACAGACTGTAAGATATAACTTTCATAGCGACGTCACTACAGTTGGATATTACAGAATACGATAAATGTTAAAGTTACTATTAAAGTCACTATAAAAGTTATCTTGTAGTAACGTTACTACACGGTAACTATTATAGTAACTTTTTACAGAATTGATCTGATTGTGTGCAAAAGGTGTTTTTAGTGAATACTTCTTATTAACTAATTATCAAGTTCGTTGCATCAAATAAACAGTTGTTTTGTTTCGTTCTCGTTAGTGTGAGCTAACTAAAATGCAATCACGTACTGATGCTGCACCCTCTCGAGTAACTGTACGATCTGTCATTACCGGATGTGCACTGAGAACACCAGTATCCGTTGTCAATCATTAACAAAATTACCGATCACCACCCTTACTTGGAAACTAATAAAAAGTCCGGAGTTACTGCTCTCTTATAGCAGCAACGATGCATCAGAGTCACATCTGTTGCAAAAGAGCACGTCTACGTAACAACTTGCTAGGGGGGATTAGGCTGGCTATACCATCCATAAGATATTACTTACGATATAAGAGCGGAGTTTGAAAAATCTTAACACTTAAATATTGATTTTTATGTTAATTCATAAATCATCATATTTAATATTTACAGAATTTTTTTGAACCGGTTTTATTTTTCCAGCTTCTTTATTTACCATTGATTTGAATTAGTGCTTCTCAACCCAAGATAAACCGCGGGCCGACAAAATATCCATTTTTATGAGGACACGTGAGAATGTTAATATAATATAATATAATATAATATAATATAATATGTTTATTTTAGTTTTTTGTACATATACATATACAGTAACTTACGTATATATATAATATAATATAAAGAAATATAGATTCTGTTTCAGGCTATATTTCCGATATCCTTTAGGAATTCTTGAATATTATAATAAGCATCTTTTAAGAGAAAATTTTTAATTTTCCTCTTACAGTGGTTCTTATTTAGACTATTTAATGAGGTAGGCATCTTGTTGTACAGGTCAACGCCTATAAACAGAGGCAGCTTCCTACTTGCTCTGTATCTACAAAATGGCACTATAAAGCTATCCTTATTCCTAGTGTCGTAATTATGATTGTTCAATTTTTTTTTTATTGTACAATCATTTTCCTTTACATATAGTAGTACATTTAAAATATGAAGTGATGGAACCGTTAGAATAGCGAGCTGTTTAAATAGTTCCTTACAATGGGTATAGGGTTTTGCACCAGACATTATTCTGACAATGCGTCTCTGAATTTTAAAGATTCAAACAAAACAAGATGCGCAACCCCACAACATAATTCCATAATTAAATATTGATTGGAAGTGGGAGAAGTAAACCATTTTAACGATCTCATCGGACACATTATATTTTAATTTTTTGATCATGATCATAGTATACATGTATACTATGCTGTTTAATTTATTGGAAATGTAGCCAATGTGGTCTGCCCAGCTAAGCTTAGCATCCAGCTGGAACCCAAGAAACTTCACAGTGGTATCCTGCTAGAGTGTATTATTGCTAAATTCTCTATTCATACTGAAAATGTTTTGGTCTTGTCACGATTTAGACTGAGGCCATTACTGGTGAACCACTGTAAAACTTGCTCTTGTGTAGTGCTGGCTCTTGCGGAATTCGCTGGACTTTAACTTCCCGCAGATCTGGAGTATGTAGAAGACATTTGCCTTCTGTCTCACCTTCGACAACATGAGTGAAATACTAGATTCTCTCGTAAAGAAGGCGCAATAGGTTGGCCTCGCAAACAACATTAAGAAGACGAAATCCATGTGATTAGGCTCCACTCAACAAGACAAGTTTCGCATTAACGATCACCTTATTGAAGACGTCGAAATTTTTACTTATTTCGGAAGCATTGTCTCAAGCAAATCTGGAGGCACTGAAGAGGACGTTAAAATGAGGATTAATAAAGCTAGGCATGCTTTCAGTATACTGGAAAATGTTTGGAACACGCAGTATGCCAAATCCACAAAAATTAAAATATTCATTTCTAATATCATGCCGGTTCTACAAGGTGTCTCAAAAGAAATTTTATATTTATTTAGCTTACTGCGTGAACGCAACGTATCCGAGGGGCGCGGGGGTTATGTCAATCGGTAGCCTGGCTCTTGGGAATTCAGTCGCTATGGAGCGTTTCTCGGTAGCAGACCGCGCGTTATGCGTGCGAGAGTTTTACCAAATCGGTGATTCGGCGACTGTAGCGCGTAGAAAATTCTGCAGTATTCGAGGTTTTCGCCACTTAAATGATGCGCCAAGCATTCCTCTCATTCGACATTGGGTTAAAAAGTTTGAAGAGACTGGTACAACGCTGGATAAATCAAAATCCGGGCGACCTAGGCCATCAAGAACGGTAGAAAACGTGGAGAATGTTAATCAGTCTGTTCGTGACGACCCGAACCTTTCAATTCGGAAGCGCGCAAGTGCTTTAAATGTGCATAGATCATCATTGCATCGCATTATGCACAAAGACCTAAAGCTGCACCCCTACAAAATTCAATTGGTGCAAGAATTAAAACCGCAAGATGCCAGTCAGAGGCTTAATTTCGTAAATCAGGTGATTGAGCGATTTTCAACGTTTACCAACATTTTGTTTTCGGATGAAGCTCATTTTCATCTTAATGGCCACGTAAATAAGCAGAACTGCCGCTACTGGAGTGCAACGAATCCGAAACGCAAACATCAGAAACCCCTACATTCGCCTAATGTGACCGTATGGGCTGCGATGTCGGCGCGAGGAATTATCGGCCCTTACTTTTTTGAAGACGAAAGGGGGCGTGCAGTTACAGTGAATTCAGAGCGTTATGTGGGGATGTTAGACAACTTCTTGGTACCTGAACTGCAAAACTTTCCTGGCTATAACCAAAGAACATGGTTCCAACAGGACGGAGCAACTTCACACACGTCCAGTATGTCTCTGCCACTTGTTCGTGAAATTTTCTCAGGCAAATTGATCTTCCGGAGAGGTGACATAAATTGGCCTCCACGCAGTCCAGATTTAACCCCTATGGACTTTTTCCTATGGGGTTATCTTAAATCTAAAGTTTACGCCAATAAACCGACTTCACTGGCGCATTTGAAAGAAAATATCCGTCACGAAATGGCAGACATCCCTGAGTCCACCTGCCGAGACGTCATAAGTAATTTTACTGTTCGATTAAATGAGTGCCGAGAACGCGAGGGTCTACATTTAGACGATATTATTTTTAAGAAATAAATCCCCAAAAAGAGTATTTTAATAATTAATAAACATTTTTTCTATATACGGCTTACTTTTTTTTTAATCGATCCACTAAATATAAAATTTCTTTTGAGACACCTTGTACTATTCAATGTGAGACTTGGAAAACTTCTAGAACCATTATCCATCGTCTTCAAGTGTTTGTCAATTCTTGCCTGCGTAGAATATTACGCATATTTTGGCCAGACGTTATTACCAACGTTCGCCTTTGGGAGAGAACCTGCCAAAGCCCCATAGACATCCTGATAAAACAGCGGAAGTGGAGATGGATAGGCCATACCTTGAGGAACAACCCTTTGTCCATCAGTAAAACGGCTCTTGATTGGCACCCACAAGGGAGCCGTAGATGTGGCAGACCAATGGATATATGTGCTTCACATAGGAACCTTATATATACTTTACCCTTATTGGTAAAGTAATTTACGTCTTCAACTTTAAACAATAATGTTCAGGTCATCTGCATACTTTAAAACCTCTTACTCGTTGGGCTGTAAGCTAATATATTTATAGAGTAAATAATTTAATAAGTTTGTATATTTTAATAAAAGCTCCCTAATTTTCAAAGTAAAAATACCTTAAATATTTCCCTAATTTATGTCTTTAATCATCAGATCTGTTCGGGTGTTCTGTTCACCTTATTAATTACTTGAACGACTGCTATCATAAACACTACGCTATTTCTCATTTTTATTAAATTTTTCCCTAATTTTATTAATGAGGAAGCTGTTAAAGAATTTTACGTGGGGGTCTGATACCAATTTTCATCTAAAATATCCGTGTAATAATTACGTAAAAAGAAGAATAATTCTAGAAAGCTCTTAATATTGGTGCGTGTTTGTGAAATTTAGTCATTTTCTGACGGACTACTCGATTCGTTACACTCTTTTGTCCACTACCGAACTTAGGCCTTCTTTGTTTGTTTCCTTTTAATTCGATCTAATGCCTTAAGGTTTCAGTTTCCGGCACTTTTTCTCAAATCATCGTCCAGTCTCTCTTGTCCACTACTGGACATAGGTTTCCCCTGTTTGTTTCCTTTTAATTTGATCTACTGCCTTAAGTTGACAGATTCTAGCATTATTTCTCAAATCATCTGTCCACCTAGTGGGTGGTCTCTACTAGTGTCTCTCGATCTCCACTCTAAGATCTTCTTGGTCCACCTACTATCTTGGAGTCTCGCTACATGACCGGGTCAGTTCCATTTCAACTAAGCGATTCTACTGACTTTACACAAACTCTGGTTTTCTGGTTTATCCATTTATTAGTTATTCTGTCAGAAAGACGTATCCCAAATGATGTTCCTGTACTACTGATACGATACTAGTATCGATATTTTTCATTCGATATCGCGATTTTAGTATGGATACTAATTTTCCGATACTTAACTAATATCAGCACATTTGACCCAGTATCGTATATTGCGACTGTATGAAAAACTGATTCTCTACTAGAAATGGAATCCCAGCTACCGGCCAGTTATTTATTTATTTTTCTAGTCGATATATGCAAAATAAATACTTCTTTACCCATAACAAATTGTATCCATGTATATACAAATATATTTTTTTAAATTTAGCTAAGATATTAAACGAAAATCTTAATACTTTACAAAATTTTGTTAAAATGATATGTACTTCAAAAATCAATTACCGTTCCTTAATCTGCACATGAAAAGCTTCCATTTAATATTCCCACAATAAAATTTAAATTATTATTATTATTATTTTTTTTTTCAATAATACAAAAACTGTAATATTTTCCAAAAACGAAATCGGATAAAAAGTTCCTCTCGTACGTTTCAGGTTCATAGCAATATACATTGCTTAGAATTTTTTCAGATTTTTAATTTATCCCCTTAAGATTAAAGGGGGCGGGACACTGAATTTTTAGTACTTTTTGGGAAAAATCGTATTAAAATAAAAAAATAAATAAATAAAAAACTACTTCCCGTTCCTTTATCTGCGTCTTAAGAGCTTTCTTTTGATACCATACAATAAATTCGAAAAATATATTTATTACCGACCGCCAACATATATAAGGGAGGTATTGTGATCATTACCGATTTTGACATTTCGAGATTTCGATGGATCTCCACGAATTGAGGTCCCTACATAACTTTTTGACTATTTAACATGATGTCTGTCGGTCTGTCTGTCCGGTTGTCCGTCTGTCTGTCTGTCTGTCTGTCTGTTTGTCTGTCTGTCTGTCCGTCAGTCCGTCTGTCTGTGTACACGTGTAGAGCAAATTCGGCTAAAACTTCACATTTAAGCTTTTGATATCAATGACACGAGTTGATCAACTTTTGGTAAAAATCGGTTGACTAGAAATGGGAGTTTACTCGTGTCGATTTTAAGATTTTTGTGAATATTTCATTACAGAAAAATATTTCGAAAAAAATTATTTAACAAAAGATGCTACAAAAGCAATAACTAACAACTTTTATTTGAGATATTTTTTGATAAAACGAAAAAATTTTGAAAAATTTTTCGACATTTTTTCTAAGTATCTATTTTTTCACACTTATATGTAACATTTCCATGGTCATGATAAATAATATCTCTGTTAGAAAATATTAGGCCAAATTATTTCTACTCTGCTGCTAGAATGTATTTCATACAAGTACTTTGTGATGGCAGTCGGTCCTGTGGTGGCCATAGCTGATTTTTTTCCATTAAATACATATTTGTTTATATTTATCCCGAGCTGTATATTTTTGAACTCTCTATAGTTTTCCTATATGTGGGTCAAAAAGTTGTACAAGTATGCCAAATTTCAACTTTCTATGTTCAGCCGTTTGACTACAATTTCTAACGTACTGACAGATAGACACATGAGTGACGTTTTAAGGGTTTTTTGGTGGTTCTACCTACAAAATCCTAAAAAGTACAATTTATATTAAAATTGTTTAGTGTCAAGTTATGTTCGCCCACCCTGCATATACAAGGTCGATATTATTGTATGTTGTCCATAATATTTCTAGTCTATATCAAACAATTTACGCTCCATTTACAGTATTATTCCAAACAAGCATTAGTGTCAAACTGCCAGATATATCAAAATAGTGCAATAACTTTAGTTATCGAAAAACTTTCCCCGTTTTTTTGGTCTGCATCGCGTCACTATAGTAAGAGCTTTGGCACAAGTGTCCATGTTCTTATTGGCTGGTCCCACCATGTTTATTTCTCAATCACTGCTTCAATATCTTAGATACATTTGTCATAGCACGAAGACATTCCAATAATCTCGTTTCCCCAGTTCGCTTACAGTGCTTGTCAAAGATTTTTTGTTGTTAGGTTTTTTGTAATTTACGGTTTTTTGGTTGGTAGGAGTTTGCTAAATTAAAGTAGACATTTGTACGTTTTTTAAGATGATAAAGTAAAAGTTGTTTTTGCAATTGTATTGCATAAAGGTTTTAAATCCTATTCAAGTTAACTGTGAACTGATGTCAGACCCAGTTAATTTAATTGCCATTGTTAAAATATAATTTAACTAACATGCAAGTCTTACTCAGGTGTTACATTTGACTTGCATAGGTTGGTAGCCCTTTCCTACTTTTGACATTAAAAAAAAAAACATTTAAAAAAGCACAAAAAAGCCCTTACTTCCAAAATACAAGGTTTTATGAATCCTGGGGGGGGGGGGTCAAACCCCTGAGCCCCATCTTGGTGCGCGCCTGACTGTGGTTATTATAATAATTTAATATTATCATACTAAAAATGCTGTTAGTAGTCGCGCCCAAAGGTTGGTTCTCTTATTAATTATTTTGAGAGAGAGCGAGATAATGACCTTTAATGAAATATTTAGTATTTTTTCATTTTTGTTTTTAATAAAATCTGTTCCATTTAAATTTATTACGTTCTTTTGACGTTGATTTTCCTAACTTGCTTTCTATTACCCGTTATCTAAATATTCGTTTTTCGAATTAAATTTGAAATTCAAATATCAAAAATTTTTATTCGAATAATAAAATATTTGACTATTTTTATTTCTTTTATTTATTATATTGAACTCTTTATCAATGCTTTCCAACCTTTTTGTCTTCGTTACACACTTTGTGTAAGTAACTCAGTTAGCAACTATTAAAAAAAATATTATTTATTTTTAATTCCAAAAAAATACACGCACTATCTTAGCTATAAATACAAAAAATTCAAAATATTATTAGCCATAACTGAACCATGAATTAAAAAAATAATATCTTTTCAAAAACACAAAAACTGTCATATTTTTTAAAAATACAATGTGATCCAAAATTCCTCTCATGTGTTTCCAGCTTAGATCAATATACATTACCTGTAATATTTTCAGATATTTGGTTAAACCCTTTTTGGTGAAAGGGCGCGGGACAAAAACTTTTGCACAGTTTGAGCTAAATTCGTGTTACAAGAAACGAATTTCAAAAACTATCTATCGTTCCGTAATCTACTTCTTAAGAGCTTTCTTTTGATACCACACAATACATTTTTATTTATTTATTTATTTTTTATCAAAGGCACAAAAAAATCAACATTTTTCGAAAAATTTATCTGATCAAAAATTCCTGTTCACCTATTTCGGTTCCCATCAATGTTCATTACGGAGATTTTGTTTTAGATTTTTAGATCAATCCCTTTGAGAGATAGGGTGGGGGGGCAAAAGCTTTTTGACACATATTTGGCAAAAATATAATAAAAAAATGGAATTTTCAAAAATAAAAATTTGTTTGTTGATCCACGCATTAAGGTTTCATTTGGTATGCCAATCAAAATTTAAAAAAAAATATTTTTTTTTTTATTAAATACATATTTGTATACAGGGTGTTTATTTGAAACGGGGCACCCCGAAAATCTCCTTTATTTGTAAAGATACAAAAAATCTTCAGACCAATAGTTAAACTAGACAAAAAGGCCCATCTAAAGGTTACTATAAGAATTCTGAGGCACTTCCTGAGGAAATGATGTCAACTTTTGATCTAGCATAGGGAATCGATAATTTTATATTTTTTTCCTAAAAGTACATTAAATTAGCTTTACAATGACACCAAAAAATCATATTTTTATGTTAACCATTTCAAAATGGCGACCATTTATTTACAAAATAATAATCAACATAAGTTTTACAAAGTTGAACGTAGCAAGCTTTAAAAACAATAAAAAAAGAAACAAAATATCTCTAAAATAAACTATTTGACTATTTAGAAAAAAAAAAACTATTACTTTTTACAATTGTTTACAAAAAAAAAAAAAAAATACAAATGTTCGATCAAACCACCATTATTGTCCACACATTTTAGTTTTTTTTTCTAAATATTCAAGGAAGACAATAAAAATGACTACTAATTTATAAACTCTTACTTTTCTATCGTATTTATAAAAGGAAAAAGTTGGCACTAATGTAATGTATTTTTCTTTTGTATTTAAAGTTATATAAAAAAAATCCAATAAAAGGGTTCCGTAACTTTTTGAACAGTGCATTGGGGTTCCGCGACAAAATAAGTTTGGGAACCACTGCTCTATAGTTTTTCTACATGTGGGTCAAAAAGTTGTACAAGTATGCCAAATTTCAACTTTCTATATTCAGCCGTTTGGCTACAATTTCTACCGTACAGACAGACAGACAGACACATGAGTCATACTATAAGGGTTTTTTGGTGGTCGTACCTACAAAACCCTAAAAATAATAACTGGCATCACAGCAAATTTCTCAACAGTGATGTCATTTCATAGATAATTTGAACAGACTTTAGCAAAAATATATATTCTGGTGTAAAGTGTAAATCAGAATTTAAAGTTCTGCGTCTCTGAAAATTCTCAGAGCTCTATATTTGAAGGAGTGTTAAAATTCAACGCCATTCTTTTATATTTGTGATTACTTTTCTCTGTTATATGTATGTAGGAAGGATATTCAAAAGACCTAAGGCTAGAACTGACCATCTCGCTGGGAAAAACATATTACTTTGCACAACAATGAGCGAGAAAAATCAATGAGCCTTTAGAATTGAATAGATATTGTTCACTTTGATCTGAGATTAAATTCAATCCTCTTAGAATCCTGTGCCTTTTTCAACATTTCTTATTTTACAAAACAAATCACATGTTTTTTTACAAATATAAAATTTAATCAGAGTGTTTTTTAAACATGCGACTTGCTTATTCACGTGTTAGAGCAGTGCTTCGCAACCTATTGGTTAAGATCCAAATATGGATCACCAAACTATTATATATTAGGTGTACCGGAAAACATTTCGTTTATTTGGTATTATTAAAATAGAAACAAATTGAAAGAAGAAAATGTACTTTATTGAGTAAAATAGTTACCATGGTGATCTATAAAACTCTGCCATTTATCAGGAAGAGAAAATATTCCCGATTTATAAAATTCCTGATTTTTTGAAGAAAAGCATTGTTCAAGGCTCATTTTAACATGGTTCATATTTCTAAGTGTCTTGTTTCTTAAAAAGTATTCCAGTGCCCAAAATAAGTGATAGTCGGAGGGTGAAATGTCTGGTGAGTAGGGTGGGTGTGTTAGAACCTCCCAATCAAGCTCGGAAATTTTTACACGTGCTTTTTACCGACCGCCAACATATGTATATAAGGGAGGTACTGTGATCATACCGATTTTGACATTTCTAGATTTCGATGGATCAGGAATTGAGGTCCCTACATAACGTTTTGACTATTTTTAGCATGATGTCTGTCGGTCTGTCTGTCCGTCTGTCTGTTTGTCTGTCTGTCTGTCCATCCGTCTGTCTGTGTGCAGAGCAAATTCGGCTAAAAGGATTTTTATGAAACTTCATATTTAAGCTTTTGACATCAATGACACGAGTTGATCAACTTTTGATAAAAATCGGTTGACTAGAAATGAGAGTTTACTCGTGTCGATTTTAAGATTTTTGCGAATATTTAGCAACAAGTAAATATTTCGAAAAAAATTATTTAACAAAAGTTGCTATAAAAGCAATATCTAATAACTTGATGAGGTCAGGCATTGTCACCTTGAAGAATAACTCTTCTGTTCACAATTTCTGGCCGATTTCTGGTCAAGTTCTGATTCAATCGATCCAATTGTTCACAGTAGAGATCAGAATTAACACTTTTCCTCGGTTTTAATATCTCATAATAAATTATTCCTTTATAGGGCCTTCCAGATCGAAGTTCATCATCCAAGCATAAATTTCCTGATTTAAATTTTTTAAACCACTGTTGTCGTGTGCGTACACTTAGTTTATCACCATAAACAGTGTAAATGTTTTATGTAACACATGTCTCATTTTGTAATACGTAACTAGATCTGATCATGTGAACTTGATCTGGCGTAAATCTGGCTTTTAAATTTTTGGTTAAGTTTCATTATATCGAGGTTATATTCACTCAAAACTACATATGTCAGATAACCAACTGACATGTCAAAATTGCGATTGACATGTCAAAAATGTGATTGACATGTCAAATATTTTGAAAGGTGCCATTTCAGAATTACCACCCTAAGATGACATTTTAAATATACAAAATAAAAATTGGAGTTTCCCTTTTAGTTTCGTTTTACAAAATGAGACGAATAATAGCAACTGTAGCAGATTTTTTTTATGGTACTCATACAACATAAAAAATGATTTGATGAAAATTCTTCCGCCATTTTAAAATGCAAGGGTTTAAAATGAAACGAAAACAATAATTAGGTACTCAAGATTACAGAGTTTAATTAAAACGCAAAAGACGTCTGTTTAATTCAGCGAAGAAGTCGTGACTAGTTCGCATACTGCACTAATAATAAAAACGAAAAAACTTTCCGGTATGCCTAATTGTATGCCTAAGGCATTCCGCGCTAGTTGCACAATATACTATTCTGCACTAATAGGTCGAAAAACTAAATACAGAAACTGCTTGCCACTGGAACCTGATTTAAGCTGCTATTTGATATTCAGATCATCACATACTTTCAAGTATTCGAGCCAATGTATTGATATATTGATTAATTAATCTTTTTTAACAGTTAACCTAAAAACTAGTATAACAAAAAATTGTTGAAAAACGTGTTGAGAATTTCTGTTTCCAAACAACAGTTGTCAATACAAATGAACACATTTTCTTGAAATATTCTTGTTTGGAATAGCACTGAAATAAATCTTTCAAATATTTCTTTAATACTTTTAGCCATTTTTTCGAAATATATTTTTTTCCTTCTGTATTTTCTGCTCATATATTTTTTTAACGTTTTCACGCACATCAGTTTTCGTGAATTTATCGTTTTCCGTTGCATCACACTTGGGGTTAAGTTGTTTTGTAAATCTTAAACTTGTCAAAAAGTTTGATTAAGAAAATTGCTGTTTTTCATGATTTTATTTTTGTAGACATGTTAAGATTTATTTTTATTTTTGTACTTATGAAATTAAAATCTGTCAAGCGTGGACGATGAGTTTTTTACTGGGAGATTCCGTTACTTTTTTGTTAGTTCTTTTAGTTGAATGTTTTTTACCAATTAAGTTAATCTAATTTTCCTTAAATTGTTATGCGTAAATCTAATCTTGATTAGATGAGTTACGTCCGTATGTTAGTAATTATAGTTGAAGGTAATTGGATTCGGACCAGTCAGAAAATAAAAACAAATTTATTAACTTCGCTAACGTTTCGATTTTTATTTTAAATCTTCATCAGAGCTACAAAGATATATAGAAATATAGAATTATTCAATGTGTAAGTTTACATGTATAAAATTATGATAGTGTTCAAAATTAACAAGTCAAGTAGTTAAAATAAGCATTACAAAATTGTCGGAATTTAAAATATAACATAAAATAATTATTAAATAATAAAAACATATCAAACATGAGTTAAAGAATAAAAAACAATGTTAAAATTTACAATACCTTAGGTATTGTAGGTATTAAAAAAATTAAACCACCTACTGAATTTAATAAAATGTCGTCAGTAGTCTATCACATTCCTTGTGGAGATTGTGATTTAGGCTATGTTGGACAGACCAAACAATATCTTAAAAACCGAGTATATCAACATAAAAATAGCTGTCAGGATAAATTTAAAAATAGAAAAGAAAACACGGCACTCAGTACCCATTTCTTCACCACTAAACACAATTTTAATTTTGAACAAACTAAAATCTTAGATAAAGTAGATAATCTCAGTAAAAGGTTGATTACTGAGAGCATACATATAATTCAGAACCCTAAATTAGTTAACTTTAAAACCGACTGTGGTAATATAAGCGCCATCTATTGTAATATATTAAAAAAATTCTAAATCTAACATATTTCACCTAATAATCAAATTCTAATATATTAATAGATAGCGTTACTTACTTGTTTCAACCATCTCAAACCCTTTTTCAAATTCATACGTGGCTTATTCAATTGCTTATCTCTGAGTTCAATACCGGACAATATGATGTGTTCTGTATTAATTTTAAAATTGTTATTTTATATCGTGACTATTAACTAAGGTATTGTAAATTTTAACATTGTTTTTTATTCTTTAACTTATGTTTGATATGTTTTTATTATTTAATAATTATTTTATGTTATATTTTAAATTCCGACAATTTTGTAATGCTTATTTTAACTACTTGACTTGTTAATTTTGAACACTATCATAATTTTATACATGTAAACTTACACATTGAATAATTCTATATTTCTATATATCTTTGTAGCTCTGATGAAGATTTAAAATAAAAATCGAAACGTTAGCGAAGTTAATAAATTTGTTTTTATTTTCTGACTGGTCCGAATCCCATTACCTTCAACCATAACGTAAATCTAATGAAAAAAATATTTAAAATACTTACCTAATTAAACCTTTCCACCTTACGATGGAAGGTCGTAGTCTAGTTAATTATTTTAGCGTTGCTCTTTATCTTTTCATCGTGTTCTGTATTTTTCGTATTTTCTAACCTCATCTGTGTATATGTCTCAACAATCTTAACTTGTATTCTTCTACAATGGTCTCCAAAGGCTTCTAGTATAGTTTTTCTTTGAATTTATCATTTCTAATTTGGTCTAATTCTTTTATACGTTCAACTTTCCTTAGAAATCTCATTTCAGAGCTTCTTATTGTAGATCTGTGCTTTTCTGTGGTAGTCCAGGATTCAGAGACGTATATTATTAAAATCAGCACTGTCATTTTTTGAAGATTTCTGCCTGGATGTACTTTCAAATATACGAACAAGTATAAAGATTGTCGGTACTTATAGGCGCATGAATCATGCGCTTATAAACGTGAATCTTTAAAAAATTATTTTTAAGCTTGCAAGTAATTTTTTTGATTTTTTGTTGGCTTTTTTGATTTAATTTGTAGCGATTCACTTGTATTTCGTAGATATTAATAAAATTTCTTTAATGTAACGAATTACCGACGTTTACAATTATTTTTCCCTAGGATAAATATTAATATTTTGTTATGAATTTGTATTACAATATCTAGTCTGCAGAAAAGGCAAGTTTTAGTAAATATACTAGGTGAAGTACAACACTTCAGCTTTATCCTAAACCAGTCTTTTATTTATATTTTTAATGTTAAGTATAAATAATAATTGAGATTATACGAGATCTTATCAAAAACTGCATTGCAGATGAAGAAAAATTTTTTGCCTCATACATTTGTTTTCTTATTATCAACTATTTTTGTCATATATGATTTTGCTGTTGCCAATAATAAGGGAGATATATATATAGATTTTTGTTTAAGGTTCTCCCCCCGTAACTCCCTAAATATTCATCTAATTGAAAAAATACATTTTACAAAAATATTTGTTTTCTTACTATAAACAATTTTTGTTATATGTACTCTTAAGTCAATAATAAGAAAGTTGTCTTAAGTTTCTTAATAAACAAATTTAACCCCAAAACATCCCCTTAGAATAAAAATTTTGAGATGCCAAACAGTCTATGTTCGAATCCTGGTTTTACTCTATCATCGTACCAAATTACATGAAAATATATATAGCCATTTTTATGTGAATCTCGGACAGACTATGGAATTAGGGGCAAATTGCTCCATTGGATTGAAGCATTTTTAAGCAACCGCACATTCCAAGTGCGCATAGGATCCGAACTATCTAACCCCCAACAAGTTCTAAGCGGAGTTCCACAAGGCACGGTGATTGGGCCTATATAGTTTCTCATTTATGTGGCCAATATAATTTCAAGTATAACCTCCAGCCACCAGATGTATGCAGACGATCTAAAAATATACAACGGTTGTGGTAACTGGTCGCTCTTACAACAGGACCTCAATGCAGTTGATAAGTGGTTTGACAATTGGTCGTTCCCTCTGAATACGTCCAAATGTTGCGTATTACATTTCGACCGGAACAATTCACATGTTATTACCTCAGCGACATCGCTCTGAAACATGCCGAATCTTCGGTTGACCTGGGAATTACAATCACACCTACCTTAGAATGGTCAACACAGGTCATCCCTCTTACACACAGCAAATAAATCCCTCTTCATTATTAAAAAATCATTTCCAGACCTAACCCCATGCTTATTTCGCCAAATGTACCTGCCCTATGTCCGCCTAGTCCTGGAGTTTGCTTTCGTAGTCTGGTCCCCGTCACTTCAACGCGACATCATATTACTGGAAAGACTCCAGAGACGCGCCACTCGTCTTCCAAGATGTCCCAGAGCTCTGTCATACGAAGATCGGCTTGAGAAGCTAAATCTGCCCTCTCTTGCAGCCCGCAGAGCTCGAGGTGACCTCATTCAGATGTACAGAGCGACAACTGGAAAGTTTTCTACGGATATGTCGCCTCTGTACTCCATCAACGCCGATCAACGACTTACAGGCCACTCTCTGAAGCTCCGCCACGACAAGTACGGAAAGCAGTTGCGACAAATTTTTCTAACTAATCGTGTGTTCGACCATTGGAACGCCTTACCCGAGAGCGCAGTGTCAGCACCATCCATCAACTCCTTCAAAGCTCGAATAGCCCGCCACGATATTGAACTTATAAAACTAATTATTTTTATATTATTTTAAATATGCACTAATACATTTGTATTTTTGTTGCACTCTTGAGCATAACAAGCATTTATCTTCTGATCTATACATTGTAATAATAATAATAATTAATAATCTCGCGGATATTGTCTTATAATCATCTGAAACGTGTTGAAACCAAATATGAGACCGAAAAAAACAGATATAGCCTCCAATTTTATTAATATAGATTACATCATCAAACAACTGCAGTAACATATAGGCTATTCCAAATGTTTAAGCGGAACTAAATTTAAATTTTATTAAGTTGACACTAGCTATCTTTTTACCTAATGAAGTAGGCTTTGGCTAAATATAATGATCAAAAGCTTCATCAATCGATAAAAATTACTAGATTTGAAAATTTATTTCCGCTTAAATCAATGAAACCGACTATAAATTCTCAACTATAAATCAGCGCCGAAAACAATCTTTCTACGTAATCGCTCTCCGTTAGCGCTCAGGTTTAACAGTATGTTAACTGAAGCAAATTGAAAACTTTTTTTTTAGTTGGCAATACTGAAATATGATCGATTCTTCTACAATAATACAGTGAAAATTGTGTTGAATGACATAACCGAATTTATATTATGTTTAAAAATAAACCGATAACAATTCAGGAACATGTAAAATGGAAAAAATAAACATTTTGGTTGATTATATTGTAGCAAAATTATCGTTGTTTTACATGATATAACCTAACCATGGAAGTTGCAAAATGTAAATAACCAAATCTATCATGCATGCATTCAGTTTGTAACGCGAACATAAGCATAGGCGGACATATGCGTGTTTCCCACCCGTTTGTTTATCTTTATTCCAATCTTTCATTCCTTGTTGCACATTTACGCAACCGGCTGATATCTGGGGTGACTGCTATATCGCGACATTTCTGCTACATTTGGGACATTATTGCTGCTCCACGAGTTAGGCACAAGCAAAATGTATTAACGATAAGGGGGGTAATAGTTTTAAAGAAAATAGTACAGAATATGTTACAAGACTAATTGCTTCCTATAAAAATCGGATGGCGCAAGATTTAACTTTTCTTAATACAATTTATTAGGCCGGAGCATATGAACTATCGCATTTTATAAGGAAAAATTAAAATTACTACCCAGCAAACATTCAACCATCGAATCCGGGCAAACTACTTTTCCTGTTGGTAAATTGCTGGCACTAAAAGTTTGTGCAACTCCAGTATTAATAATATACTTCACATTTGTATTTCGCACTCCTCCTTTACGAAGTACTTTACCAGAATTTTATGAGCACTCCTTATTTTTGATAATATATTACATTTTACTTTTATTTCACCATCGTTGAACAAATTTATTCAACGCATAAAGTTGACAATATCGCATCATTCTACAGCAATGTTAATTTCTTCATTAATAGTTTAAAACCGATGCGATATTGTCAACTTTATTTGTTAAATAAATTTATTCAACTATGGTGAAATGGCCAAATGAGTATTTATTTTGCACCTAACTATTAATTTATTTTAATAATGGGTAAGTATAAGGTAATTATACATATGTTACATTTGAAATACTAGAGAGTGGGTATAATATATGCACTGGTCCGTCAGAAATAAATCTTGCAACTAATTCGATTATTTTGCACTTTACCGCTGCTGGGCCGGCAATTGATAAACCAATGGGCCAGCTAACGGCCACGAGGACATCGATGTACTGGTCCATTACTTTCAATGCCGAGGAATATGTGCTTCAACAGTACTGGCCCGTTTAAAAATGTTTGCTGGGTAGCTTATTCCAAAGTTGGTAATATTTGAATAAATTATATAAAAAAGTATTTCAATTAGTTTCTGGTATTTAAAAAATTGTATTTCAAATACTTCAAAATTAAAAATTGTGTGTAAATCAAGTAACCAGACTAGCAACATAGCGTTTGATCTGGCAACATTTGGGACGGGGAACTCGCAGCTAGATTTCTTCGTCATATTAGTTGACGCATGGCCCTGAATCTTGGCTGAGCATACGTTTTAGTGATTAAGAATGTCGTTACTTTTGGCTGTTCAAGAAAGAACAGAGACATTTCAAAATACAAGTGGAGTTATTATTAGGGGTACCCATAAGTAATGTCGTTTTTTAATATTTGAATAAAGAAAGCCATCTATTGACAATAATTTGAACTAATACAACATAACCTATAATGTAGTAACACGTGTTAATATATAGTGCAATTATTGGTTGATTGTGAAAATAATTAAGTGCACCCTAGAAAAATGGTAGAGCAATGTGTAGATAAGGTTCATATTAGACATTTCATGCTTTTTGAGTTTCGGAAGCATAAGAATGCTACTGATGCAACAAATGCCATTAATTCTGTTTATTGTGATGCTTTAGATGCCAGAACATGTCAGCGATGGTTTAAAAGATTTAAGTTAGGCAATTTTGACCTTCTTGATGACGTCAGAACTGGAAGACCTACGAAATTTAATAAAGATCTACTGTTGGCAGAAATCGATGCTGACCCTCAACAAACTATACAGGACTTAGCCACAAAGCTTGGAACTTCGTGGTCCACAGTGCAACGGGGTTTAAAAGAACTGAATAAGGTGCAAAGAGAAGGAAGATGGGTGCCATATCAGCTCTCAGTGCAAAACAAATTTCAACGTGTAACAATCTGCAGTTCTCTTATGTCCAGACTAGTTAGATATAATTTTCTGCAACAAATTGTTACTGGAGATGAAAAGTGGATATTATACTGCAATCCACATAGCAAAAGCAGTGGTTATCACCGGAAAAAAGGCTGTGCCTACTGCGAAATCAGGTCTTCATCCAAAAAAAGGGTTACTGTCAGTATGATGGGATTGTAAAGGAATAATCCATTATGAACTTCTAAAACCTAATGTAACCATCAATGCTGAATATTATTGTGCTCAACTTGATCGATTAAATACGATTTTGGGTCAGAAACGTCCAAAATTGATAAATCGAAATGGTGTTATTCTGCAACATGATAATGCTAGACCGCATAGTGCCAGGATTACCCAGGAAAAAATCAGACAATTAGGTTGGGAAGTATTGCCGCATCCACCCTACTCTCCTGATGTTGCTCCATCGGACTTCCATCTTTTCAGGTCAATGGAACACTTTCTTCGTGGAAAAAAATTCACGAAATTGAAAGCTGTCGAAAATGCAGTCGAAGAATATTTTAATTCAAAACCACCCTCTTTTTTCAAGAGGGGTATTGAAAGTTTAGAAGAAAGGTGGTCGAAGATAATCAATAACGATGGTGATTATATCGATTAAAATTATAATATTTTTGAATAGAATAAAATTTTATTTTTCAAAGAAAAACGACATTATTTATGAGTACCCCTAATATATTTTAATAAATCCACTTTGCAATTATTTGAAGTATCAGAAAATAAAAATAAAAATCTTTTAAATTCCATACATTTCTTTATTGTATTTTCTGAAAAATTCTATTCTCAATTTCTCCACATTTTTAACATTTATATTCTTAGGTAAATAGAAAGTAGAGAGACATCCACATCAATATTAAACATGTTGAAAGAAGATTGTAAAATTGTATAGCGTTGGCAATTATTTGGTTTTGCAAAAATGGCAAATAAAAATAAAATACTCGCTCTTTCGGATGTAGCTTCGGGTATCTTATAATGAAACAAACATGAAAAGCCGGAATGAGATATTTTATGCGGAGAAATAAACTCCAGTTTATAGTAAATATTCCACGACAACTTTTTTTTAATATATGCAAATTTTTATTCTTTGATATAAATTGCTTGTGATTTAATAAAGGGTTCAAAAATAAAAGATTTACTATAGTTGTCGTATTTTTGGAATGCAAATAAATTGAGATAAGATTCATTTGCCAAAACAATATACAAAATAACTTTTTATTAATATATGTATTTTGTAATGTAAATAATGGTATTAATGTACATTTTTTGTTCTAGGTAAGCTTCCCTTATTCTACAAGAACCTGTGGCCATCTAGTGAGTAAAATTCATAACTCCACTAATAATGTTTTAACGGTACGTACAACCCCCAGTGATTAATAGTTTCTTATAGAAAACTAACAATCTGAAATAAAATTAGTGACAATCTATACATCAAATTTTGCACAGAATTTTTATCTATCCAATAAGATATTTTTGATTGTAGAAAAAATTATTGTTAAAATGTTATTGCTAAATAACTTAATAATAAGTATTACACAACAATGTTCTGTAATTTTTTAAATATATTTGTGGGTTTCAAATAATTTTTATATTTATATAGTTTTGTGTAGAAATGTTCAAATAATACGTTAACATTTTTTTCGACATGATTGTTTATAGTTTAGAGTCTTCGTCGAAAAATATTATACTTGATGATAATGAAATGCCACTTGGTACAAGTATTCTTTACATAAAATGGAACATTTTTATCCGCCGCACATATATTGAGAACCGCGGCAGATCTGAGGTGGCGGCAAAAGTAGATTACCAAATACAAAAACTATAAGTAATTTTCACAATAGAACAAATTATCTCCAAACATATTTGTAAAATGAAGCTTTAGGTACAATTTGCCGCATGGTACACAAATATGCGTCGAATGGTTTACAACATGGCGTCTATAACGCAAGTTGTTTATTTACAATTACATGACAGTTCTTTTGACAATTAAAAATATCCTATTAGGTAGATAAAAATTCGCTGAAAATTTTGATGTATAGATTGTTACTAATTTAATTTCAGGTTGTTAGTCTTGTATAGGAAACTGTACGGTTGTGCGCACCCTTCAGTATTATTACAATAAAACTACTATAGGATACATATCAGAAGTAAAGTAAAAAAAAATATTTTTCTATAGTAAATTTTTAATCTTACTTCTTACGTCTTCTTTTTTGTGGCTCTACAACCCATCGTGGGTCTTGCATAGCGTTGCCACCTCTTGGCTGTCAAAATCCGGGAGAGGAAAAAAAAACAATATTAATTTGCATAACTTTTTATTTTATTTTGAAATTATATTTTGAATTTGATCGTACGGATTTCTAAATATCTGGTTTGTAACAACTTACTTAATCCTAAGCCTTTCTACCTTTCGGTGTAAGGCTGTGTGAGTTGAGTCACTTGTCTCTATGTGGCACTATTTTCCAGAACTTACGCCATCGCTTTTTATCTCGTGCTAAAGTTTTTCCGTCTTGCCAGGTTCCTCCTCTGTCCTTTATGGCTAGTGCCATTTCCGTCTCCCACGCTTTTCTTGGCCGGCCTTGGGGTCTTTTGCCATCAGGTCTTGCTTCAAATGCTCTCTTCGCTAGTTTTTCTTCTCCCATTCTTTGAACATGTCCAAACCACCTTAGCTGTCCTTCTTGGATTGTGTTTTCTATTGGCTTTGTGTGTAAATTTTCCCGGAATGTCTCGTTTTTTATGTGGCCTTTCTTTGTTTTGCCTTCAATTTTCCTCAGAAATCTCATTTCGGTGCTTCGAATTCTGCTTTTATGTTTTTCCGTCATAGTCCATGCTTCATATGTGTAGGTCAGTATTGGCGACTTTTTTAAAGATGTCTGTTTTGATTCCTTTCGCGGTCTGGAACAAATAAATTTAAAAAACTCTTTGCAGTCCATTTTAAAATTGAAGAACGTTAGGATTTCTGCCTTGACATGTTCTTCATTTAAACGGTTTCTTTCCTTAGTCCATATATCGAATACTATACTAAAAACACGCTAGCAGGCAGCGTTTGATACAGGTATAGACAAAACGAATGAAACTACTTTCTTCAACATATCTCCAACTCTATTTTCGACTGTTGAGAAAAATTTTGCCCACCTCTGATCCACTCTTACATTTGATTTAACAATGCTGTCTTGAACCTCCCTCAAAATGCAGAAATCTTCATAAAGTTTATTTTCATCAAAAGTGATCTTTAAATCAATGGCCAAGTCTCTCAAAGCTTCCCACGTAATCGGTTTTTTCATTGAAAGTATGCTCAATTTACTATACTCTGAGTTTTCGAAATCATACAATTTTTTCAGGTAATCTAAACATCTCTCGAAGAAAATGTCTGCGTCTTTATAAAACGTAGCCTTGTCCGTTTAATTTATTTTGTTGAAAAGATCTTTGACTCAACTACCAAAAAATTTGTCATTTTTAGGGTTTTGTAGGTATGACCAAAAAATCCTTATACCGTCATTTTGTCGTCTGTCTGTCTGTCTGTATGTTTGTCTGTCTGTTCGGTAAAAATTGTAGCCAAACGGCTAAACCTAGAGAGTTGAAATTTGGCATGCTAATACAACTCTTTGACCCGCACATAGGAAAAATACTAAAACATCTAAAAAACATATCCCCCTAAAAATATAAACAAATATGTGTTCACCGAAAAAAAAAAAATATATTTTTTTATAATTCTGAGTAGGGTATCAAATGAAAGCCCTTGGTACGTGGATTAACGATCAAATATTTATTTTGAAGTGATTTTTGCCAAAATTGTGCAAAAAAAATTTTGTCCCACACCCTGTAGCCCAGATGGTTTAAACTAAAAATCTGAAAAAATTCTAAGTAATGTACATTGGTGTGAACCGGAATAGTACAACAGGGATTTTTGATCAGATTACGTTTTTGGAAAAAAACACATTTTTTGTGATTTTTTGCTAATAATGTACACAAGTTATAGCTTTGTAACACGCTGCAATGGAACGTGTATGCTGGTGTAGTGGTTTTGAGGCTGGCGTTTCAGATTATTAATTTTGTATAAAAAATTTATAATCTTTTGAATTATGATTAAGGAACGGGCGTACTTAGGCCCTGAATTTGAGTAAATACGTTCTCATAAGGGTAGTTTTTAAAAATATAATTTTAGCATATTTTACACTCTTAAAAATTTAAAATAAAATACAATTGATGACATAAATGGAAATAGTTTCTCTCATTATAATTTTATCTTTAAATAGATCCAGCTAATTAGTGAAGCTTTCGACTTTCAAACCTAGTTTAAACATAGTATTTTTTTGGACGACTGTACCACAATATGTATCACAATTTTATGGAAGCGAATAACACTAAATATTTAATAAAACACAGTTAGTACAGGAAATGAAGCTCAAAAAATGACAAAACCTGGCAAGTTTTTCGTCCAGCATCGATTTGGATAAAAATTTGGAATTAGGCTCATTTCACCCTCTAGTTCATTTTCTACATTGTGCCGTTGTACGCTTTTTGTTTTTTAACGGTGAAAACTACCTCTAATTGTAAAAAATTATAAAATAACATTTTAAACCTTAATATGTGTAAAATTTGGTTAGGATTAGCTAAATATGGATCTTTTTATGCTTTAGAATACAATTTCATAATGCTACAATTTTGCTTTCTACAGTTTTTTTGATAAAATGCATATTTTTCGAGTTATTCGCAAAAAACTTTTTAAAAACATCGATTTTTTCGTCGAAAAACTGTTACTTTCAACCGCGAATAACTCAAAAAATATTAGTTTTACGAAGAAAACGTAAAGAACATTTTTTTTTAGAATTACTTTTCCCATCGATTCCTATGGTTAAAATGTAGTAAAAAATTTCCACCCCCGAGATGGGGTGGCAACAACCCCTAAGGTTTTAGCGTACACCGGCATGATGTAGAAAATGATCCTTGGGCTATTCCCTACATTCTGTGAAACTCTCACGTAATTCCATGCTGGACGAAAAAATGGCGAGCCAAAATGCTTCATTTCCTGTACTAAGTAGAATATATTAGTCGCTTAATATGAATGTTTTCAGCATATTTTTTAAAAAGTCTAATTGTGTCCAACTATACTGATGACTTATACGTCTTCTTATTTCTTGCCACATCTTTCAAGTCTAAAATAAATTGTATATTCTTCCAAATAGAAACAAAAATATTTCACTTATTTTCATTTCAATTTCTTAGCCTTTACTGACTTAAGAGACTGAAAAATTGCATTCAAATAATGAAATATTTAATTGAATTTATTTACAGTCATTAATTTTCCAGTGAGCAACGGTCGAGTTTTGGTAAAATGAGAGAAAGCTTCGACCTCTATAATCTCTCAACGCCCTTCATTAGCCCTGCCGAGATTTAACCCTTCACTCACCAAACAGACACAAAACACAACTAAAGATTTTCTTTAATTTTCTCCAAACACGGAAACACGGTTAATGAACTAATACTTAGTTTTTCCTCGAGAAAATTCTTTCTAACAGGAAATATATCTTTTTTTTTTCTTCTTTAAGTTAACAAACTGTTACCATTTATCTTTTATTTTTTTGCTGGGGTAGTTTTTAAAAATTTAACATGTTTAAATTTATTCTCACGACTTTAAGTTTTAGAAGTTTTTGTCACATAATTCTCGCGAAACAGAAACGTATTTAAAAAAGTTTTATGAAAAGTTTTACTGAAAAAGTTGTATTTCGGATCAAATTTATATAAATAAGCTTTCAAATATTTCACCGTTCACATTTTAGGCAACACTGAGTATTATATGAAGAAATCAAAGCCGTAGTAATGTCACATTTTGTTCATTTCGAGAAACAAACCATTTTACTAAATTCGCTGTATTAAATTACAGATAACTCTTTAAAATTCTTATACATTTAATATCAAAAAGAGTGATATGACTTGCTCCACCTTTGCCTTTAACAGATTTGTAACAAATGTTCATAAAAAATAACTCTAGTTGGCTTTGGAATTTTTATAAAGATATGTCTTGGACAGGATGACTCTAGCGCAGTTGGTTAGAATGTGGCTAGCTGCGCATAAAGTACCATGTTCAACTTCCGGTGCCGGAAATAATTTTTAAAATAGTTTCCCAATCCTCCCTCTTCGGAAAGTAGAGAGTGATAGTAGAGATACCGAGGAAAATGTGTTCACTAGAAGTTCCCCAAATGCAAATAAAAAGAGTTCAGAATCCACGTTAAAATAGTAGGTCTAATATTTCTGTGATACAAGCAACCCGCACTACACACGTGTATGTGGGGAAGTCGATACGTTCAGTACTGAGTAGAAAGACTACAGCAGGCCTAGAAAAATCGGGGCCCGCGCTGAAATTCTATCCGGCCCGCGAAGCATTTTATTAATTATTGTGTCCTGCAAAAATATTACTGTCTGTCGTCAATATTCTTTCAAATTTTCGTTCTTTCCAATTTTCTTTTCAATTGTTTTCTTTAAATTGCATAATAAATATACGTTTTGGTTTAAAAATATTGATTTTAAAATTTATATAATATCCTTCGTAACAAAAACAATATTTAAAATTAGAAAAACATTTTTTTTTGCCCGCGGACAAATTTTCATCCGCTATGTGGCCCGACTGCCAAAAGATTTGCCCACCCCTGGGACTAGAGAGAAACGTCTTAGACCAGTGTTTCTCAACCGGTCGCCCTCGGCCCACTAGTCCTTAGCAAAATTTTAGTTGTCGCGAAAGGTTTAAAAATAATTATTTTTTAGATTTTTTGTCAATTTTTTTATGGGTTTGTTTTTCTGTGATTTATTTTAATTTTTCAGTAATTTTTTATTTCTGAGATATTATATGTAGAGTCTACATATACAATAGATTTTTTTAATAGTACATTTATTTTTTGTGGTCCACGGTAGAAAATTAAATATTTTAGTAGTCCGTGGTACGTTTTCGGTTGAAAAATGCTGTCTTAGACCACATGTTAACTTTTGCACTCATAACTTCTATATTATAAAATGTAAACAAATACCAATCAACTATAATATTCAATAAACTGTTTTATTTCAGTATTTTAAATAAAAATTCAATATAAAAAGTCAAATAATTTTACATTCAAATAAGAAATATATAAACAAAACATGCGTTGGCGTAAGAAATCGACTCCATGAAATAAAAAGTTTTTTAAACGTTAAAATTAATCCTCAATCGACGTTACAAGAGTTTTCATTTTGATATATTTTGGGATATATATATATATATATATATATATATATATATATCAAATTTACCTAATAAATTTTTGCACAATGGAACAAAAATATATATATTTTTTTGTATTAATAATCATTACTGTTGAACTATTCCAGTTCACAATAATAAACATAATTTTTTTAAATTTTTTACATCGTCCCTTCTGGATTAAGAGGTGGGAATGAAAAGTTTTTTGGGCAAAAATCACGCCAATTAAAAAAATTATATAATAATAATAATAATAATAAAAAGTATTTTTGATTGTTAATTTAGTCTTTAAAGACTTTTCATTTTTTGCCCAACATAAAATTTAAATATAATACATTTATAGAACAATACAAAAACTTCGATAATTTAAATAATCTGATCCAAAATTTCAATCAGATCATTCCGTTACACATCATTGCGCATTATTCTGGATTTTTATAAAGTTTCAAATCAACCCTTCTGGGAAATATAATGAGAGACAAATTTATGGACAAAAAATTTGGTAAAAATAATACTAAAATAAATACCTATATATATTTTTTTAAATAATTTTATTCGGAAATTTAGTCTTTAAGAACTTTGATTTGATGCTCCACATATTATTTAAAAAAATAATTAAATTTTGTAATATTTTACCAACACAAAAATAAATTAAATGTATGTATTATTTTAGTTCACATTAACAGACATTACTGAGATTTTTAAAGATTTTTAAACTCTTCTTAATGCAGTCTTAATGTACTTGGTTTTAATATTTTAAAGACAGTTTTAATATATTCATGAATTTATGTATTGGCTATTCCAAATTTTTAAACGGAACCAAATGGAATTTTAATTTTCTTAAGTTGTTACGAGTTAGTTTTTTAATGCTTAAAGTTGGATTTTGCTAAAAAAAGATGATCAAAAGCTTCAAACGTTAACAGTTATTAGAATTTAAAATCTAGTACCGCTTAAATCAAAGAAACAGTCTATATATCGCATATATTTTAGTTAGGGAATCTTAAATAATGTTGTCTTCTAGAAGCCTGGAAGAAAACGTTAATTTTTGAAAATTATGTTTTGAATATTTTGTGATTAAGAAGAGATTTGTGCGCATAATATTCTGTTCACAACTTTGGTTATAATTTTAGAAATTACAGATTTACTTAGACAATGACGATGGGGAGTTTTTAAAACCACTATTGGAACAATCTCGTGCAGAAAGTGAAGTTATTTAACTGATAAATCGGACATATCTGAGCGCTTTTGTGTGTTTAAAAACATTAAATTTTTTTATAAATATTTAAATGTTCAGAACTTAATGTAGATGTCTAATGGCAGCTTAAATGTATTATTTTAGATCACGTTAATATACATTACTGAAATTTTAAAGATATTTAAACTCTTTCGCCGGCAAGTAGGTTATAGGCAGTGATGGCATCCTAAATTTTCAGGAAGCGGTTCTATAAAGTCATGTGATATCTAGGAACCTATTCTGTATTTTTAAGAGTGAAAACAAATCACTTACTTCCATTTATTAAATATCAGGAAAACATTTTAAGAGCGTATTATTAATAACCTATAAAATAAATATTACATTTGCAACAATGCAGGGCCCGGCGCACGATTCCAAACTGAAGTCAGAGAAATACATTTATTTTTAATAATTCTAACAACCGGTTCCCTAAGATTTCAATAATTTTAAGAAACGGTTCGCGCGAACCGGTCCACACCGGTGGGATGCCATCACTGGTTATAGGCCCATTTACAGATTCAAATTAAGCTGTAATCGATTCTAATATAAGAACAAGTTAAAGGTTTTAATTCGAGTTAACGCTAACTTAAATTTAAACGATATGTTACTATATGTTGTTTTGAATTTAATTAGGCCTAAGTCGAGTTAAAACACGTCTTTAGCAACCGGACAAATAGTGGGTCTTATACCCTTTTCACACTAGATCTTTAAGATCGGATGTTAAAGTGAATGTATCATTAAACGCTAATGTGAAACCGTACGGCTTCGTTTAAACACAAGCGATGTTTAAGACAGAGATCTGCGTCTTAAACTTCGCCCGCATTGCCAACTTAATTTCTATTATAAAAAAATACTCCTTGAATTTGTGCTGTCAACATTTTATATTATCATAAACAAGAATACTGTATTATATCGACGTTATAAGAAGTTTATACTTATTGTTATAATAAAATTATTTATTTTAATAATGTGTTTAATAAAATACAGTACTACAACAATTGAGATAAAATGTATCGACTTGCATGTTAATACAGGTGTAATATATTCTTTATTGTAGTGCCTTTATTGTAGAATGAAATGAAATATCCTTAATAGTTTATAATAATTCAAAACGTCTGCGCAGACAGTTCAAAACTGGTAATTTCATGACGGTAACTTAAGGACAAAATTACTGTAGCTGATGACAGCACCAGAGATTTAAACATCAAGTGTGAAAGCATACCGATCTTAAACATCGGTGAACTTTAAGTTCACTCCTCTTAAAGATTTAGTGTGAAAAGGGTATTAATAATATTTAATACCATTTTTAACAAAGTAAAATATAGCCCACATCTTACAAGTTCTACATTATGTACACTGTAAAAAAAAACAGGGAATTTACATGATACGTCAAGAAAAATTAATACAGTATTCCAATTAATTTTACAGAGCTCTGTAAAATTAATTGGAATACTGTATTAATTTTACAGAGCTCTGTAAAATTATTTGGAATACTGTATTAATTTTTCTTGACGTATCATGTAAATTCCCTGTTTTTTTTTTTTACAGCGTAGGACTTGTATGATCAAATGTTAACTTGAGTGACAGTACCTAGAAAGAGTGATAAATATAGCATGTACACTGCTGTGAACTATGCATAATATTTTTGGAGATAATGCACTTTTGAAATACATCAAAAATTTTATTACATTTGAAAAATCTCATATTTTACAGCAACTATAAGTCTGAAAACTAAGGAAATCACGGAGTATAGAACCCTCTTTATAGCATAGTGGGGGGTGTACGAAGACACTGGGAAAGCACATCGAAACGGCTTAAGACTATAGTGCTTCTTCCCCTTGCACCTTCTTACAATAAGCACCATCACACCCTAGTATGAAAGTACGATGGATGACTTCTAAAAATCAAATATTCCTGTAATGTGCTTTTCGTCAAGATTTCCACGCACTCCCGATTTCATGATGGAACGGGGAAAAAACAGATGCCTCAAATGCATTGTACGTGAAATGGGATCATGTCGACAGCGAAATGTATTTGAAATATTACATAAAATTTAAATTTTGGTTAATATAGTCATAAATATGCATAATTTATTTCTACGTAGTATGGTTATCCCGAATCATGAGTATAATTTATCATAAGTATCATGAGTTCAAAAAGAAATTACATAAGGGTTGGCTGTGGAAAAATAAAATAATGTCTATTGCAAACTTTATATAACAATCGACTAATTTTCAATAGAAACTTATGACAACAACAGTGATGACAGTTAATTAATTGTCAGTAAAAGCTTACAGTACACATTATTTTATTTTTCCACAGCCAACCCTTATGTAATTTCTTTTTTAACACATGGTATAATAAATAATATACGATAGGAAATTGTTAATCTTAAATCGGCGTTTAATATTGGTTGTAAATAAAACAAGTTACAGGACGTTTCGCGTTAATTTAATCAACGCATCTTCAACCCGTGATATTAACAGGTACATATTGGGTAAAAGAAACCTTTTTATAGGCTTTATCAAGACACAGTTAAGACTAGTGTTTCTTAACCGGGGGTTCGTAAACTGAGTCGTAAGTGCTAACTGATTTTTTTGCTCAAAAACACAAAAAATATTTTTTTTTTGTGTAAGGCGGCGCTGCAAACAAAAAAAATGTATGTTAAGTGTGAATTTTCATATATTTCAGGGTTTTATAGGTATTTAATAAGTGTAAGAAACCAATAAAACGCTGGATGTCTAAGAATATTTTTTTGATAAAAAATTATAAAAAAAAAATAATTATTTTTATTTTTCCCATTTTTCTGCATTTGCTTCTTATCCAAGTCTTCATTAAATTAATAAAAAGATATTGCTAAATGGTTTCAGTTTTTCAATTTCAAAAACGTATTTCTTGCTATTAACAATGTGTTATTTGTTTTATAAGTATTTAACTACTAAAAATTATTCAATTTTGTTTGATATCTTAAAAACAAAAAACTAAAGAAATTCAAAAAATAAGTTGAATTATGGCGTATAACAGTAAGCGCTTCGTCTGGAGGCTCCTTACACGCATGAACGCGATACTCTGTTAATTTTTTTTATTATATTTTTGATTTCAGAAGAAGACATATACTTCCTTAGCCATAAATACAAAAAATCCATAACATTATTAACCATAAATAAATAAAGAAAATATATATTAATTTTGTCAAAAACAAAAAAACAATATTTTCCAAAAACGCAATCTGATCAAAAATTCCTCTCGTACGTTTCCGGCTCAGATCAATGTACATTACTTGTAAAATTTTCATAGTTTTAGTTTAGTTCTGGATTAAAGGGTGCAGGACAACTTTTAAGCACATTTTTTGCTAAAATCGTGATAAATAAAGGAAATTTAAAAAAATACTTTTCGTTCCTTTAACTTTGTACTAAATTTTTTAAAAATAATAATTTTTTTTTCAGAAAAAATCGTTATTTTTCAGAAAACTAATCTGATCAAAAATTACTGTTCAACTGTTTGGGTTCCCATTATCGTACATTATTGAGATTTTTTTCAGATTTTTAGATGAACCCCTCTGGGAACTAAGGTGGAGGACAAAAGTTTTTTTTGACATATTTTTAGCGAAAATCCCAATAAAAAAAATATTTTTCAAAAATAAAAGTTTGTTTACTCAAGCATTAAGAGGTTTCATTTGATATCCCACTCAAAATTTTATAAAATATTTATTTTTTCTTAAATGCATAATTGTTTATCCCCCGATGTGGTTTTTGAACACTCTATATTTTTCCTATATGTAAGTCAAATAGTTGTACAAGCGTACCAAATTTCAACTTTCTATGTTCAGCTGTTTGCCTACAATTTCTACCGTATAGACATATGTATGACGTTATAGGGTTTTTTTGGTAGTCATACCTACAAAATCCTAAAAAGTCATAGTATGATAGGTGTCGTATCTATATCATAAGCATGTCTCAGATGATAGTAGATTACGCGAAGTGCTGCATAATGACATGCTATTTTATTGTTATTGTTATTATTAGTATTATTGTGCACTTTATAATCTTGCATAACTTCGTGCGTTATTATACGCTACGCCGGTCTAACAAAGCTCTTCACCATGGTGAAGGATTGAGCTTTTAATCTTCCTTGCCATTACTTAATATCAAATCATCACTTGTATAACATGAGTAGAGAATTACAAATGTTTTTTTAATCCCAAGCCTATCGCGATTAAGATCATTGTGGTATACAATCCCTGCGATATCTACAAATTCATGAATATTCTGATTAAATCTAAATTTTGTGCCAAAAATAACGCAAGGATGTATTCAGTAGTGAGTAGCGTATAATAGGGATAAAGTAAAGCTATTATGTTGGCAATATGGTGCGTGGCTCCCTATCCACTTATAGAGGTCCCTCGCTCATTACGGCTGCCACTTCGCGACCTGTCTCACTTCGCCGGCTTAACTTGGGATCACCATCTCTGACATTGCAGACGCTGAACGCTGTGCCTGTTTTACGCCGCGACGCAGACCCCAAACAGGGGAAGATACATCGTACACTAGCCGTGTCTTCCGACATATTCAACGACCAGAACTTGTACGATGGTGTTTCATATTTTTATATTAAGCGAAACATGTTCTGGCCTTTCTTACAAAAAGATGCAAAAAAAGATAAAAAAAAACTAAATATATACATTTACATAACATTTAGAATAAGTAGGTTGTAGGATATGCGCTCAAGTTGTACTAATGTTAATTATAACAAAAAACAAATCTATTACCCAATATTTTGGCTTTATTTAAACCTTCTCTTAGGACCTTTAATATTATATTGAACAGTCGTGGCTCAGTTAATTAGTGTGTGGACTACTGAGCGGTTGGCAAAACACCTTACATTTTTCCGACCGTTTCTCCCTCGGAATGCATCTGGCAACCATCGAGGTTAAAAGCCCTAGTAAAATTTCCCCAAAATAATTAGTGGTTCGGATTCTACGATAATAATTTGTAGGTCCCATACGATTGTGTTACACAGGCAACACACACAACACAACTGTATGCGAAGAAATAGCCAACGGTCGGAATATGCTCAATACAAACTTGTCAGTTCAAAGCATCGAGCATGGCACTCTAAGAAGAAGAAGAAGGCCCCTGTTGTAGTCACTATTTATCTAATTTGTTAAGCCTAAACACACTAAGGGATGGATATTTTTTTTTTCACGTATAATAATATTCTAAAAATGCTTAAATCAAACTTTTTATAAATTTATTTATAAATTCTAAAATAATTGTAACAAAACTAAAGAAAGAAAATCAGCTGTGGCCACCACAGGACCGACTGCCATCATAAAGTACTTGTATAAAATACATTCTAGCAGCAGAGTAGACTATGAAACTTGGCCTAATATTTTCTAACAGAGATATTATTTATCATGACCATGGAAACGTTACATATAAGTATGAAAATATAGATACTTCGAAAAATTTCGAAAAATTTTACAAACATTTTTATCAAAAAACGTCTCAAATAAAAGTTATTAGTTATCGCATTTATAGAAACTTTTGTTAAAATTTTTTTTTTTTTTTTTCGAAATATTTCTCTGTTGCTAAATATTCGCGAAAATCTTAAAATCGACACGAGTAAACTCCCATTTCTAGTCAACCGATTTTTACCAAAAGTTGATTACCAACTTGTGCTATTGATGGCATGAGCTTAAATATGAAGTTTCATAAAAATCCTTTTAACCGAATTTGCTCTGCACGTGTACACAGACAGACGGACGGACGGGCAGACGGACGGACGGACGGACAGACGGACGGAAAGATAGACCGACAGACATCATGCTAAAAATAGTCAAAACGTTATGTAGGGACCTCAATTCGTGGAGATCCATCGAAATCTCGAAATATCAAAATCGGTATGATCACAATACCTCCCTTATATATGTTGGCGGTCGGTAAAAAGGGTATTTCATAGACATTAATGGGGGGGGGGGATGTAATTGTTTTTGCGAACTTATATACTCCGAACGGAGTTCTAAAGATGAAACAAACACGCATCTGCTCATCTACCATCTGTAAACGTTTTTGATTTCATTTCCATGAGCGCCTAAAAACCTATTTTACAAATATATAAAGAACCAAACGGTAACAAATATTTGATGGTCTTACTAGTTAATTGAGGATATTGGTTGCGAAGTTAAATCCAGAATAGTAATAATTCTTGCACCTCAAATAATACTAAATGCCCCGGCTCGTTCCTCATATTTAATATTTTTTCTTCTATTATATTCAACATTTACATGGACGACTTGAGTAACCTGTTTAATAAGGAGAATTTGGCTGTGTGGTTGGCACCCGTCATATTAACCGCATTTCCTATGCGGATGATATGGTAGTCCTTACACCATCTCCAGCCCGTCTGAAAAAAACCCTTGGCTATATGCGAGAATTACGCGATGGAACACGGCTTAATATACAATGTCAACAAAACCGAGTATATCGTGTTCCAACCGAAAGGAAAAAATATGTTGTGCCGAGTGTGCCTCAATGGAGATAGTGTTAAGAAAGTCTCTTCTGTGTGTTATCTTGGTCACTTCATCAGTGACGATCACAGCTACGCAGACATCGACTGGCAATGTCGCTTTGTTTGTGTAAAAGGTAACATGCTAAATAATATATTCCTGAAACGCAGTTCTGATGTATGTGTTTTGGCTCTCGCGCCGTTAAATAAATGCATTTATTTATTTAATTTTAATTTTATTAGTATCAAATTTGTATTTGACAACTCATACTCAATTGTATCAAGAAAATGGGAAATACTTATCGAATGATTCAAAGAAGTTTTCTAATGTCTTCTAAATTTCTGGCAATATTGTTAGTTTGGTTAAAGATGCATCTATGACTGGGAAGCAATCAAGTTGTGAATTTCTTCCTTTTTTGATCCACAGTCGAATTACAACATTTATTTTTTAAGAAATCGTGATTATACAGGTAGTCAGAAATGATCTAGTAAATTAGAATATATAATTTTTTATTTTGGTGGCACATCTGAAATCTTTCGCGGCACACTAGTGTGAGATCAAAAAAATCCTTGAGTTCTGGAGAAATAAATGATAATCAGATCAATTCTGTAAAAAGTTACTGTGTAATAACATTACTATAACATAAAATATTATAAAAATTACAATGACTTTCATTCATGATAGTAACTGACCTTGCTCATAGTGACGAATTTAGTAACTATTATCATAATAATAGAGTTACAGAATTGGTCTGATTATCTTGTCGCAAGGTCAGAACTGTATGACGGATGCGGAAAAATGTCCCAGGCTGGGGCGTACTGAGACTGTCGTCTTTAAGAAACAATCGAATCGAACTAGGTGGCCCTTTTGGACCACATGTTTTTACAGCCCTTACCCGGTCTGGCCTCGCGATTGAATTAGACACTTATATGGCCGGAATGGCGAATTTTATGGGTACTAGGGCGGACTACTCCAGCCCTAATGAAATTCATCAAGGTGAGCGCCCAAATCGATCCTCGTCATCAGTTTGCCTTTCCATCATTATTTAAGCATTATTCCTCACCAAAAATTCATTACATTTGGTTAATAAATAGCCACAATTTGACAAAGAATTTCAATTGGCAGAACATTTTCAATGAGATTGTTTTTAATAAAAATCAATAAAAATGCATTGAACGTACCGAGCAGTCTGTGAAACTGATTCTGTGACTACAATGGATGCGTTTTGTTGGTGGCTGGTTAGAAGTACTAGAATTGATGCGCAAGAAAATGACAATTTTAATCGTGGAGTAAACATGGAATGACTTTTGCATGGAGGTTAAGTCATATAGTTATAGAACAAATAACGAACATATTTCACCTAAATGGATAATCTAAATAATAAATGCAGAACAGGAAAACATTATATTTAAAGCAAATATTCTTGAACGTAAAGTTTTAGAACGAATAATTGAATTGTACATACATTTTAAGTTTAAATTTAACAATACTATATTAAAATCATATTCATATTCTACTACATAAATTTATTTATTTTTGTAGAAGGTTCCTAAAAGTGAAAATTATTTTGAAGCAGTAATATTAAGATTTAATTCTAATACATTTACCAACCAAATGAAAACAACCGCATTCAAATATTACTTTCATCCTCACAACACTTATTCATTCCAGTCGATCGACCTCAAATCATCGAATGAATAGAATGAATGGAATCAGAATATTTTCCCAACAAAACGCGCATTCTGATTAAACCGAAACCAGAATAGGCAAAACAAAACGCACCCATTGAAGCCTTGAAGAAAATGGCGCCAAGGGTACATCTTTCGGGGATATGCGCAAACGTTCTTTACTTTGTGAAAGACCCTCGTATATTTTGAGCTCACATTTATATTTTTACCATGACAATATTTTTTTATGCCAGTACTTATAAAGCAACATTATTTAATTATGAATATGTCCATTAGTAAGTAAACATAACATTTTTACGATCTTATTTCCGGGTTGAGTTCCATCTAAAAATGCTTTACTCTAATGTGTAATAAAAAATTAAATAAATAACCTTTTGGAAAACGAGTGATGTACTTTTTCCCTTGATAAGCGTTTATATTTTATGACTGTTGTCCGCTATCTAAGTGTTGCACCGGCTACTCGGGTAATTCCTGGACCAAATCCAGGGGTCACCAAACCAGGATGGGATGTAATCCTAATGTTAATCCTATAGGATTAATCCCTTTAACGTTGTGAACCTTTCCCGAGCGACCATTATACCTGGTTTGCTTTAATTCTATGTTCAAATCAATGGAATGGAATCACAGACTTAGCTGTTGCTACGTTACAGATAAATCTGATGCACACTTATGTTGCGTTACATTTGTTACGGGAAAATTCACGCAAGTTATGTGTGGTTGGATTTTAGGGAAATGGAAGTTGACTAGACCGCAACTTTATTATTTAATGGACGTTTGTTAAAACGTTTTGTAGAACTGAGGCAAATGAATAAGTAGACATTTTACCAGATGGTGGACCACAAGTCGTGTATGGGGTAAATATTTTATAATTTTATTTCTAAATTAAAAAAATTTAAATCTATGCTCATAGACAATATAAAGATATGGATGGAAACAGAACAGTATGGTCATAGAAATTTTTAGGTTAAAACAAATGCTTACCAGTGTTGCCAGATGGTGAAACAGAAAAAATCGTACCAACACTTCAAAATGATCGTATTTTCAAGAAAAAAATCGTACAAACAATCGTATTTTTTAAAAAATAATCGTACAAAAAATTTGCTGTGTAATTAATTTAAAAATTATTAGGTGTATATTTTTCTATTGCACAATCATAGTAGCAGAAAAAGCTAAAAAATGTATAATACAGCAAAGTTAGGTTAGGTTAGGTTAGTTTAAAATAGTCAATATATCGCATTATATAATATTAATATTTAACTTACTAAAAATGTATATAAATAAACAGAGGCGGACTTACACTTCTCGGAGCCCCTGGCGCTAAACGCATGGGGCCCTTCCCCGTTCCTCCAATATATTAATTTGTGCTAAATAAGAAAATATCAAATGAACTTAGGTAGGTATGAAAAAAGTTAAATTTACTATTTCGATGTATATTTTATAAAGTATATTTTTTCAATATTATACATATACATAAAAGTTTGAAAAAACGAAACAAATTAACAAATTAAATTGCAGAAACAATATATAATAAAACAAAATCATAAAAAAATAATGAAAGAAAAAAAATAATATATTTGTACAATGTACAATAAAAAATAAACATAAAAGAATTAAATGAAAAAACTTATATATGCTTTCTTCTTCATTTCTCTGCAGAAAATTTGTCTATAATTTTTGAAACATTCATGTCTTTCATCACTTGTTGTTCCACAAACAGAAGTGCAAGATTCGACAAACGGTCTTCGCACATATTGCTTCGGAGATAATTTTTGATTCGCTTCAAAACCTATATTTAAACCATATTTATTTAAAATAAATATGTTTCATCAATAAAAACATCAAAAAAATCGTACATCTGATACCAAGAAGTCGTACATCGTACACATGCAAAAATAATCGTACAAATACGATTTAAATCGTACATCTGGCAACACTGATGCTTACTAAGCATGCGTCAGTTAAGAGTTTGGCAATGTTTTGGATTTTTTTCAGAAAAATTATACAATATTATTAAAAAAATTGATGTGAAGTGTGAATTTTCACACATTTCAGGGTTTTGCAGGTATTTAGTAAGTGAATGATGATTATTTGGGATGCCAAAACAAATTTTATATTAAAATATTTTTTTTTGTTAATTTTAATTCGAACGCCTAATACCATTATTTAGGTTTCTAAATATGTGCAGTATTTTTTTTTTTTATGTAGCTTGGTTCATTAAGAATTTAAAAAATTGTGTCTATGGCTTCCATTGGTTGTTATAAGTTCCGCCTCTCTGATTTCGTGTACATTGAAACAGAATTAAATTATAATTTAAACAATTTCCACTGGTTATTAAATTTATGCTTTTAAAAATTAAATGCAACATTTGCCAAAATATAACTAGAATTTTGAAAAAATAATTTAAACAATATAAAAATTTAAAAAAAAAACAAAAAATAATATTGTCTCTTCTCGCAGGGTTCGATCCCTTTCGGATCGAGTTACTTGGGTGAAACACCAACGTCAAAACCACTGCACCAGCATACACGTTCCATTGTAGCGTGTTACAAAGCTATAACTTGTGTACATTATTAGCCAAAAATCACAAAAAATGCGTTTTTTTCCAAAAACGTAATCTGATCAAAAATTCCTGTTGTACTATTCCAGTTCATACAATGTACATTACTTAGAATTTTTTTCTGATTTTTAGTTTAAAACATCTGGGCTACAGGGAGTGGGACAAAAATTTTTTTGTACAATTTTGGCAAAAATCGCATCGAAATAATTTATTTTACAAAAATAAAAATTTGATCGTTAATCCACGTACCAAGGGCTTTCATTTGATACCCTACTCAGAATTATAAAAAAATTGTTTTTTTGTCGATGAGCACATATTTGTTTATATTTTTAGGGGGATATGTTTTTAGATGTTTTAGTATTTTTCCTATGTGCGGGTCAAAGAGTTGTATAAGCATCCCAAATTTCAACTCTCTTGGTTTTGCCGTTTGGCTACAATTTTTACCGAACAGACAGACAGACAGACGACAAAATTACGGTATAAGGGTTTTGTGGTCATACCTACAAAGCCCTTAAAACTAAATATTTTACATCCTCAATTCCTCATATAACTAAATAAACTCCTTAGACATTTAATACTAAAATTTAGCTACTTTCCCCCAAAATGGAAAATAGCTAGAATAATAGTCATACCTAAACCTGGCAAAAACTCAGAAAATGTCTCAAGCTACAGACCAATCAGTCTGTTAAGTGTCATTAGTAAATTAGCTGAAAAAATTTTTCTACGTCGATTAAACGATCATATATTACCTAACAATATAATACCAAATGAACAATTTGGATTCAAAAATAATCACTCTACAGTTCAACAATTGGGTAGACTTACTGATTTCATAACACATAACTTCAACATAAATAAATACACTGGGGTTGCCTTACTAGACATAGAAAAGGCTTTCGATACAGTTTGGAAAAATGGACTCATATTTAAATTAATTAAACATAAATTTCCAGAATATTTAATAAAAATTATACATTCATTCCTAACAGATCGACAATTTTTTGTAACAATAGATGGGCATAACTCAAATATTAAAAGAATTGCCGCAGGGATACCCCAAGGGAGCGTTTTATCACCTGTCCTATTTAACCTTTTTATCAGTGACATCCCAATAATAAAAAATGTAAACATAGCCCTGTACGCAGACGATGCTGCTCTGTACTGCTCCTCATACAGGCTAGATACCATCAATAACCGGCTCAAACAAAATATTGAAAAGATAAGCAAATTCTTTGAAAAATGGAAAATTAAAATAAATAAATCAAAAACGGAAACAATTGTCTTTACAAAACGTAGACCACCCGAAATCCCTAACATATCCATAAACGGTAATAACTTAGTTTATAAAAATAAAATAAAATATCTGGGAGTCATAATGGATAAAGGTCTAACATTCAACGAACATATAAAATCCGTCTGTGACAAAGCCATAGGAGTAATGTGTAATGTGTTTCCACATATTAGCAGAAATTCAAAAATAAACTTAAAAAATAAATTACTTATTTACAAATTAATAATAAGATCTATTTTCACTTATGCTTGTCCGATTTGGAGCAACATTAGTATAACCAAGTACAATCAACTACAAATAGTGCAGAATAAATGTCTAAGGATAATAACAAACTCACCCAGGTGCAAATTAATAACTAAGATTCACCGCGAAACAGACATGATTTATGTTAAAGATTATATCCACAAAATCGCAGTTAAATTCTTCAATGTATGTGTACAGCACTCAAACCCTTTAATTCAGAACATAGGTAACTATACTATAAACTCGCTAAGTTATAAAAAATATAAACATAAACGCACAAAACATATCTTATTGTAACTGCAAAAATATACATGTAATATAAACTAATTGTTGAAACTAATCAGCTAAATAATATTAATATTTAGCTATTTTTTTCACCCTATTTAATCAAATCAGTACAGGTTTTTTATTTTACAATTTATTTTTCCTGTAAAATTCAACACTCATTGTAAAAAAATTAAATATTGTTAATTGTAAAAACAAGATTTATGTAAATAGTATATGGGTAATACTAGAAGCATAAGCTATTACTATTGTACATGTTCTACACACAATGTAATACATTTTTATCAAAGACAATAAAAGAAATTTTAAATAAAAATAAGAGTTTGAAAATTACAGACGCTTTAGAGATGGAGCCTCTATGATGAATTCATAGATTCAAAGGACATTATCGAAAAACACCTGTCTTACAAAAATAAGGCTGTAGACAAAATGTGGACTGATATTTTTAAGCTAATGAGTTGGAAGCTAATTTCTACAGTTATAAGAAACTTTTTCTACTAGTTGGCAAAATTCTCAGTATCCCATGCTCAAACCCATTTGTTTAGAGGATCTTCAGTTTGATGTCTTCTCATTGGACTGACACCAGAAACCTTTGCAATACTGATTTAATAAAGGCCGAACTGCAAGTAAAAGTTAATTTTAAAATGGATTGCATTGAGTTTTACAATTTTATAAAAGAAAAATTGATTTATTAAAAGCGGCAAGTAGTTCGGAAAAATATTACTGGAAAAGACAATGAAACGTAATTCATTCATTTATAATATGTAATTTCATTAATATGTAAAAAAAAATGGTAAATAAACTTAATTTTCATATTTCTTTTTTATCCCGGATTGGTTCTTCAAAAAGTTGGTCACCCTATTTTTAATAGAATTTAGCTATCGAATAAGAGTTAAAAATAATGATAAAATCCAAATTACAAAAAATATTTTTGACTTTAACCTTTATATTTATTAACAAAAAAGTATATTTTACCAACAAAAATAAATTTATATTTTCTTTGTTGTCAAAAAAATTCATTTGATATAAAACCTGCAGTGAATGAAATGTATTTTTCGGATAAAAACATAATTCATAAAGTTAAAATTGCATTAAAAATAAAAGCAAAAACTTCGACAATGTCCAGCTTTGTACTTTGTGATCATGACATATTTCATATCATTAACGAACGAGCGGAGGCTCTGCATACGACAGTATATCCGTACTACAGACTAGTTTTACAATTCAGAAGCGTCAAATTAACATAGCGTTAATATGAACAGTACGCAAATTCTCTGCTCTCTGTTTTAACCTAAATAAACTTTTGTGGCATTTTGCTAAATCACAAATTACAGACCACAAAAAAAACTAAAAACTTATAACAAAATTTTTAGAAGTTTGGTTATAACCATACAGTAACATATTGCTGCGGTTGACACGGCGTCTGTTTTCACATATTGAGTTCTAGCGAAGAATTATATTTTGAGATTGATACTTGACATTTGGTTCTTCTTCTTCTTCAAGTGCCATCTCCGCTTCGAAAGTTGGCTACTAACATATCAATCTTAAGCTTGTATGCTACCATTCTGAAAAGATCTGTGCTTAACATTCTAAACCACTCTCTTAAGTTCCGAAACCTGGATATTCGTCACATTCCTGCTGATCTCTTGCCATTTATTTTCCTTCCATTATCAACCTTAATAAATGGTATTTATTATCACACTTAACATGGCCCAGATATTACAACTTCCTCTTTTTGATTTGGAACATTAATTGAAGTTTTAATCCTACCTTGGTGAGTATTTCTTCGTTCTTCGTTCTGTTGGTCCACGAAATGCGCAACATTCTTTTATAAATCCACGTTTCGAAGGTATCTATTCTCCTACTTAACTCTTTAGTTAATTTTATTTATTTATTTATTGTCTAATTTATTGTTTTAATTATGTAGCTTAGACATTTAGATGGGCTGCGTTAGGCGCAAATAGCCTTTGTTGCTGTGCGCCAAAAATTTTAAATAACTAACTAGATAACTCTTTAGTTAAGTCCAGGCCTCTCCACCAGTGTTTCTCAACAGGTGGTCCCTAGAAGAATTTTAGTGGTCCGCGAAAGTTTTTATTTGTGTTTTTTGCAGTTTTCATTTTTATTTTTTATGCCAATTTTTGATGCAAATAATTTATATTTTGTTTATTTTCTGTGATTTTCTATAAATAAAATAAATGTATTTAGTAGCACCTTAAATATATTTGTTTTCTTGCAAGAAATGAACCAACAATTATTATTAGAGGTCCGCGTTAGAAAATGTTGATTATCAAATATAATTGTTTAATTATTTTTTTTTTATACAAATTATATATGTACAATAAATAATTATAATTTATAATAAATAAAAATTTACAATCACAGATAATTAACTTATATTTTTAAAAAACCATTATTAAAATCACAGTATTTTTTAAATGAATTCACAATTTATTCATTAAAATTACTACTCAGTAGAAAACTTTATATATTTCCGAACTATGAATCTTTTTGAGTAGATCTTTTGTGCTTTGAAGCATTTTATAGAAATCCGCACATTTTTCTTCATAATTTACTTTAATCAGTAATATTGCTTTTAATGTGTCTACATCAAGTTGAGTCTGGTCACTTGTCCAAAAGCTGTTCATCAAGGAAAATACCCTTTCGGTAGATTTTTTTTAGTTCAAGTTTTGTAAGAATAATTTTAGCTGAAATTATTAATAAAAAGTATTGAAAATAAGTACCTTTTCTAAAATTCGGGACAATTCGGTACAAAAAATCCGAATTCCAGTCTGTCCCGGCAAATTCGGAACGTATGGTCTCCGTAATAATACAGGTATATAACAAGTAATAGTTGAGTTCCATCTTGCTATTATTATCATATTTGTCTATTTTCCTAACATGTTTTGTAAATGCGCTCGCTTAGACCCAACCTTAGTTATCTTACAATCTTTCTTTAGAATCTTCAGAACTACAAAGATTTTCTTAATTCTTTCTCTTTAGTGAGGAAACTCCTTAAGTGTTTTGAGAAGTACCTACACAAGAAAAAACTGAAGTTAAACGCTGCTAAATCTAAAATTATGGTATTTAAGAAAGGAGGAGGCAGAGAGACTCAAAAGAAATGGGATTGGTGTGGAGAAGAAATTGAGCAAGTGAAACAATATAGATGGAATATGTTTTTAAAAGCAGTGGGGGCCCAGAAGCACATATCAGTGCCTTAGTAAGGAAATCAATGCAAGCATTGCCGCAAGTATGGGGCATAGGTGAGAGGAAATTTAAAGGAGATATGAAGATAAGGATGCTCATGTTCAACTCCATAATCAAGAGTATAATGATGTATGGAGCGGAAATATGGGGTTGGGAGGACCAAGAGAAATTAGAAGCGGTGCAAAATAAATATATTAAGTGGACATTGGGTCTAGACAAATGTACACCACAGTACATAATATTAAAAGAAGTGAAAGTTGACAACATCAGGATAGAAGCTACAAAAAGAGCAATTAAATTTGAAGAGAGGATAATAAGACATCCAGAAAAAAAAATGCTAAACCAATGCTGGGCAGAAATAGAAAGAAAATTGGAGCAAAGAAAGATTGAATCCAAATGGGAAGTAAAAAGAAGAAAAATACTTGAATATAACGGCTACTCAACAAGGGAGATATCTATAAAAAGGTTGGGAGGACAAGATGTGACACTGGAAATAAGAGATAGAATGAGGGATATCCAAGGGCAAGAAAGAAGCGAGAGCCTAACAAATTCCAGATATAACGGCAAATATGTAAAGACTTGGACGACACAGATACCAGAGTACCTAAAATCAAAAATGAACGGAGATAAGAAGAAAATAATAGCGAGATTTAGGTGCGGAAATGAGGAAAGGGAAAACGAATACTGGAGAAAGGATGAACAAAGAATGTGCAGGTTATGTGGAGAGGAAAGAGAAAGCATAGAGCACATACTGAAGAATTGCGGAGAAATGAAATATAAAGAAGAGACAAGAAAAAATGTGCTGTGTGATTCAGGCCAAGGATGGACATGGATGGAAGAGGTCTTGGAGAGAAGAAGGAATTTGAAGCGAAGATACCCTAGTTAGCAATAATTATAGTTTTTTATGTGAAATATAAAGTTAATAATGCAAATATGTAGATTTAAACCGAAAGGTACATAAATAAAGTATTATCTATCTATCTACAAAGATCGTCTTTTGTACAGGTCACTGTATGACCCGCGGGTCTTAGGTTCGCAATCACTGGTTATAGCTCGAAGAAAAGATAGTCTTCGTCTAAAAAAACTTATTAATAAATTTTGAAGAGAAAAATGAAAGAAAAAATGAGAAACTAACGTGAACAACTTACTCGTAAGTCACTATCACACGTGCCTGACCGTGAAATTTTAAATGAATGATTTCGTGAGCGTGCGTTTAATTTTGAAACCAACTTAGTGAACGTGCGTGATCGTGACATAATTTTATTCACGCGCTCAACACTAGTATGTACACTTCCATCTACTTCAGTTGTACTGACTGAACTGTTTATTTCCAAAATGAACACAGTTGATTGTTGTTCAGACTGCAGTGTTCACGGGATGCTATGATCGACTGTGTGTTCATATTATTAATTGAGTGCACTGTATGGCGGCGTGTGGACTGCTAATAATGCACACTGTTAATCATGATAAATGATGGAATTTTACGAATAATTTTGATTACGCCTGGATTATAATAAATCTACCGACATTAAGTTGTATAGACCCAAAATTAATGCTTTTTTGATCCTAACTTTATGTCTGCATTTTAAACATAGGGGTGTAATCTATAATTTCTATAATAACTCTTTTAGGAAATATATATAATTTTACGGCATATACAGTATTGGCCATAAAGATTGCAACTTTTACCATTTTTCAATTTTTCAAATTTGAATAATAATATTGGAAAATAAATACTCTTAGTTCTATACTTTAATCATATTTTGTCTGTTACAGCAATCAATAGTCAAATAATCTGACTTACAGATTAATAATAAATTATTTCTTCATTTTTGCTTGGACAAAAATATTGCAACTACTCAAATTTTCTTGTTATATGCAGGTTTTATCCATAAATAATATGTTGTGCACAAGCAATATTCCAGTTTATATTTGTGAATCATGGGTCGTAGTAAAACTGTTTCAAGTGAAATTAGAAACTTCATAATTTCTGGTTTTAAAGACGGGCAAAATGTGATTTCACAAAATTTAAAAGCATAAATCTACTGTGTCGCGAATTATAAAACGATTTTGAGAAGAAGGTACGTTTAAAGTTCCAAAAATTCCAGGACAGCCACGAAAAACTACAAAACGAACTGATAAAAAAATTATTTATTTAACTGCCAATAACCCCTTTCTGTCATCGGAGAAAATTTTGGACCTTTTGCCATAAGTGGATCGAGAAAACAGCTCAACAAGAACTATTCGCAGAAGATTAGTTAGTGAGGGTCTTTTTAGTCGCCGTCCCGCTAAAAAACCACTTCTATCCAAAAAGAATGTGAAGGCCCGATTAGAATTTGCTAAAAATCATATTGACTGGACTGTAGATCAATGGAAAAAAGTTATTTTTATGATGAATCTAAGTTCAATTTGTTTAAAAGTGATGGTGTAAGTTACGTTAGGAGGCCTGCTAATAAAAGATTTGTTCAAAAATACACCTTGCCAACAGTTAAACATGGCGGAGGCGGTGTGATGGTATGGGGCTGTTTCTCGGGATATGGTATGGGTCCTCTATACCACATTGAAGGAATAATGGATCGATTTAAATATATAGACATCCTTCAAAATGTTATGGAACCTTGTTCTGATGAGTTCATGCCTTTAAAACATATTTTTCAACATGATAATGACACAAAACATTCTTCGAAGTTGGTAAAAAAAATGGTTCGAGGATTCAAAAATTAACGTAATGACTTGGCCATCACAGTCACCCGATTTAAATCCAATATAAAACCTTTGGGAGATTGTCAACAGAAAGATTAGAAACAAAACGCATTCAAATATTGAAGAATTGTTTAAAGCTTTGCAGGGTGCCTGGTCTAATATTGATAATGAAATGATCACGAAATTATTAGAATCAATGGCGAAAAGATGTCGGTAAGTTATAAAATAATAATACTGGTGGTTACTATACAAAATATTAAAAATGATCTGTTAATAATAATTCATTTTCTTAATTAATAAAAAAAAAAGATTTTTTTAAGAGTAGTTACTATCTTTATGTCCAGGTAAAAATAATAAATACTATAAAAAAAATAGAATTTACTATTAAAATTTAATTTTTTACTATAATATATGTAGAGGATTGTTAAAGGTAAGAATTACATTTTTTTAATTTTAAAAATATTGAATAGAATAAAAATAAAATAGGATTATCAAAACTTGCTATCTTTATGGCCAATACTGTATGTATTTCAACGGATACTACGTTGCCTATCGAATACCAACATGAGTTACAAAGAACACTGGTCCCTAGGTTCGAGGATACTGTCATTTTTACTGACGGATCTAAATCCGGAACCAATATTGGGTGTGCGTTCGTTGTCCTGAACCCACGTTAACAGTTTCAGTACCGTCTGCACTCCATAACGAATGTGTACACTGATGAGCTGTGCGCTATTTTCAAGGCCCTGTGTTTTGTTTCGTCAGAGCAAAGTCGGTCAAGTGTTATCTTGACGGACTCGCTGAGCGCTCTGAACAGTATCCAAGATCCAGATCTAGTGCATCCTCTTGTACTAAAATCAGGGTGCTACTCTGCTACAATCTGAACGCTCAGAATGTGAGGATAGAGCTGTTTTGGATACCGGGACGTTGGTATTAAAGGCAACGAAGCGGCAGATGTAGCTGCAAAAGCCGCCTCACACAGACCTATGATTGATGTGAGTTTCATTTTTCCAGATGACACAAAGAGTCATCTGAAACACCTGGTTTTAGACATGTGGCAACATGAGTGGAGCCGCACACAGAACGTTAAGTTGCGACAGATTAAGGGAGACGTTAAACCATAGGGTTCTTCCTGCAGGATTAACCGCACGGAGGAAACCGCCATCACACGCCTCCGTATAGGCCACTGTTGGTGGACTCATGGACACCTCCTTCGAGGTGAAGACTCCCCTATCTGTGAGACGTGTAACACAGATTTGTCTGTGTTACACATTTTAACTGAATATGTACAGTTCGAGGAGGTCAGGGACAGGTTAGGCCTGTGCTATGACCTGTCAATTGCTTTAGGTGACGACAGAGTACTCATGGACAGGCTGATACTCTTCCTGAGAGAATCGAACTGACTGTTTTATGTGTGAAGTCTTGCACCTTATTTTAATGTGTTCTATTTCTTAACTGTGGTATTCGATGGTAATTGGCCCCTTTACAGCCTCTTACCATCACCGTGAGTCTGTTCAAATTTTCGAACAGACTTTTTATTTTATTTATTTGTGTTTGTCTGTGCAAGATTTTTTTTTATTGATTATTCGTAATTTTATTGATTTTATCTGTTTATTGATTGTTTAATTTATTGTTTTTTAATATGTAGTGTAGTCATTTAAATGGGCTGCGTTAGTAGCAAATAGCCTTCATTGCTGTGCGCCAAAAAAAGTTTAACTAACTAACTGTATTTCAACGGCTTCGTAGGTCTGTACTAAATAAATCTAACAGAAAGCTCGATGTCTGCCACAAAGTTTTATGTTAAAATCGCAGCAAAGTCCGCTGATAGGACTTTTATGAAACTTCATATTTAAGCTTTTGACATCAATGGCACGGGGTGATCAACTTTTGGTAAAAATCGGTTGACTAGAAATGGGAGTATACTCGTGTCGATTTTAAGATTTTTGCGAATATTTCACAACAGAAAAATATTTCGAAAAAATTTATTTAACAAAAGTTGTTATAAAAGCATTAACTAACAACTTTTATTTGACATTTTTTGATAAAGCAGCATGTGATGACGGTCGGTCCTGTTTTGGCAACAGCTGATTTTTTTTTTTTTTTTCAAAATTCGTAACCCTTTTAAATAATTTACAAATACAGTGATTTCCATGCTTGTACACTGTAGGATACTTGTAAAACGCAGTACGATATAGGGATGGGAAAACATCGATGTTTGTTTTAAAAACATCGATGTTTTTACCATCGATGGTCAGCTGGCGATAGTGTCGATAAAACATCGATGTCTACTACCGATATCGATGTTTAAACTTTGAAATTCGCTGGAATCTTAAAAATTTAATTTTTATTAAAATTAGTACACAAAATATAAGCGCCATCTATTGTGTTATAACAATACCAATAGTGTTAGTTCTTATTCTTCTTAGCAGTTAGCAGAATACGAAAAAATAAGAAGAAACTTTTAATTTTTGCAAATAATGCGAACGACCAACGACGCCAACACACTTTTTATTTTTGAGTCTTGTTGACACTTTCCCAGTTGTTATTCCTCCAATCCCTGGATTTTTGTAAGTTGTCATTAGCTATTTTTTTATATATTGAAGTTGGCTTTTCCTGAACAAAATTATCGAAAGCTTCAATTAATCGGTAAAAGTAACTAGAATTGAAAATCTAGTTCCGCCGACAAATTACAAAAATGAAAATTGCGGTTAATTCCGCCTAATCGTTTGGAATAGACTGTAGGTACAAATTAGGATTATTATATTGGGTATAATAATATTAATGTGAAATTAATTACTATTAAAAAGGAATATTTCTATTTCAAAATCTAATAAATGCTTTTTGTGTATTACGTGTTACTTTTTTCGTATTTTATCTTTACATTATTAAATAAAACCTATATAATATAAATAAATAGCTTTTTTTAATATTAATAAAACATCGATGTTTCCGATACATCGATGTTTTTCCTTCGATGTTTTTTCAACATCGATAGTAAGGCGCCGATGTTAACATCGATGTTGAACATCGATGTTTTGCCTTCGATTTACAACCCTAGTACGATAAGAATATTCAATAGTGAAATATCAGCAGAATGTGAAAATTTTATATGATAATTAATTATGTTACCTTAAATGAATACATGACCTTACTCTTTTAATTTTCTTCAATATTCGCCCTTAATTTACCTGGAAGAGTCCAATACATAACCAAAAGTTAAATGAACGTCAAAATTAATCTTAATAAAGTCGCTGGAACAATATAATTTGAACGTTGCAGATACATGAAGAGAATGAATGTTTTAAGGTTGAAATAAGCGATTAAGGTCCTGGGTATTGTGCGTATAAATTCACAGTAATAGTAGACAGTAAGCTGTAAAATAAAATGATTACCGGATAACTGTTATTTCCATAATCTTGGACCAGTTAACCTACATTTTTCGACAAGGATATGGGCCTAGAGATTTTCTTTTAGTAAAATATATTATTTTGCTGTCACTTTCGAAACGTTTACAAGGTTTCATATCTATTAAAGGGAATTTTTGTTTTAAATTTGAGTTATGAATATGGCTAAGGATAAGAAAAGATCTATTTGAATTCCACATAATTTTATATATGTACAAGAAAATTGCAAAAAAGGTATGAAATGTAGAATGAAACATTTGACTACTAAGGACACGAAGTAAAAATAGAGATATCTGCTGACAGCAGGCGCGCATTCATAATTATTGCGACCCACACATGTTTAAGACTTTCGTGCACTAAAAAATAAAATAGTATATTATTTAACAAGCATATAATGGATGCTTTATTTCACGAGGATGAGTTTGTAGACGAGCCGTAGACGAGGGTTGTAATCATCCGAAATATAGGCATTATACAATATTTTATCTACTATTTACTATATAGTTTTATCATTCAAAAATTAGTAAATTTAATTTTAAAACACAGAAATTCCGAGTGTGAATTGTCGAACCATCAGTTGATTTTAATCTACAAAAATCAGCTGTGGCCACCACAAGAGCGACCGCCATCACAAAGTACTTGTATAAAATACATTCTAGCAGCAGAGTAGAAATAACTTGGCCCAATATTTTGTAACAGCGATATTATTTATCATGACCGTGGAAACGTTTCATATAAGTATGAAACCAGTGGCGAAAGGACACCTCCGCTAGACTTGCCCTCCCATAAAAAAATAATAATAAAAAAAAATAAATAAATAAATAAAAAAAATTAAAAAAAATAAAAAAGATTTAGATAAATCTTCAAAAATACATTAAATTATGTTCTATACAATTTTTTGTCCAAGGCTTGGTTTACTAGTTACGATTTTTTTTAAGAATTTAAAGTTTAATAACTTCCGTTTCCGGTTTTGGATTTTCATAAAAAACAATAGGGTTCTTCCGAACTCTCTCAGTTAAACCGTTCTTGAGTTATCGTGCACACACTCGTGCGTGCGTGTGTGTGTGTGTGAAGTCATGGCGATTACAAAATGTCTCAAATAAAAGTTGTTAGTTATTGCTTTTATAGCAACTTTTAGCAAATATTTCTCGTTTGTGAAATATTCGCAAAAATCTTAAAACCGACTCGAGTAAACTCCCATTTCTAGTTAACCGATTTTTACCAAAAGTTGATCAACTCGTGCCATTGATATCAAAAGCTTAAATAGAAAGTTTCATAAAAATCCTTTTAGCCAAATTTGCTCTACACGTGTACACGGACCAACAGACAGACAGACCGACAGATGCTACAAATAGTCAAAACGTTATGTAGGGACCTCAATTCATGAGGATCCATCTAAATTTCGAAATGACAAAATCGGTATTATCACAATACCTCCCTTACATATGTTGGCGGTCGGTAATAATACAACAGAATCAACAAATAATACATGATCTTTGATCAATTGTCTAGTATGGACAAAAATTACAAAAGCGAGATTTTTGAGAGAGAAAAATAAAGCTCAATCGTCAGAGATGCCCAGAAAGAAGTACATAATAATCCATTTACTACAGTTTAAACAATGTATCTATTCGACTGATAGTGCTTAAAAAGAGTGAGAGAAATTTTATGAATTACAAAATTAGCGTGAAAATGTGACGCACTGTTAGCAATAAATCTTGTATAATTTTCAATAATGATCATTAATGACACTACTCAATCCAAATTAGGGTGCCAGACAAATAAATCATCCTAAAATTTAATGGCATTTCTCAATAGCCAGTTTCAAATTGGCTTTTATTGGTCACATAGTTTTGAAACTAACAGCGTCAATATTAAGCAATTTCTTTATCAATATTGTATTTTTTTTTATACAGTAATGAAATATACTTTCCATTATCATTTTTGCTCTTTGTGTCCTTAAGCTTGTAGTTTATCTTCTTTTGTTTTCAATTAAAACTGAATATATGTTTTTTCATCTTCTTCATTTTCCCCGCATAAGGGTTTTTCATAACCGGATTATTTTTCCTGTGTCCTTTATAAAGTTAAGCTAACAGTGAATGGTACATTGTGTTGAAATTGCCTATTGTTTTTTATGTTTCATTCATACATAGCTTTGCGCATTTTTTCTTCTGGCGCCAAGTTGGATTCCAATGTATTTTTTGCAGGATACGTCTAGCATGTGGTATTTTAAGTGGTTTACGCATAAAGCTATTTGCAACACTCTAAATACAATGTTTTGTTATCAATAACAATAAAATCAATTAGAAAGAATTTTATATATTAACTATGTGAGATTTTTAGGATTTTGTAGGTATGACCAAAAAACCCTTATACCGTCATTTTGTCGTCTGTCTGTCTGTCTGTCTGTTCGGTAAAAATTGTAGCCAAACGGCTAAACCTAGAGAGTTGAAATTTGGCATGGTTATACAACTCTTTGACCCGCACATAGGAAAAATACTAAAACATCTAAAAAACATATCCCCCTAAAAATATAAACAAATATATGCTCATCGAAAAAAAAAATATTTTTTTTATAATTCTGAGTAGGATATCAAATGAAAACCCTTGGTATGTGGATTAACGATCAAAATTTTATTTTTGCAAAATAAATTATTTTGACGCCATTTTTGCCAAAATTATGCAAAAAAATTTTGTCCCACACCCTGTAGCCCAGATGGTTTAAACTAAAAATCTGAAAAAATTTTAACTGATGTACATTTGTGTGAACCGGAATAGTACAACAGGAATTTTTGATCAGATTATGTTTTCGGAAAATAACGCATTTTTTTAACTAAAATATGTTAAATATTTAATTCGCTATGTAACACAGTAGATTAGTAGGCGTTCGTAGCGTTATGCGTTTCGTCATTTATTTGTGATTTGTAAAATAGAGTTCGAATCCTGTCAATTATAAGTTTTTTTTTTTGCATTTTTATTTTGTTTAAATTATTTTGCCAAAATTCTAGTTATATTTTGGTAAATGTTGCATTTAATTTTTATAAGCGTAAATTTAATAACCAGTGGGAAGTGTTCTATTATATACATTTAATTCTATGATTTAAGCAACCAATGGAAGCCATAGGCGCAATTTTTAAAATCTTAATGAACCTTGTTTTATAAAAAAAAATACTCGGAATAAATATCTCGGAAACATGTTTACTTAACCGGATCACTGAGCCGGATCAATGAACCGGCTCAACAAACTGAACGACCTCCACTGATCCGGTTCCGCAAACTGAGCCGAAATTCCCATCTCTAATTCGAACCTACGTCCCTGTGCTCCGTAGGCAACCGTCTTACCATGGAAACACGGCAACTAGGTATTAAAGAATCCTTGCACAAACACAAATAAACAAAATAAAAGTTTGTTCGAAAAATTAAACACATGCGGGGTAATAGTAAGAGATGGTAAATATGTAAAGAGGCCATCAGATGTCATAGACACTAATAAATAACATATTAAAAAAGGTGTAAGACTTCACACATAAAACAACAAGTTCGATTCCCTCAGGTCAAGCTGGTGCCTTATACAAATTATTGGCAGTGTAGGGTGTAAGTATTTAACGACCCACCCTGTTACTCTCAGTATCTCTACATTCGGATAACGGCTTTTGATTGGCATTAACAACCGATAGTGACTGAATTGCTACTTCTCTGGTACTAACCAACCAAAAGTAACGACATTTTTCCAACTAAAAGTAACTTACTTACTGTACTGGCGTATGCTCGACTGAGTTATAGGGCATTACGCCATCTTACATGACGGAGGAATCTGGCTGCTGGTCGAGTTATATATTTTTTGGCGCCCAACGTGGTAAAAACGAGTGGAATCTAGTGTGGATTTAACCTAACCCCTCATGGATATGATAATAAAGAAATGGAAATGAATAAATATAACCTGTGCTTTTTAAAAATCTAAATAAATTACAAAGCAAGCGCAGTAATTCTACATATGCTTACAGTATGTCTGACTATTTAAGTCGCTTCAGTTAAATATTACCGTCAGCTTTTTGGACAAGAAGCGTTTATTTTAACAAAACACAACGTTTCGCCAACAACATTGTTGGCTTCTTCAGGTGCTATAACAATAACGTCATGATAGAAAACAATATTGTACAATTAATAACAAAATTTACCTATGTTAGTTAAACGTAGTCATAACAGACTGTACATCAATCATCTCCAAGAATGGTGAAATTGCAGAATACATAGACATTAATGTGTACTTGAAGAAAACAGACCATAGGAAAAAACAGGAGTAAATTTCAATTAAATATTGAAATATAGTGATCAAAAATTAGAAACTATTGTTTGAATTTAACAGTGCAAAATGAGACAAATAAACTATATAACTGTCCAAAATTAACTTATATATAAATACAATGATAACAAGTTTTATCGATGTATCAATATGACCGGCTGCGACACTATCCCCCCTAACTACCTGGTACGCACAAATCGACAGAGTGGAGCAATCATAGAATTCAACGTACCAATCCCTCAAAACAACTTGGTACGTTGAATTGTATGATTGCTCCAAAACTCAATTAATTCATTCTAGTTCTTTCCACTGAGTTGGTAGTGGTGAAAATTTCATGATTCCGGGGGTTATCGTTGCATTATGTTGTACAGGGGGGGACACTGTCAACTCTGTCGATTTGTGCGTACCAGGTAGTTAGGGGGGATAGTGTCGCAGCCTGTCATATTGATACATCGATAAAACTTGTTATCATTGTATTTATATATAAGTTAATTTTGGACAGTTATATAGTTTATTTGTCTCATTTTGCACTGTTAAATTCAAACAATAGTTTCTAATTTTTGATCACTATATTTCAATATTTAATTGAAATTTACTCCTGTTTTTTCCTATGGTCTGTTTTCTTCAAGTACACATTAATGTCTATGTATTCTGCAATTTCACCATCCTTGGAGATGATTGATGTACAGTCTGTTATGACTACGTTTAACTAACATAGGTAAATTTTGTTATTAATTGTACAATATTGTTTTCTATCATGATGTTATTGTTATAGCACATGAAGAAGCCAACAATGTTGTTGGCGAAACGTTGTGTTTTGTTAAAATAAACGCTTCTTGTCCAAAAAGCTGAGTGAAATTATTTCCTACTTCTACCTATATTCAAAATTTGGACGTTAAATTACTTTCTATTAAATATTACCGTAACAAGACGTTGCAGAAATAGTAATATCATAAGATATTTTGAACAAGGTAATTTTTATAATCCCAACGCACCAGCTCACAATTCTCTGATGGTTTGACAGTTGTTGGTGAAGAACAAAGTATCGTTTCTTACCATACTCATCGAACTTGACCCTGTATTACTCTTTTGTTTCCAAAACTGACATTTTCGTTCAAATTACACCGTTTAAAAACGACTGAAGTGTTGAAAAAATTCAAAACTGATATAAAAGCGATTCCAAAATTGTCTGCGAGATGTGTTTCTAGAAGTGGAAAAGACTTTGGCAGCGATGTGTAGCCACAGAAGGACAGTATTTCGAAGGAGGCAATTTAAATATGTACCTTACAGAAAATGTATTCGACGAGCCCAATGATAGAAGAAATTCTACAAAAAATAAATAACTGCATAGCTGATAGAAAATTCATCTCTATAGTATGGGTACCATCCCACGTCAGCATAACAGGCAATGAAAAAGCTGATACTGCAGCCAAAGAAGCCACCAAGTCCACGGAACAGATAGATATGCCTATTCCAACTAGAGACTTTAAAACCAGTATAAAGAAAAATATAAGAAATAGTTGGAATAGTCAATGGTCGGAAATAGATGAAGCTAGAAACCACCTCCGGCAAATAAAAACCGACACCACCCCATGGCCCAGAGAAACAATAGAAAAGAAGAAGTAGTAATTACGAGACTTAGGATTGGACACACCTTACTCACCCACAAACATCTGTTCGAACGTTGCGAACCAACAAAATGCGACACATGTGACACGACACTTACAGCCAGACACATCCTAGTAGAATGCCCAAAATACACCACACAACAAAGAGACAACAAAATCACAGACCACTCAATAAAAGATATTTTAGGCAACAACTCAGACTCGATAAATAATGTCATCTCATATCTTAAAAGCATAGATCTATATAATAAAATATAATATTACACTTTGTATATTAACTCTTATAAATGTATAGTATATAAATGTAGATATATATGTACACACATTGTAATATATAAGATTTGTGGGTGCTAATAGCCCTAGCAGCTGAAGCACCCCTAAATAAACAATAAATAAATAAATAAAAAAAAAAAATATGTATAATTTTTATTAATACGTAATTTTACATAATAAGTTTTGACGCTAATCCACGAAATTTTTTATCAAACATCTTGCCTAACAATCCCCAAAATACAAAAAATACACGTGTGCATATAGAATAAAATTTATAACATTATTTTCCGATTTAAATATTGAATTAAATTATTTTTGTCTCTGAGGAATGTTTCTTACGAACATTTCCCTTTTATAACTGTTTTGTTTTGTAACAATGTAAGATGGAATCATATTATTTTATTTATACCGTCTGCACTGTATCAGATATTGGTTTATCCTTTATTTATTCTGTTTACACAAAACTTGAAGATGTTTACCTCAATAGATGCTCTACGTGGACGGGAGATATTTTATGCAGATTTGAATATTTTTATTTACCTTATTTTTGAATTTCAAATTTCAAGGTATTATCTCTACCATATTTTGTGATGATAATACATTTATATATGCAATTACTATTACAGCATACTAAAGAAACAAATGCTTGTTGTTTACTATTATTAAATTATCTATGGAGAACTAATAAAATCTAAGATAAAAGAGAGATCAGTTGACAGAAGATAGCGAGTATTGTTATATAAAATTTCCAAAAAGACCTGGCACCAAGGAGTAGTTATCTAGGTGGAGGCAGAAATTAATGTAACTAAATACGAAGCTGGCCTGTTTCGGTATATTTAATTTCTTCTTCAGAGCTACACAGGTGAAAATCAGAAATTGTGAATTAAAACTGTATTTTACAAAGTTTAATTATAGAACATACCTGATTTAGAAAAATTAGTCATTGTCTTTAACCACTTCACGCTCGGTTTTTTTTTCAGAAAATGTCCAAAAAAACCGATTTTTTTATTGCATTTTAGTAATCTTTGTATAATTAGAAAAAATGCATTTTTTTTCTTTTTTAATTATTTATTGTAAAATTCGTAAAAATCTAATTTTAAAATTAACAAAATTCATAATAAATATGTATATAAACATGTTATTTAGACAAATTAACAAGTAATTTAGTTAAATTAGGGGTCACGATATTCAGCATTGATGAAGATGATAAAGACAATGATGCTCCCTGACTTCGAATTTTGAAAGCCCTTGAAAAAAAAAAAAAAACAATAATAAAGTGATATCACAAATTGGAATCAACCATGCCTAATTTACTGAATGGAAGATACGAAAACATGGTACCACGCATAATGCTACATCGCATTGTAGGCAGCAATATTTGGTCTCTTTCCTCACTTTTTTTCCTTTGGCGTCCCTTTTCTTGGCACATAAGAAACATGCCTTTCGTTGTGATTCTTTTTTAGGGGTTGGTGGCAAAACATCTGGGTAATGGTCCCGAAATCTTCTTGGATTCCGCTCCAATGAAGGTCTTCCATGGGCCATGATTGCAAAACTTGGAGAGTATTTTCCAACTATTTTTTCCACGAGCTCCATTCGAAACTGTAAATTGGACAGAAGCCCTCCACTTTTCTTATATAGAACAAATGAGTTCCATAGAGCTATTTCGAACAAATGAAAAAAGATCTTCTTGTAATACTTTTTGCCCCGTTTTCTTGGTATAGGGTAGTCTGCTAAATGCTGGTCGACTCGGTCAACACCACCCATGGTCCCATTATAATCAACAATTACAGTTGGCTTCATCTTAGCTTCCCCTCGTTTTTGCACACTTTTCATTTCATTGTTATAAACCGTTGATAACACCGTTACCGGCCTCTTATCCCTCCATTGTAAAACCATCATTTTTCCATAGACCACACAGAAATCGCACATATTCGGGTGCGAGCGCAAAAGCAAGTCAACGCTCGTACGGGTACGGGCGCGGGCATAACGACAAGTTCAATTCACCCGCACCGGTACGAGTGCGAGCGTGGTTAAAATTAAATCATGGTTTGTAAATTAAAATAATTTTAAATCACCGACTAATAATTCTAATTTTTGTAGATGAGGTATGTTCTATGATAAAATTTTGTAATCCACAATTGTAATTCACAGTCCCTGATTTTCCGTGTGTACCTCGGAAGAAGAAATAAAATATTTCGAAACTGGTCAGCTGTATTTAGTCGCATTATTTAAGTCTACAACCCTTGTCAGCGTTGTTAGCGTAGAGATAACGATCCTGCTTCACGACAAAAAGGTCCCGGATTCAAATGCCAATCAGGGAAAGGATGTTTGTGTGAACCCTAGTGTAAAAAATGCTGTCCTTGATGTCCAGTACGAAATTCGCTTTTATGGCCTCAGTCGACATAGTATCACTTTCAATACCATGCCTGTCACTTTTACTTCTTCCTCTTTGGGCACTGTCAATTTTGGACTCATTAACATTGCTCTTCCATCTTGGTCTGTTAATTTTTAAGGCTTTCCATGAATCTCAATATCAATACTTAATAGATCTTCGTTTAGCAGATCTCTCCATCTTGTGCCCTTCCTACTGATCAATAGATGAACAGTTTTTCTTCTCTATATCTTCTTTATCATTATGTCCTCTTTCATCCTCATCACATGTCCTATCTACTGACTACCTCTCAGTTCTTATGTAATTGAGTACAGTTCAACATAAATGCCATGACAGGGTGTGAGCGCGAGAAGTGGAAGCTTTAGCCAATTAACAAGTAGGTAAAATAATTGTCAAGTGCATTCCTCACGTAGTAAAGCAAGCAGTTGCGTTTCTATTTTTAACGTCCGACTGTGTTTGATGGTATTTAAGTTTCTAGACCTAACTACTAGATATAATATCATCATCATCAAGCCTTGTCCATCATCGGGTGATTTTGGACTGCCTCTAAAGAGAGCATAGGCTGTCAATAAAATTTCTCCATCTAACTCGTCTATCTGCCATAGGCTTCAAGTCGGTAATGTTGTTATAAATTCTTTTGTCTTGGTTTTGAGAGCTCCATGCATTTATTTCTAGCAGGGTTGAGCGACGCCAGGTGTTCTTGGGTCGCCCTCTACGCCTACTGCCCTGAGGGTTGTATGCTAGTGCATAGCGACACACTTCGCTAGGAGCCCTTCGAAGAGTGTGCCCTAACCAACCATACTTTCTTCTTTTTATTTGCAGATTAATGTCCATTTGACCAGTTCTTTCTCCCAATTCTACGTTTGATATTCTACGTGGCCAATAAATGCGAAGAATTCGTCGAAGACATCGATTTACAAATACTCGCACTCTTCTCTTGATAGCTTCTGTTACGAACCAAGTCTCGCAGCCGTACAGAAGAACTGACGTCACGCATGCCCTGAATATGGTAGTTTTCGTGGAAGTACTGTAGATCGCAGAATTCCATACACGGCGAAGTTGGATAAATGCGCCTCTCGCTTTGCGTATTCTGCTTTCCACATCTAAATCCGCGCCACCGTCCACAGACACAACACTCCCCAAGTACTGGAAATCATCCACACGCTCGATTTGATGGTTACCGAGCAGTAAAGGTCTATCGGTTTCTGCATTTATCCGCATTTCTTTTGTCTTGGAGCTATTGATTTTCAATCCAACTTTTGCAGATTCAATCGTGAGGTCATTTAGTTTTTGCTGCATGTCTCCATGCTTATGCGACAACTCACATTTATCGTCTGCAAAATCCAGTGACTCCAGTCTGACTGTTGGTGTTAGCGGATTCCAAATGATTCCTCTGGGTTTGTTAGCTGTTGATCGTCTAGCCACGGCGTCTAAAACTATCAAAAAAAGAAGCGGTGACATCACACAACCTTGTCTAACACCTGTAATGGTTGGAAAGGGTTCTGACAAGCTACCATTGTGTAGAACTCTACACGTGAAGCCGTTGTAGCTATTTCTAACCAGAGATATTATTTTGTCAGGCACTCCAATATTCTGCATTTCAGCCCAAATGCATTCTCTATCGACAGAGTCGAATGCTTTTTCATAGTCGACGAAAAGAAGATACAAGGGGGAACGGAACTCGACTGCTTGTTCGATGATAATCCTTAGCGTATTAATTTGATCTATACAAGACCTGCCTGTTCTGAATCCGGCCTGTTCAGGTCGCAATTTCCTGTCGATAGCTGTGACCATTCTTTCAAGGATTATCTTGCAAAAAAGATATAATATACAAGTGCTAAAATAATTTGAACTGACTCTTGGTTCTTTAACTATTCTGTGTATCTGTCATTGTCTATTATAGTGTTATTTCTGCGCGCGTAATAGAGACCGCCCTGCCACGAGATAGTTACCAAACAATACAGTTCTCAGATATCTTTAATTAATTTGAATTGGACATAATATTTTATTTTCGAAAACTGTGAACGCTGTTTGTTATCACTAGATCAGATGCAATAAGGAGTATTTGTGTAAAAAGCAAAATGCACGAAGGAGGACAAAATGGTAAATGTAAAAAGAATCTAGGAAGAAAAATGAAAAACCGTCGGGTCTTGGGAAGATTTAACAAAACACGTAGATATCAAATAAGCGACTTTAACGAATATGGTGACTTTTGCTATACAGGACATATAAATAATACATAATTAATTGTGGACAAAATGGTAACGATATCTAAAAACGGAGTAAAAGAAGTGCAATGCAGGAGACACTACACCGTTCACTGCATTTTACATTTAATAATTAAAGAAAAGCTGGCTGATAAGCGCAGCAACGGAAAATAAGAACTTCATAGTTCAAAAATCTTCGAAAATGGTTTAGCATGTCCACAACGATCTTGTTTTTCGTTACCTTGTCAAGAGAACAAATTGCTTTTATGATCATTTCAATACAATATTTCAAAATGACAAATTTTTTAAATTTATATGCCCCTTTAGTTACGCCAATGTTTTATCAAAATATCAATTTTAAAATCAGTGCACACGAGACATCGCTGTCCCTGCTAGTGTACTTGTATACCAGTAGCAAAACAATAACGAAAAGTACCATTTATTAATTTAATTTAGTGACATAGCGCGAATTCCCGTGAAAGCAATCTAGACTGACGTACAATCCAGAACAACAGTCGCGTATTGTCAAACTCAGTTTACAAAATGACGATATAATTAAGTTTTCTATTTAATATCAAGAGCTTTATAACGAAAATATTCAAGGTTTGCAATAAGAAAATTCATAGAATTATGATATATTTAGACTAGCTACCAAAGAGAAAATACTCAGAATCTCCTTGATCAATTCAGCTACGATGAGGTCATCTAGAGCCGTGTTACTCAACCTCCGGTCCATGTAAAAAAATCATTTACCGGTCAACGTAAAAAAAAGTATTTTTGCCGGTCCGTGGTAATATTTAGGTTAAGAAACACCGATCTAGAGAATTAGTTGCCAACTTGACATCATAAAAAAGCAGATCATAAAAAATAAAAAACTAGAATGTTGTTACGAAGATGTCAATGTCCGGCCTATATTGAGAATGGCAATATCTGAACGAATGGGTTAGTTCTCATAACCTTCTCGATTGAACCATACGTTTGTGGATCGCAATCCCTTTGAAAATCGAAATTGCATATTAAGTACGTAAGTTTTAACACAAATAACTCATTTCTAATTTTGCCATTAGTTATCCATCTTAAAGATTTCTAAATTCCTACAAGTCCTTTTTGTGCAATAAAATTAAAATTTGGCTGGAAGACGTTGTACAAGCTGCGCCATTATATGAAGATGGACGCAGTATTGGAATATTGTTGGTGTTTTGAATGTAGCTAAAAACTCTATTAATTACGCTATAAAGCGTCATTAGTGAACTGGCCTCTACATAAACAAATTTAGTTCAAATCGAGCTACATGCTCTCGAAACGACTGATATCTTATCCTAATTGTTCAGCGCGATCGTGCCTGGCTATGTACCAGGTCTACAAGTATGAAATGCGGATTTTTTTCAAACTTGCCGCGCAAACAGAGTGTATAGTTCAAAGTTTCAACACATATGGCGTTTTGTTAAGTTATAATTAAGTGTCAAATGCTTATAGGTTATAATTTGAAAAGTGATCATATAGTTTTGTTTTACTGTGTTAAAAATGTCAAATTTTGTGCCAAATAAAGAGCATTCGCGGACAGTACTACTGTTTTGTTTTCATTTGAAAAAAACTGCTGCTGAATCATACCGACTGCTCCGAGAAGCTTATAGTGAATATGCTCCATCGCAAGATACGTGTGAACGATGGTTTCGGCGTTTCAAAAGTGGTGACTTTGATCTTACAGACAAAGAACATGGAAAACCTCCAAAAAAATATGAAGAAACAAAATTGGAAACATTGCTACAGGAAGACGATAGTCAATCACAAAAACAACTAGCAGCGCAGTTAGACGTTAGTCAACAAGCTGTTTCCAATCGCCTACGAGATATGGGTAAGATCCAGAAAGTCGGCAGATGGGTTCCACATGCATTGAATGAGAGGCAGATGGAAAAACGCAAAAACACTTGTGAAATTTTGCTTGCACGATACAAAAGAAAGTCTTTTTTGCATCGTATCATTACTGGCGATGAAAAATGGATTTATTTTGAAAATCCAAAACGCAAAAAATCATGGGTGAACCCAGCTCACCATCCACATTAACTGCAAGACCGAATCGCTTTGGCAAAAAGACAATGCTCTGTACTTGGTGGGACCAAAAGGATGTGGTCTATTATGAATTGTTAAAACCTGGTGAAACAGTTAATACCCAACGCTACCTACAACAACTGATCGAATTGAACCATTCGCTGCTCATAAAACGATCAGAATACGAAAGAAGACAGCACAAGGTAATCTTTCTTCACGATAACGCTCCATCACATAAGGCAAAAGCAGTTTGCAACACATTGGAGGCACTCAAGTGGGAAGTGCTACCCCATGCCGCTTACTCACCAGACTTGGCCCCTTCAGATTACCACTTGTTTGCATCGATGGGTCACGCACTTGCCGAGCAGCACTTTTGTTCATATGAAAATGTGAAAGAATGGCTAGATGAATGGTTTGCGGGGAAAAAGGAAGAGTTCTACTGGCGAGGTATTCACAAATTGCCTGAAAGATGGGAAAAATGTATAACTTCTAATGGAGCATACTTTGAATAAATAAACTTTTACTGTTCTTTTGAGTTTAATGTGTTTTATTTAAAAAAAAAAAATCGCATTTCATACTTGTAGACCTGGTAATAATAAAGTTATCGATTGATTATTAATTAAGGGAAATCAAAAATATCATATTATTAATAGATTAACTGAAACAAAATAATCGATTATTTCAATCAGTCGATTAATTGTTGCCATTTCTATTGACACCTTCAACTAGCAAGCAAGGTTCAGATAGGTATGAAGTTATTCGAAACGTATAAAACAGAAGAAGGTGATAAATTCTTGTATTGGTCAACAGATGCTCAATCCTATCTTTCTCATCCCTTTATACTGTAATCGTTGATCTTAGGATAAAAGTATGGATTTATTTTTACAAAACTCGAAAGAATACCGTTTTCTTAAACACGACAGCATTAAACAAAAGCCAATCTTACAAACACTGTTCACTGGTATTGTGTGAAATTGCAACAAACAGTTGCAACTATCTTCTAACCGTGATGCTCTCGACTCGTACGATGTTCTTGGAGTGGGGAGTGAGAGCGTCTGTAGAAGGGCTCTTGGCGCCGAGACGCTCCGTGAAACATTGCGATGCACTAACAACCCTCGGACCGGTTATTGCATAGAGGCGTCCCACTGAGTTATAAAGCAGAGTTCACACTATACGAGTGGTTGCTGATTAAGATTGTTAAGATAAAGTTTAGTTAACACTTCAATGATTTAGGTACATGAACTCATATATAGATAAAATAGTGGTACGCAGCTTTATGTACCGATTGCCATTTTCCAACGGAAAATATCAAAGTGCCACAAGTCATATCAAGTTCAATTGCTAACTGTTTATTACTAATTGTTTTTTTATAGTACGTTTACTGTTAGCTGTCTTGGCTTTGTTCTGCGTTCAGTACACAGCTAAACCTATATCAGCACCTCAGAGGTAAACTGTATTAAGTCATAAATGATAAACAGCTCAGAAAAGACGATTTAAGATTGTTTACTTCCTTGGCGTTGATCGACTTGATACAGTTTTAAAGCAACGTACATTTAAACTGGCTAGAGCTATAGTTCCAAATTATTTTCTATTCGACGGACTAAGAAGTATTAAGTCACTTGGCACTAAAATGTCATTTCTGATAAAAATGTGACTTGATACAGTTTACCTCTAAGGTACTGATATAAGTATTGTTTTTTTTTTTTAAGCAAAAAAGAATTAGTTTTTAACAGATATTTCTATCAGAAAGACATGGAAAGACCTGATAATGAAGTGATCAAAATGGTTTACTTATGCGTCGATATACCATGATCGCCGGTCGCTATGGCGTAGTGGTCAGCTCATTTGACTGCTAACCATGGGGGCTCGGGTTCGAATCCCGGTGATGGCATGGATGTTTGTATTTGTTATAAAAATTAACCCCTTAACGCATAATTAAAAAAAAAAAAAAAACGACCAAAAAAAAACATTTTTTTTTCTTTAAGAAAATACATATTTGGACCTTAATTTCAATAAATAATTTTAAAAAAATGCAAAATTATTAAAAATTCAATAAAAATAGTGGATAAATAATTATAGTGGATTTTGAATCGCATTGCAGATCGAATATTGTACCCATCGTACTTTTTTTCAATTTCCAGTTACTATTTTGAAGGGGAAGAAGGAGACGAAAAAAAAACTGAAAAATATTTAATTTTACCTAAATTTGTAACAATATAATAATAATAATAATAATAATAATTAGCTGAAAAATAATAAAATACGCCATATTTTATTCCCAAATAAAAAAACTTTATAGCTTACAATATAGAATTACATGATGAATATCAATAAATTGAATGTTTTTCTCTGTTTTTCTTAAGTTATTTTCAATGCCCGGATATATTCGAATGTGAACATTTTAGCGACATAAATTGCGACGCAGACCGTATATATACGGGTCTGCACATTTTGGCCGGTTTTGCGCGCCCGCATTAATATGTTTATGCGCGTTCATGGGTTAATGTATCCATAATAAAAAATAAAGATATACTGGTTAATGGCCATCGTAGCTAAGACCAAAAATTTAAAAATAATAAATATATATATATATATATATATATATATATATATATATATATATATATAAAGTATAGGTTTCTTGACGATTGGTATATAAATAAAACAATATTCTCTTGGTATTCGTCAGTTTATATTGTCAATAAAATAAAATAAAATTAACCGTTTCGTGTACATCCAATTTACACATCATCAGTCTAAAAAATAAATATAATACATTACAATCATTGAAACAATTCATAATTATTTGAACAGAGAATTATACAAACAAGGTAGCATTCCAAAATCAGAAAATAGAGACAAACTTACCAATTTCTTAAAAAATAAATGCTAATCGCATATGTCATGTTAATAAAATGAAACACATGATTCGTCTACGATGGTTTGTACAGGATGTACACGAAACGTTTCATTTTATTTTATTTTATTGACAATATAAACTGACGAATACCAAGAGAATATTGTTTTATTTATATTTATATATATATATATAATGGGTGTTTTTTTTTAGAGGTATAGAACTTTAAATTGCAATAAAACAACGATGGATTATTCGATTGACATGATTTTTTTTTTATTCGAAAGATAATCTTGTGGCATTACATTTTAAATATGATTTCTGGCATATGACCGCCACGGCTGGCTCGGATGTAGTCCAATCTGGACGTCCAATTTTCGATGACTTTTTCCAACATTTGTGGCCGTATATCGGCAATAACACGGCGAATGTTGTCTTCCAAATGGTCAAGCGTTTGTGGCTTATCCGCATAGACCAATGACTTTACATAGCCCCACAGAAAGTAGTCCAGCGGTGTTAAATCACAAGATCTTGGAGGCCAATTCACAGGTCCAAAACGTGAAATTAGGCGGTCACCAAACGTGTCTTTCAATAAATCGATTGTGGCACGAGCTGTGTGACATGTTGCGCCGTCTTGTTGGTATGAGTTAATGTAATGCCACAAGATTATCTTTCGAATAAAAAAAAAATCATGTCAATCGAATAATCCATCGTTGTTTTATTGCAATTTAAAGTTCTATACCTCTAAAAAAAAACACCCGTTATATATATACCATGATCCACTGCTGTAGAGAAGTACAAGGATACCATTGTCTTTGGTTTTAGCTGTAAATCTCGGCAGCTCCATATAGATGTTCTTCCATAATTTTATTTATTTATTGTCTATTTGTTGTTTGTAAGCGTTGTGAACGAGTCGAACCGAACACTACAACGACGAAATTGCTACATAAATGCTACATGTTGAAAGTTACATACATAACAGAATATTTAAATAAGATAATAAAGAATATGAAGTTAACAGATATTTACAGATATAATAATTTGAAGGTTACATAGTGAGTATAAAAGGTTGACAAAATTATAAAAGTATATTAACAAGTATTTGAATTTAAATTGGTAAAGTGTTTTTTGATAATTTTTTTGACAGGTTTTATGTTGTCATAGAAAATGTCTACTTTAGCATCTACACATAATTTGTTTAGGGCTGATGACATTCTGATAACTGGAGCATTTTGGTTGGATTGCGTTCTGGCAAAGGATTGGTGAATGAGGTGTTTATTCCTAAGATCGCCACTTGGAACATTTAGATTACACATTAACAGCAAGGGTGGACAATCAACTGAACCATTAAAAACATATGCTGATAAAATAACATCTGACAATATTCTTTAGTCCATTAATGTACTGGTATTAAAATAAGTACAGGCCTCACTATAATTAAAACATGTCACTGGAGCCTTTTTAGAGAGGTAACAAACGAATTTCTTTTGTATGCGTTCCAATATATTAATGCCATATCATCATATATATAATTGCCATATCATCAGCATAACATACCTAGGATATTTTCTAGAAGAAAAAAAAAAAAGCTGCAACTGTAGCTCGCAAATCAGGTTCTATTGTTCAGGTTCTATCAGGTTCAGTTGAAGGGACTCGTTAAAGCATTTTGAGCGAGGAAACAATATAAACTCGGTTTTTGTTTCAAATTTTTTTATGTATTGTACGTATTTCGGCTTACTAGGCCTACAAAATTCAGCTGTTTTCGGCTTGCAACATTCTTTTGATCTGAGCTGGAGTTCTGTCAGGGCTGAAGATGAACCTCTGGGTCAATTACTAAACCAAATAATTTTGGTTAAAGTCGGAGCTCGATCACAGCTGGAACCAGAGTTCAGATAGGTCATTTTTTAGCCTAAATTTTTTTGGTCGGTTCAACTAGTCGAGTTAAGCTAGTCTTAGTTGATATATTTTGGTCAAATTAAATTTGATTTCGGACGCAGAAAGTAAATATCAAATACTGAAGCAAATTTAGATTTATCACATTATGTTTTTATAAAACATATATAATGAAAATGCATATATTCCTGTAGCTATAACAATCCGCTCTGCAAATAATATAAATATTTTATTGCAGCGTACGTCAAGTGAATATAATTATTTTTGTTTTATTTATATCAACATCCTATCTGATTTTATAGATAAAATATCACAAAGCATAACTCAATTTTATATCATAAAGTTATATTTATATTCAGTGTTTCATATTTGTTTTAATTATAGGGACATTCAGTGCAGTAAATTCGTTGTAGACTATTCGCAAAACCACAGAAGGGTTAAAATTGCAAGGGGTTGAAAGTTAAGGGTTTATAAATATAGTTAATATATAGAAATATACAGTTATTTAGCGAATTTTGGGCATAGATTGCTAAAGTTCTTTAAGATAAAACCAACCCTTCAACTCTGACTACATGAAGCACTGTTGTTTCTATTACCATCAAGAATATATTAATTAGGTCGTCAAGGATGAAATTTGTAGAAAAAAAGGCAAAGTTGGTTGATAACTTACAAATATAAGGAATGATTTTATTCATCAAAGTATGCACCCATATTTTCTATATACTTTTGCCATTTAAGCGGCAGGTTGTTAAAAACACTGGCGGACGAGCGTCATTGTCGAAATTAAACTGTTTTCCTATTAAAAAGTTGTCCAAATTGCGGAAGAAGTGGTAGTCAGTGGGGGCTAGGTTTGGTGAGTTTTGGTTCTGTAAAGAGTGCAAGATCATTTTAACAGATAGTATTAGCATTCCTGTGGATTACATAATACAGCTACAGAACGTAAAAATCGCATTTCCCAACTTTATAATCTTGTTTAGACATCGGAAAAACTGTCCGCCATCTTATTTGTTAAACTTGATAGTTACATCTACTTTGTGGACAAAAGTATTCATTTATATCCTTTTTAATTCTCTTTCCATTTCAATTTTAACATCATTTAGTCACAATTGAGTTAAACGACAGAATTTTCCACAGAAAGAAAGAAAATCCAACCATAAAACACGTTAAACATCTTTGTTGTTGACAACAGAACATTGGTATCAAGATAACTTCATTGCTATAAAAAGAAAAGTCTCATTTGTCTTAAGATTATCATCTTTGTGACCGCTCGCTATATTAACTTTGAGTTAAATTTCGACTGCAGTGAATTGAGGAACGGATAAACATCAGAAAAACTAATCAAGAATGAGAAAAACAAACGCATTCACTTGATACGAGACTTCATATTTCTTCTAGATTGCTGAATTATTTGAGAATTCTGTCATATAAAATTGGTTTTTGTTTGTTTGCTGGAATAAAATGAAAAAATTGCATATGTACGGGATTTAAAACTAGATTATCTTTACGTAGATCTGCGGAATTTTTATTTAACTATGAAATATTTGTTTTACGATAAAACTGGAAAAAAAAAATGGAAAAAGAAATACATGTTTCTTAATACTACTAGAGAGAATGTAGAATTTCGTATGCAAACAGCCAGACAGGCGTTTGGCATACTTAACATAATTGGTACAATCTTAGCACCATCCACAATCGGGGTGAATTATACTTTCCTTCGTATTTCCTATGTTTGTTGAGACGTAACATTCCTTTTTGGCACATAGGTGTCTTTTTAAAATATATCGAAATAGTTTTGACATTTTTTTCACCCCTTAAGGGTGAAATGGGGAGAAATGTGATATCAAGGATTCCTTAATATCTCTTAGGATCAATAAGATATAGATTTGGTTTTTGATTATAAAGATTACCCATACAAATGCCGAAAAATGTATTTCAGGTTTTTATCCTAATCAACGGGGGTGAACTATACATCCCGTCGTATTTTCTGTGTATGTTGAGTTATAACATTCCTTTTTGGTAAATAGGTGTCTTTTTAAAATATCTTGACATGGTTTTGACTGTTTTTTAAAATTCACCCTTAAAGGTGTAAATGGATATTTTTTATTCGATAGAACGTTCCTTGACATAGATACATGAAATTCGCGTGTTTTTTCTCGGATTCCTCAATATCTCTTAGGATGCATAAGATATAGATTTGGTTTTTGCTTATTAAGATTACCCATACAAATGCCGAAAAATGTATTTCAGGTTTTTATCCTAATCAACGAGGCTGAATCTACATTCGGGGTGAATTATACATCCCGTCGTATTTCCTGTGCCTGTAGAGTTATAACATTCCTTTTTGGCAAATAGGTGTCTTTTTAAAATATCTCGACATAGTTTTGACAGTTTTTTTAAAATTCACCCTTAAAGTGGTAAATGGATATTTTTCATTCGATAGAACGTTCCTTTGACATAAATACATGACATTCGCGTATTTTTTCATGGATTCTTCAATATCTCTTAGGACAGATGATATATCGACTAGGTTTTTGCTTACAAAGGTTACCCATACACATGTTGAGGATTTTACGCTAATGAAACCATCAATATACCGTAGCGATCCACGGGTTTTCAGCTAGTATGAATATATTAGTGACATTGGCTGGAATAATGTCGCTATTTCCGTCGTATTTCCCGTTTCTGTTGAGTTATAACATTCCTTTTTGACAAATAGGTGTCTTTTTAAAATATCTCGATATGGTCGTGACAGTTTTTTAAAATTCACTCTTAAAGGGGTAAATGCATATTTTTTATTCGATAGAACGTCCTTTGACATAGATGCATGAAATTCGCGTGTTTTTTACGGATTCCTCAATATCTCTTAGGACAGATGAGATATCGACTAATATATTAGCGACATTGGCTGGACCATTGTCGCTATTATTTGGTTCGCCCAGTTCAGTGTTCTTTCGTTGTGGTGTTTATTTTCTTTAGATATACGCTAATAACTGAATGCTGCGCAACAAAAATTTTAACTAACATAAGGAAGAAGAAGAAAAATAACTTTTAAAATAATACGATTAAAACATTTTACGTTAAAAATTATTGAAATGGAGTGCACATTACGCAAATGACTTGAATATCAACGAAATTAAATTTATTTTTATGATTCTCGGTTGAAATTAGAAAAATATACCATTAGCACCTAATAGTATAAATGAAAAGAAAGAAGTAATCTGACTGAATGACGTGTAAGTACGGGAAGAGTGGAAACCATTAATAGGATTACTTGATTTCTGCCGGATCTTATCGTACTATTAACGGTCCGTCCGTAATTCGAGTCTCTTTCAACCAGACTGATATAATTCGAAAAGTTGCTTTAATGGCCAGCATTTATTTCCACAAAGTACTGGACGAAATACAAGAGAGCACAGACGGAGAATTGGTTTGGTAATTCGGGTTTAACTAAAAATAGTTTTAATAGGTAGAAATTAAGAATAGGGTAATAAGATTTTTATACATATTACAGATGCATTAAAGTACAGTCAAAAAAGACAATTAAAGAAGACTATTATTAAAAACGAATCCACTTTATCAGATGACCTTTTTAGGGTTTTATAGGTTCTGACAGAAAAAGTCAAATAACTACAACTTTTTAGGGTTTTGTAGGTATGCCCAGAAATCCCTTATAACGTCACTCATGTCTGTCTGTTTGTGTGTATATCTCTTTGTGTGATAGAAATTGTAACCAAACGAATGAACATAAAAAGTTGAAATTTGGAAATGAATTTGTCTTGACTGAACTTTTTGACCCACATATAGGAAAACTGTAGAGTTAAAACATATCGAGATAAAAATATAAATAAATATAGTTCATAGCTTTAGTTTAAGCGGAACTTAACGAGAGTTTCGTTTTTTAAGTTGTCACGAAAACAGATACTGCCTAGGTTAGTATTTCATGTTATATGTTGACTTTTATTATTAAGTGACATTTATTATACCATGTGTTCAGAAAGAAATTACATAATGGTTGGCTGTGGAAAAATAAAATAATGTGTACTGCAAGCTTTAACTGTCAATTAATTAACTGTCATCATTGTTGTTGTCTAAACGTCTAAACGTTAGTAAATTGTTATATAAAGCTTGCAATACACATTATTTTATTTTTACACAGTCAACCCTTGTATAATTTCTTTTTGAAATTGTATAATACATACATAATTTTTTGAAGATAAATATTTAGAAAATGAGATATTTGTATGAAGAATGACATAAATATCAAATTTATTACAAATTTTGAGTGAGGTATCGAATGAAACCTCTTAATGCGTGGAATAACCCATAAATTTAGATTTTTTTTTAAATTTAAAAATCGTTTTTATGGGATTTTTGCCCAAAAACTTTTGTACCCCACCCTTTTTCCCAGAGGGGTTCATTTAAAAAACTAAAAAAGAAAAAAATCTCAATAATGTGCATTGATAAGAACCGAGGTAGTTAAAAGGAATTTTTGTTCAGATTAGTTTGTCGAAAAATATCGATTGTTTTTGTGTCGTTAAAAATATAATTATTTTTAAAAATTTATTATGTGCTATCAAATAAAAGGTCTATAGAGGTAGACTAGAAACGGAATTATAATTATAAGCCAACGGAGTGGCCGAGCTCGTTAAATCGCGCAGTTTTTGACTGGTTAAAACAATCTGAATTGTGAGCTTGCTAGTTCAATTCCCGTTGGTGATATTATTCGGGCGAGAATAATATGTTTACATTACCCCCCCCCCCCATTTTCACAATCATTCACTCCTCATCCAGGTGTAGGAGCTCACCCCCTGGCGTCGGCGATTAGCCACGTTGCAGAAATAGGCCGATGTAAAATAAATAAAATAATACTACTAATAATCTACGAGTAATGCACATTAATGTGAACAGGAATAGCACCACAGGAATTTTTGATTTGATAATTTTTTCAAAAGTTATTGAAATTTTTGCATCACCCTGCTATCAATATTTATTCAGCCAATTTTATTCAGCCAGATATAAAATTGGACAGCTATTGCAGGGTCTTTATGCAATAGCATCTCAATTACTGTTGTTATGTCTAGATGGCTAGACGGACTGTGGTGTGATGTGTTAGAGGCAAATAGCCATTGTTGCTGTGCGTCAAAAATTTCAACTAACTTATTAACTGAAAGTACGTGGATTATTCTTTCAAAAGTCCCACAATTTGATATCACTTACTAAATATTAACAAAACGATGAATTGTGTGAAAATTCATACCACATATTTGTTTTTTTTTTTTTTTTGTTTAAATTTGTTTTATTTAATTTTTTTTTGTTACCTTATGTTCATAGGTTCGAATCCCAGAACATGAATGTTTGTATTCGTCACATGAAGTTAAAATATGTTCCGTCTCTGGATGAATTAAGATTCTTCGCTGATATTTAGATCTTTGCATTGTCTGCTCATTTTATGGTCTTAATGAGAGTTATAATTGTTTTCGAATGCAATTATTAGTTTGGAAAAGACTCATTAGTATCGTTTCTTGCTTGTTTTAATTGTTACATCTCAACTCTTTGCCATTTACAATTGGACAATAAAGTTTTCATAGTTTTTATCATGTTACTTTTGTTATAAAGTTGAAATGGACTTTGATCTTTATGATAAACTATTTTAGAATAGTTATAAAACTTTTACTATTATATGATTTATATTAAATCAAGAAATTCTTTGTATATACTTCATATTACTATTATTAAGTAATTTACGTTTTCCCAGCATAAGGTGGAAAGTATCCACATCCTAATTACCGAACTAGAAACCTTCCATTACCGAAATAGAAAACTGGACTGGTAGGCATAATGATGGTAGCAGACCGGTGTATGGTTCTTATCTACTTAGTTAATAATACAAGATGTCTCAAAAGAAATTTTATATTTATTTAGCTTACTGCGTGAACGCAACGTATCCGAGGGGCGCGGGGGTTATGTCAATCGGTAGCCTGGCTGTTGGGAATGCAGTCGCTATGGAGCGTTTCTCGGGAGCAGACCGTGCGTTATGCGTGCGAGAGTTTTACAAAAACGGTGATTCGGCGACTGTAGCGCGTAGAAAATTCTGCAGTATTCGAGGTTTTCGCCACTTAAATGATGCGCCAAGCATTCCTCTCATTCGACATTGGGTTAAAAAGTTTGAAGAGATTGGTACAACGCTGGATAAATCAAAATCCGGGCGACCTAGGTCATCAAGAACGGTAGAAAACGTGGAGAATGTTAATCAGTCTGTTCGTGACGACCCGAACCTTTCAATTCAGAAGCGCGCAAGTGCTTTAAATGTGCATAGATCATCATTACATCGCATTATGCACAAAGACCTAAAGCTACACCCCTACAAAATTCAATTGGTGCAAGAATTAAAGCCCCAAGATGCCAGTCAGAGGCTTAATTTCGTAAATCAGGTGATTGAGCGATTTTCAACGTTTACCAACATTTTGTTTTCGGATGAAGCTCATTTTCATCTTAATGGCCACGTAAATAAGCAGAACTGCCGCTACTGGAGTGCAACGAATCCGAAACGCAAACATCAGAAACCCCTACATTCGCCTAAAGTGACCGTATGGGCTGCGATGTCGGCGCGAGGAATTATCGGCCCTTACTTTTTTGAAGACGAAAGGGGGCGTGCAGTTACAGTGAATTCAGAGCGTTATGTGGAGATGTTAGACAACTTCTTGGTACCTGAACTGCAAAACTTTCTCGGCTATAACCAAAGAACATGGTTCCAACAGGACGGAGCAACTTCACACACGTCCAATATGTCTCTGCCACGTGTTCGTGAAAATTTCTCAGGCAAATTGATCTCCCGGAGAGGTGACATAAATTGGCCTCCACGCAGTCCAGATTTAACCCCTATGGACTTTTTCCTATGGGGTTATCTTAAATCTAAAGTTTACGCCAGTAAACCGACTTCACTGGCGCATTTGAAAGAAAATATCCGTCACGAAATGGCAGCCATCCCTGAGTCCACCTGCCGAGACGTCATAAGTAATTTTACTGTTCGATTAAATGAGTGCCGAGAACGCGAGGGTCTACATTTAGACGATATTATTTTTAAGAAATAAATCCCCAAAAAGGGTATTTTAATAATTAATAAACATTTTTTCTATATACGGCTTACTTTTTTTTTAATCGATCCACTAAATATAAAATTTCTTTTGAGACACCTTGTATTAATAGTAGTTAGACGTTTAAACTGTTCAGCATAAACTGCGCTATAGGTAACCCCTTTTAAGATTGCAGCACTTAAGTGGCAAAATCGAAACTAGTCAAATAGACAATAACATTTTTTTTACATAAGGACAATACGTTGTAATTTGACATTTAGAAAGAATTTATTAATATTTTTGTCTTGATTTGTGTTTTCTTAATAAATATAACACTTATACAAAACAAATACAAAATCTAAAAATCCAAACAAATGTAGCCCGTGCGTCAGAACAATAACAAACTTGTTTATTTCGTTAGTTCAACATAATTCCGCCAGATAGAATCTCTCTTATAACCATTTGCCTATATTACAATATTACACTTTGGTTATATACCATACATTTTATTTTGGTATTCTATTCAAGTCTTGTTTAGCAACAGGGTATATTGTTCATATATCTCGTATTTTTTCTATTATGTGTAGTGGTTGATAAAATTCATTACGCCTGTGGTTTTGTTTGTTGCTATTATACTCTACCCCCAAGATTCCCAAAATGGTCTATATGGACCCCCAAGGATCGATTTCGACATGAAGAGGGTCCATGTCAGGGAGAAAAAAAAATGGGGGTGTACGAGAGGTAAGCAGGCAGGTCATCATCAATATTTAGGCGTTCCGTATGTTTCAGGATGTTTTGACTATGGAAATATCACAGTGACATACCACATACGGTGACATTGAAGAATCGGATGTCATATTACAAGAAGAACTGATCGGAATAAATTACACTAACGAAGAACTTAAAGTGCAGTTCAGAAAAAACATCGTGGAAATGGATTTTAGCGCGGTTGCTAATCTTACGAAAAAAAAAAAAATCGATTTCAAATCACTGGGCGTGGAGGTTGAAGACTGTACCTCGCTAATTTGAAGCCAAATATTGAACAATAGCTATCGGAGCATCAGGTTCATCCTTCTCATTAATAGCATTATTTGTGTATTAATTTTATGTGAGAATTTTACTAGGTTCTGATTTGTTTCGTTCCAAATCCAAATATTTACTTGCATTTTCATTTTCATTTTTGTCATTTCAATAAAGGTATGAATATAAATTGTACATGTTTTTTTCTACAAAAATCCCTATCAAAGTGAGCTAATGTGTCACCTGTCAAAAACACGTTTGAAATAAAGAAATTTAGGAAAATTCAAAAGTGGGCAGGAAGGATGGTCTATGAAAACAAAAAAATCGGCAAGTGGTCTACGGGGCAAAAAAGTTAGAGAAACTATGATCCGCTTGGCCGTTCCTTAATTTCTCGAACAGTAGTACAGTCTTATTTCCATTTCAGATTAGCCAATCTGAAATAGCAAGTAGCCACTTGCTCTATTATTTCACATAAACATCTTTGTTTTCTGATCATGAATATTTTTTGCGATCCGAAAGATATCCAACATGGCCCTCTCAATGGATCCATGGTTGTTTGACAGGCAGTTTTCCTACCGACTTTAACATTAACGCTCAAATGTCTACCCTATATATGCACACATATATTTAAAGAAACCAAACCTTCTAACTCTCTGTGGTTTTCATCAACAGTCAAACTGTAGAAACAAAGATATAAGTATCTCGTTACTAAAACTTGAAATTGAATATAATTGCATATAATTTGCCAGTAAGCTGCCACGAAACTAAGGCAACTTTACAAACACATATTTCAGAAAGTTGTTTTGAGAAGCGATAGTAGCACACCGCACCGATGTACCATAATGTTAAGTTCGGTGAAACTTTCCACGCTACCACCAAACGAACAAGAGATATCTTACAGCCTGATCTCATGTACTGTTATCTAGATACCCAAGGCTGTTTTGTTTCCGCGACAATCATAATTTGCTATGTATTTTCTAAGTTATACTGATATCACAGATGTAATATGAAAGTTGCGATCATGAATATATTTTATGAACAGAATGGCGATACCATCAAAAACCACAATCCCGAGATGGTGCTACAGTGTGGAAATTGAAAGACGAAGAATGTTTATCACCCAATATTCCTCTTCAACTCTGTAACAACGTCATGATACTGGTATTATTGTAACTTAAGTTTTTAAAAATGCTACCTTTCATTTGTAAAACTCCCATTTTGTGTTAGTTTTTGAAATGTAACTTTAACATTTCTAAACCTTTTTTATTTGTTACATAGTACACTTCTAATGAAACGTAAGACATTGAAAAGGAATCCTTCTAAGAATTGAACTTTCTCAGTTAAGTTTTTAGAAAATAATAATAAAATACACTGTTAGTATGTGTATAAAAGCGAATCTTTTACGGCTGTCGCCAACTTTCGCATCTTCTTCGCCAGGTATCTTTATCTCTCCAGTCACCTTCTTGGTTCCCTCTGTTTTCTATAGCTACACATCTGTCTTCCAGGTTCTGAGAGGTCTACCAGGTCTTCTAAGACCTTCTGGCACCTAATTCCACATTATTTTGGACCTTCGCGTATTCGAAATTCTCCAAACCATTCTCTTCTTTTCAATGGTGTCGATTATGTTTTCTTCAACACCCATTTTGGCTCTAATCGCTTCATTTCGTACGCGATCAAGCTTCGAGATACCACAACTTCTCCTCTAGGAATCCATTTCTATAGCAGTTAATCTCCTTATTAAGCTTTTTTCGCCTTTTTATTAAGCTCCCAGGCTTCCGATCCATACGAGCTCTCTGGGAGTACGATCTATACGCAGATGTTTTCTAATATGGTCTAGTAAATAGTTTTCTTAATTTTTGTAGTAACTTTATCATTCCAAAAGACAAAGTTGAGTTGTTTTATAACTATTTTTCCACGATTTCTTTTGCCAGTAAAGTACTCCTGGCTGTTTCTGGAAGTTGATAGGGTTATTAAGGTACTTAAATTCGGAAAATGTTAGTATAGTCTCGTTCTTCAGAACAAGGTCTCTGCCTTCTTTTCCGATCACAAGGTATTGTGTTTTCTTGTAATCTGATCTCGTAAGTAAGGGTGGTTTATATTATTTGTACAATAATTATTAGATTATTATACAAATTATTATTTATCTAGTTAAGTTTGGGAAATTAATGTAAATAATGTACTCCATTGAAAGCCGATAGATAAGATTAAAGAATATATTTATCATCTATTTAGTAAGGGTGGTTTATAAGGCCGGGCAATAATATCGTCACTTTCTTGGTTCTCAGACGTTCAGCAGTGCAGTTCCATCAAACTGTATACGAATTAGTATAAAAATTGATGTGAAGTCTGAATTTTCACACATTTCAGGGTTTCGCAGGTATTTATTAACTGTGTGATGATTATTTGGGATGCCAAAACAAATTTTATGGCAAAATATATTTTTATGAATTTTAATTCGAATGCCTAATACCATTATTTAAGTTTCTAAATATGTGCAGTATTTTTTTTATATAGCAAGGTTCATTAAGATTTTGAAAATTGCGCCTATGGCTTCCATTGGTTGCTTAAATCATAAGCCTCGCCCTCTGATACCTTCAAATATAGAATTAAATTATAATTTCAACACTTCCCACTGGTTATTAAATTTACGCTTTTAAAAATTAAATGCAACATTTACCAATATATAACTAGAATTTTGACAAAACAATTTAAACAAAATAAAAATGCAAAAAGAAACTGAAAAAATAAAAATTGACGGGATTCGAACACAGTTTCTTAGTAGTTTCAACTCACTAAGCGAGAACGCTACCACTGTGCTATACAGGATCACTAGTTTACTATGTTAAATAGCGGATATATTACATATTTTATTTAAAAACACAAAAAATGCGTTATTTTCCGAAAACATAATCTGATCAAAAATTCCTGTTGTGCTATTCCGGTTCACACCAATGTACATTACTGAGAATTTTTTCAGATTTTTAGTTTAAACCATCTGGGCTACAGGGTGTGGGACAAAAATTTTGTTGCACAATTTTGGCAAAAATCGCCTAAAAATAATTTATTTTGCAAAAATAAAATTTTGATCGTTAATCCACGTACCAAGGGCTTTCATTTGATACCCTACACAGAATTGTAAAAAAATATTTTTTTTTTTTCGATGAGCATATATTTGTTTATATTTTTAGGGGGATATGTTTTTTAGATGTTTTAGTATTTTTCCTATGTGCGGGTCAAAGAGTTATATAAGCATGCCAAATTTCAACTCTCTAGGTTTAACCGTTTGGCTACAATTTTTACCGAATAGACAGACAGACAGACAGACAGACAGACGACAAAATGACGGTATAAGGGTTTTTTGGTCATACCTACAAAACCCTAAAAAGACCTACCGATACCAGGTGGCGATATTTCGTTAAGTCCTTTATAGGGCCTATTATATATGCTTCTTCATAGATTATGTTAGCTATTCCGACATTTTCCATTCTCATCACGTGTCACGTGTTACTTTTTTCTTGAAAATATTCAATTTTATCTGAAATAAAAAATCGCTAGTAATATTTTAAAATTAAAGCCATGATCCCACAAATAGATCTTAATATTACAGCATCTGCAAAAACATCTGCTTTTACATTCGCGAAATATTCAATCAGTTTTCTGATGCGATCCAGTTGCAAATGACATGAAGGAAGAATTTTACACGTACATGCTGCAAAAGATCAATCATACTCTCTCGAAGTTATGAATTCTTCCATTGCGCTTTCAAGTTTCCCCTCTTGAAATACCTCTCTCCCCTTATCAGAACTTGTATTAATAAATGATGTACTCCAGTAATATTAAGATTTTTACTTTTTATTTTGTAGTGCAACAAAAAATATATTAATTCATTACTTTTAATCTTAACATTAGCATGATACGTGAGGATATTAATGTCTTCACTACATAAATTCAAAAAGATTTCGATATTATTGAACATTATTTTTGTCTTTTTTTTGTTCATAACTAATCCTACTTTCTTCCCTTCTATATTAAGTGTTGTTATTATTGACTCTAAGTAATCTTTTGTTTCATCGTAGGGGCAATAATCGCCTGTAAATCTTAAGTTTGTTAGATTTTTCTTATCTATTCTAATTCTATTTTCTTCTTTGTCAATTTGTCTGAAACTTTTTCAAGTACGCAGTTGAAAATATGTGGCTACAAAGGATCTCTTTATTTAATCTCTAATTATTTTGAAGATTGGGCCATTCTTTTCTAGTTTTATTTTTACGGTACTGTTACTGTATATTGTTTTTATTATTTTAACAAATATTTTTAACTCCTACTCCCTGTTCTATGAGAGCTAGTCTAATGAAGCAGTATTGAATAGAGATGGCAATAAAAATTAATTGATCATGTGATTAATCAAAATGTTGTAATGGATTTTCGATTAAATTGGTATAAAATAATCGATTAATCGATAATGAAATCGATAATTTTATATTTTTTTCCTAAAAGTACATTAAATTAGCTTTACAATGACACCAAAAAAATCATATTTTTATGTTAACCATTTCAAAATGGCGACCATTTATTTACAAAATAATAATCAACATAAGTTTTACAAAGTTGAACGTAGCAAGCTTTGAAAACAATAAAAAAAAGAAACAAAATATCTCTAAACAAAGCTGTTATAACTAGTTATTATATGAAATAACATGAAATAACTTAAATTTTAATTTTTCAATTAAATGTCGAAAATTTAAAAAATTTTTTTTTTTGTAAAATAACTGTAAAAAGTAATAGTTTTTTTTTTCTAAATAGTCAAATAGTTTATTTTAGAGATATTTTGTTTCTTTTTTTTATTGTTTTCAAAGCTTTCTACGTTCAACTTTGTAAAACTTATGTTGATTATTATTTTGTAAATAAATGGTCGCCATTTTGAAATGGTTAACATAAAAATATGACTTTTTGGTGTCATTATAAAGCTAATTTAATGTACTTTTAGGAAAAAAATATAAAATTATCGATTCCCTATGCTAGATCAAAAGTTGACATCATTTCCGGTGAAACCGGAAGTGCCTCAGAATTCTTATAGTAACCTTTAGATGGGCCTTTTTGATTAGTTTAACTTTTGTTCTGAAGATTTTTTGTATCTTTACAAATAAAGGAGATTTTCGGGGTGCCCTGTTTCAAACAAACACCCTGTATATAAGATTAATTTGTACTATTTTGTGTATATAATAAATATTTTGTAGAACATGATAGTATATCACAGGTTTAGTTGTATATAAGGTTAGGTTATTTATATTTGGTCGTATAGGTTTATGTCTTTGAGGTAGTCCGTTATGTTTCGTTGTTTTGTTGTATTACTGAGGGCTTCTTTTATGTCTGATGGTATTTGGTAAGTCGTTCGGTAGTGTATTTTACACAGTCTGTAATAATGTGTTTTACTGTCAGTGGTGTCTGGCAAGTTTCACCAAGGTCTGTCCTCTTCTTGGAAGATATGTGCGTGTGTCAGTCGGCAATGTCCGATTCTAAGTGGTAATAATTATTTGGTCTTGTCTTTTGTCTAATGTCTCCCAGGTCTTCGTTTGTTCTTTTATTTGTCTAAGTTTGTTTTTCGTCGTTTGAGTCCATTCATTTTGCCAGGTGCCTTGGATTTTGTTTGTTATGTAGTTCTTAAATTAACCGTTTTATTAGGAAACTTTAAGTAATGGGCGGTAATACAATGCCTACATAAACAAATATTTTTTGTTGCTAAACTGGCTGCAACTGCATAATGCCCGTTTGAATGAAGACTATATAATATCGCATATTAAATAATTAAGTTTTAACATAAATAACTCCTTGTTAAAACAATTTTGCCATTAGTTACCCATCTTAGATATTTCTAAACTCCTGCAAATCTTTTTTTGTGCAATAAACTTAAAATGTGTCCGAAAGATGTTGTACGAGCTGCACCATTATATGAAGATTGCTGCAGCTAAATGTAGCTAACAACTCTATTAATTACGCTATGAAGCGTAAGATAAAAAAAAACTTTGTTCAAATCATCCACGAAATATAAGCTCTCGAAACTACTTATTTCTTACTCTAATTGTCCTGCGCGATCGCAACTGGCCCTCGCACGTCATCTCGAAGAAGATCGAAATTTGGCAATTCCACCACGAACTGTCCAAAGACGATTGAGGAAACAAGGTCTTGTATCAAGAAGACTTATAACTTGTCAGGTTTTTCTGGCAAATTATCGAGTTTGCGTTTCGCTCGTGAGTATTTAAATTGACTCGACGTAAACTATAGCAATATATTGTGCACCAATGAGTAGCGGGAGTTTTATTCTACAAATGGGCGAGAACGAGAGTTATGAAGGCCTAGTAATCTAGGGACTTCATTGAAAGGAAGAGAGCCGAGTCATCTACCACCAGTGTTTCAACAATACAATTAAGCAATAGGGGATACGCATAAAATTTATATTTCCTTAAAACTACATTTTTTTGATATATTAATATTAGTTATGTCACCTAACAAAACAAAAATCATATTTTAATTAATATTATAGCCAAATTTTTTAATTAAAATATTGTAAATTTAAAATAAGCCGACCACGGCGCGAAGGTTGCCGAGTAAATACGATTGAGTATGACGTCAAACGACTGGGGTTTGACGTCACAGATACAGCTACAACATAATCTTTACGTGTATATATTGTATTGTTCGATAGTTTTGTATTTGTTTTTAAACAATTTTTCACGCATTTATTACTAAAATGGCAGATAAAGATTTTGTTAGGGCTCAGAGTGATAATTTACCATTGCTGCATTTATGCACACAACATAAAGTTTACTTTTTTCTGAAATATCGGTTTTATTTCGCCTCATAGCTTCCAGCCACAAATTTCGCCTTTTCTGTTGTTTTTCGCCATCAGGTAATGATATAAATTGTTTTTTTGGATTTCTATTTGAACTATTTGTGCACATCGGTACTGAACAATATTTTCGACTATGATTCGAAGTACTGGGGCCTGGATCTTCCATATTTTATATACTTTAATATAAAATTTAATTCGGTAAACATGTATAAATTGTTTTTATAGAATTAAACTTTATTTTAATTAAAATCACTCTAACTTTACATAACCTATAAAAATTATACAAGCAAATAAGTTCACAACAGACTATGTAGGCTGCACGCTGTACACTGGGTAGGCTGTACGCAGTACACTGGGTAGGCTAGTAGTGTACTGCGTCACTTAGAAGGGGTATGACGTCACACGTCGTTTTCGCGCGCTACATACATTCATGATTTTTTTGAGCCTTCAAATTTAAAAAAAAAATGCAAAACTATTTTTTATGTTTATATGCAACAAGAGGAATATAATAAAAAATTAAAATAAAATCATGCCTATCCCCTATTTCTTGAAAATAAAATAAAGTTATCGATTAATAATAAATTAATCGATTAATTTTTAATTAATCTAAACCAAAAATATCATATGGTTAATCGATTAACTGAAACAAAATAATCGATTATTTCAATCATTCGATTGATTATTGCCATCTCTAGTATTGAATGCGTTTGCAGTTTCTAAGTTAATATATTCTTGTATTCTGCCTATACATTATGTATAATTTTTTTTAAATATCGACTTCTAGCATTCATTTGCGATATTCTTACGTTATTTTACGTGTCATACATTCCAATTCATCCTAACTTTATTTTTGAAATATTTGTCGTAACAATTGACTTATTCCAATAAATTGAAGATAGTATTATAGTCTTTTTATGTTGTTAAACATTGCAGTACAATACAGTAAACACAAATTATAACTATTTGTTTAATTGGATTAGTTACACCATGCAATGTTGCAGTCTGGTATACTCGTGTTTCAAAGTTTGCATGGACGTGCCACAAGCAGCATATAACTTTGAATCACACTGCCATCTCTTTTCTTTCCTAAACACTTGCCAAAATTAATAGTTGTAGAAAGTGTTTGTGTTTGCTCTTTAAGACAACTCCATGAATATCAAATCAAGTGAAGAGGAATATTTGTGAAATGGCACAGGAACAATCTACATACTCAATACGAGCACTCTTAACCGTTAAACTTGAATTATATTCAGAGCTATTGTTTTCAGTAAAGGGACAATTAAATGCTGTTTCGAATGAATCCTATTCACTATTTAAAGGATAATTTACATTTCAGTTAACGCTTTCATATATTTAATACCATTTTATAAACTTTAAGAAATGTACGAGTATTTTATTTACATTGTGCATTCATTGATCTTTTGGCTTCAATATTTACTTCACAAGTTTGTTTGGATAGGTTTATCAACTGTCTCTTCTATAAATGTGTCCAATATTGGAACCAGCGGTAGTTGGACGTAAATTTTGGCCTGTCCTTTCAATTCTATCATGGAGGTCGGTCAGTCAGCTCTTCAAATCTGGTGGGGCCAAGAAATATTTGAGGAGGGCATCATTTTTAGGGTTTCATACATAGCTTTGCGCATTTTTTCTTCTGGCGCCAAGTTGGATTCCAATGTATTTTTTGCAGGATAGTCTAGCATGTGGTATTTTAAGTGGTTTACGCATAAAGCTATTTGCAACACTCTTAATTCAATGTTTTGTTATCGATAACAATAAAATATATTAGAAAGAATTTTATATATTAACTATGTGAGATTTTTAGGATTTTGTAGGTATGACCAAAAAACCCTTATGCCGTCATTTTGTCGTCTGTCTGTCTGTCTGTCTGTTCGGTAAAAATTGTAGCCAAACGGCTAAACCTATAGAGTTGTAATTTGGCATGCTTATACAACACTTTGACCCGCACATAGGAAAAATACTAAAACATCTAAAAAACATACCCCCCTAAAAATATAAACAAATATGTGCTCATCGAAAACAAAAATATTTTTTTTTAATTCTGAGTAGGTTATCAAATGAAAGCCCAAAATAATTAATAATTTTTGCAAAATAAATTATTTTTAAGCGATTTTTGCCAAAATTGTGTAAAACAAATTTTGTCCCACACCCTGTAGCCCAGATGGTTTAAACTAAAAATATTCTAAGTAATGTATATTGGTGTGAACCGAAATAGTACACCCAGGAATTTTTGATTAGATTATGTTTTCGGAAAATAACGCATTTTTTGTGGTTTTTGGTTCACAAAGTGCAAAAGTTATACCAATGTAAGACACTCATATGCACGGCGTTCGATAGCGTAATGGGTTAGAGCACTGCTGGTAAACGAAGGGTTTCGAGTTCGAGTACGGAGTGATTTTATTTTTTCCGTTTTTTTTTTTTTTCATTTTTATTATGTTGAAATTATTTTGTCAAAATTCTTGTTATATTTTGACAAACGTTGTATTTAATTTTTAAGCGCGTAAATTTAATAACCAGTCTTATATGATTAACAGATGATAAATTATTTTAAAAATATCGTTCATTTTGCCGTGATTACTACAAAGTAAAATTTGTCCTACACACTCAGCATACCGCCTTCACTTATTATATACCTGCGAAACCCTGAAATATGTGAATATTCACACTTCACATCAATTTTTTATCGTGACATGTGAAAATGTTACTTGGCTGTATCTCAAACATTGTAACATCTGTGTATAATAAACAGAACAATTATACGCCTTTGATACATCGTTATACTCATGCAATGCCTTATGTTATGGGTCTAATATAAACCAGGATTAAGTCAACAACACAAGTCAAGACTCTTCTGTATTTGTTTTATAAAAGTTAAATAAGAATTGGTTCTGATTCTCGTTAGAAACATTTATAACTAATTCTATAATGACAGTGTGTCATTGAAATAATGAAATCCTTTGAGAAGTAAGCAAACATAACCTAACCGCTGGCAATATTTATAAAAGGATTCACATTTCAAAAGCTGCTTTTCAATGTAGTTTCAGTGACTCAAACGAAATACAGCCTTTTCAATAGTAACTTTATTAAATATAATTTTTATTTTTGTTTGCAAAAGCAAGGAAGTTCTAAAATTAAATTTATTTTTACTTTTTAATTTATTAGCAATAATAAACTTTGATTTGTAAACTGTGGTTTTTAACTTTCTTAGAATTTGTAAAAAAGGTAATTAAAAATGTTAAAGATAGCTCTAAGTGTAAACATTTCTTCTTCCAAACAATGTAAAACCAATTTGGAGCATAAACGATCAACTTCAAAGAATTTAACAGGATTTATTAATTACGTAATCTTTTTAAAAATGGTTTATTTGAAGATATATTACATTACATTTGTTCCAAAAGAAAAACCTCAGAAAATCGTGGTAAATAATGTGATATCTCCAATGTTAATTCAATATTTTCTTACTAGCTAACCCATCGCAGAATATCTCCGAAAGTAATTTCTTAATTATATTGATCTATTAAATCTATGTAAAATTAAATTATTAAAAATCAATGGCGGCTTTCAAAAGAATGCAAGGGAGGCCCGCCTCCTCAAAAAAAATATAGAAATCAACAAGAAATCAAAATATTATTTTAAATATAAAAAAATTTAAATATATTTTCATATATTTAGGGTTTTATAGGTATGACACCAAAAAACCCTTATAACGTCACTCATGTGTCTGTCTGTCTGTCTGTCTGCACGGTAGAAATTGTAGACAAACGGCTGAACATAGGAAGTTGAAATTTGGCATACTTGTACAACTTTTTGACCCACATATAGGAAAACTGTATATAGTTCAAAAAATACAGCGCGGGATAAATATAAATATGTATTTAATAAAAAAATATAGATTAGATGAGTTACGTCCGTAAGTTAATAATTATAGTTGATAGATAATGGGATTCGGACCAGTCAGAAAATTAAACAAATTTATTAACTTCGCTAACGTTTCGATTTTAATTTAAATCTTCATCAGAGCTACAAAGATATATAGAAATATGGAATTATTAAATTGGTAAGTTTACATATATAAAATTATAATAATGTTCAAATTTAACAGTAGTAAGTCGAGTAGTTAAAATAAGCATTACAAAAAAAATATATATTTTTTTTAAATTTTGAGTGGCATACCATATGAAACCTCTTAATGCGTGGATCAACAAACAAATTTTTATTTTTGAAAAATCATTTTTTTTTATTGGATTGATCTAAAATTCGGGAACCTAAATAGTTCAACAGGAATTTTTGATCAGATAAATTTTTCGATAAATGTACATTTTTTTGTGTCTTTGATAAACAAAAATATTTTTTTTAAAATTTATTGTGTGGTATCAAAAGAATGCTTTTTTTTTTAATTCGTTTCTTTTAACACGAATTTAGCCAAAAATGTGCAAAAATTCTTGTCCCGCACCCTTTTACCAAAAAGGGTTAAACCAAAAACCTGAAAAAATTATAGGTAATGTATATTGATCTGAGCCGGAAACGTACGAAAGGAATTTTTGATCAGATTGTGTTTTTGGAAAATATGGCAGTTTTTGTGTTTCTGAAAAAATAATTATTTTTTTAATTCATGGTTAAATTATAGCTAATAATGTTATGGATTTTTTCTCTATTTCTAGCTTTGTCTGTGAACAAATGATATGGCTCTATTCAAAAATGTAAATTTTATTGCTATAGATCTCTCCCATTGAACCATATGCTTTAATTAACAGTCATCTGTCAACTAAAGTCTCCTCTACTATACCTACTATTCAAGCGATTATTGAGCATTATATATTTCGTCTGAGAAGTTTACATAACAATACATTTAGAATGTTGGCTTCTTTATTTGTGTAGATTATTAGCCCTTCTTGGTATGTGTTACCAGCAAAGTAGCCCGTCGTTGTACCTGTGGTACACTCACACGTAACTAGCCGGTACGGAAGTTTCAGAAACACTCACATTCATAGCTGATAGATTTTCATAATTCCAAATAACTAAATAACCTATTGAGTATTTATTTTCTGCTGTAAAATAATAAATGAAGTAAGACAAGCAATAAAAGATAACTGGCTTTCCGCAATTTAGTCCAGTAACCTTGTCATAATTATGGGGCAAAAGTTGCATCAAGTGGGGGTAGTTAGTTTCGTCTTTTTTTCTTGTATGGGATATGCCTGAGATGCAAAATCCAAGTTTTCGACCTCGGCAGCCCTCCGGAACACTTTTGAATTTCTCAAAAACTACTAACTTTTCGAACTTTTTTCGGTTTCTTACCATTATGACCATAAAGGAACACGTTTTTGACAAACATTATTCAATGCATTTTTAAATTAAATTTGCTACAATTTAAGACCAGAATGGGTTCAGTAGCTTCAATAGTTTGTGAGATACAGCTTTTCAAAATTTGAAAAATCTCCAAACTTGAAAATTTTATGCTAATTTTCATGTTTCATCATATACAATTGCCTTTATATCTTCAACAACCTGTCTAACATGAGTCAGTGAAGTAAACATTAATAAATAGAAGTAATGGTATCTATAGCATGTGGGTAAGAATTAATTATTATAAATAATGGTAACTTTCAACTACAATACGAGTGTAACAGTTTTTCGACGAAAAAATCGATGTTTTTAAAAAGTTTTTTGCGAATAACTCGAAAAATATGCATTGTATCAAAAAAACTGTATGAAGCAAAATTGTAGCTTTTAAAAAAACAAACAAAATCCTTTTTTTATTATTTTTTTACGACCAATACGAACCGAGATACGGCATGTTAATGGTTAACTTTTTTTCGCCAAATGCATAATTTGAAAGATTCAAAGTCAAATAACAGGAAAAATTTGCATTTTTCGAAGAAAACTCATTGTATCTTTTTTAAAGTATTTGATTAGACCTTAAGTATTTTATTAGAACAAAAGTCTCTAGTATAAAAATTAAGCGACTTATGATCAAAATAAGGTCGGTACCTACTTTTTTCTACGAAAAATTTTTTTTGCGATTTCGTATTTTTCACCCTTTTCTTCAAAATATCTCCGAAATTACTGGAGATACGAAAAAAATTATAGAGCACTAAATTGTAGCTTTTTTAATGACTTAAATTTCTCTGTGCATATATTTTCTGTACAGTGAATATTTGGCGAGATATAGCCGTTTAAAACCTCTATTTACAAGCGAAAACCACCTTATTCGAGCCCTTCAAACTCACCCCATTTAAAAACTAAGGGATCTTAAGGAATTTAATTTACACAGTCTTATAGCTCTTAAAAAGCCCTACAAAATCGTTTTTGAAAAAACTTTCTATCACTAAAAATGAAGAAGCTATGTTTAAAAAACCAATAATTTTTTTTTCGAAACATTCGAATAGCACGGTTCGGAGCGTAATAATCTACATAACCAGTATTTTCGGCAGCAATATAAGGTTTTGCAATATTATTTTATAATTTTTGACAAGGAGTAGTTTTCACTTCTAAAAATAAACAGTGCCCATGAGCATGATATAGCATACAATTTTCAAGTTTGGAGATTTTTTCAAACTTTGAAAAGCTGTATCTCGGAAACTATTAAGACTACCGAGCCCATTTTGGTCTCAAATTGTATAAAATTTAATCAAGTTTAAAACTTCATAGAATAGTGTTTGTCGAAAACGTGCTCCTTTATGGTCAAAATGGGCAGAAACCGAAAAGAGTGCGAAAATTTAGCAGTTTTTGCGAAATTCAAAAGTGTTCCGGAAGGCTGCCGAGGTTGAAAACTTGGATGTTGCATCTCAGGCACAACCCATACAAGAAAAAAAAACGAAACTAACTACCCCCACTCGATGCAACTTATGATGTACTAGGTTACTGGACTAATTCTCTTTTACAGAATAAAATTTGATGACGATTGGTATTTTAAAACTATGAAATAATGTTTATTATTTAAGGCATAAAAAAAACTCATTCTTGGAGCATGAAGCGGATCAAAATGCCTGCCACAATATTTTAATATCGGAGCTGAATTTTTTATTAATAACATTTTGTGGCGTTAGTTTTGTATTTATTTATCTATCCTCGTTCTATACAGTTTACAATTTTTCAAATTTACAAAACTATTCATCCGCAAAGGTCCCTAAGCTCTTTTTTACATTTCAAAATATTCTTATTCGTCCTTATAAAACTTTGTGCACAATGTAGTTTTTATTCATTTCATTTGTCGAACAAGGATTGCTATATTTGCATTCGTTTTTCATTTGACATTTCATGTAACTCGATTCACCTACGACCGTAAACTTGAAAACCAGTCTGAACAGAAGAGCATTTAATTTGAAAAGTCCCGTAGAGCAACGAGGCCGAGCGTCGTGCGGATTCTGGGATTCAGGAATGGAGCAGAGACATCTCGCATTCTACGGACATAGTCAGTTGCGGTTCAGTGGACTGTGACAACGACTGATCGCTTTACAAAACTCTGACAGTATCTTTGGGCTACTTGTTACGACTTATTATTGTCTGAAAACTTTATCGAATATCACAAAATGTCATTGGCCATCATATTTATCTTATATAACAAAATTTTACTTTTTAGAGTTTTGTAGGTATGACCAAAAAACCCTTATACCGTCATTTTGTCGTCTGTCTGTCTGTCTGTCTGTCTGTCTGTCTGTCTGTCTGTTCGGTAAAAATTGTAGCCAAACGGCTAAACCTAGAGAGTTGAAATTTGGCATGCTTATACAACTCTTTGACCCGCACATAGGAAAAATACTAAAACATCTAAAAAGCATACCCCCCTAAAAATATAAACAAATATGTGCTCATCGAAAACAAAAATATTTTTTTTAAATTCTGAGTAGGGTATCAAATGAAAGCCCTTAGTACGTGGATTAACGATCAAATTTTTATTTTTGCAAAATAAATTATTTTGATTCGATTTTTGCCAAAATTGTACAAAAAAAATTTTGTCCCACACCCTGTAGCCCAGATAGTTTAAACTAAAAATCTAAAAAAATTCTAAGTAATGTATATTGGTGTGAACCGAAATAGTACAACAGGAACTTTTGATCAGATTATGTTTTCGGAAAAAACGCATTTTTTGTGGTTTTTGGTTCACAAAGTACAAAAGTTATACCAATGTAAAACACTCACATGCAAGGCGTGCGATGGCGTAACGGGTTAGAGCACTGGTGTCGTAAGCTGGAAAACGAAGGGTTTCGAGTTCGAGTACGGAGTGAATTTTATTTTTTGTTTTTTTTTTGCATTTTTATTATGTTGAATTTATTTTGTCAAAATTCTAGTTATATTTTGACAAATGTTGTATTTAATTTTTAAGAGCGTAAATTTAATAACCAGTCTTATATGATTAACAGACGATAAATTATTTTCAAAATATCGTTCATTTTGCAGTGATTACTACAAAGTAAAATTTGTGCTACACACTCAGCATACCGCCTTCACTTATTATATACCTGCGAAACCCTGAAATGTGTGAATATTCACACTTCACATCAATTTTTTTTACTTTTAAAATAGTTTTATCATCGATAAAATATTGTAAGGAAGGTATTTTAATGGCGCATTGTTTTTAATATACCGTAAAACTGAGGTGGACAACCCTATCGTCAATCGTCACAAGTGGCGAAATTACCAGAAAGTGTGCTGAATTTGAGTTTGGCGCATACGAGGTGTGTAAATTAAGTAGCCGGACTGATTTTTTAATTTTTTTTTTATTCGAATAGAATACAATGGTAAGCCACATAGCGCTGTAGACAGTTCTTACAATCCTCATAACAGTGCTGGAACTCGGATAATAGAATAGTTTTCACCTGGTTGGTTACTGACGTTTGAATGTTTTCGAGTGTCCCAAAATGTGTAGTATGAGTTAAATTCAACTTTTCTCCGATCATCTGAACACTGTCAACCGACGATCTGAACGCACAAGATCCCGGATTCTGTCGACATTTTCTGTTCTTGAAGATGAAGGCCTTCCGCTGCGTGATTCATCTCCAATCAACTCTCTTCCTTCTGAAAATGTCTTAAACATGCATGCAAAAATAAACAATTTTTAGACCGCAAGCTTCAGAAAATATTCGCATTGACAATAGAAAATTGATCATTATCTATTTTTTTATCAACATAATTGATTCTACTTTTGGTTTACACGGTGTGGGAAGTTATGATAACTCCTTTAAAACATGGCTTAATTTCGTTATAAGTTTTGCAGGTACATATAGAGTGGTACGATAAGTTGCATATATGGTCGCCGCGTGGATTTCATCTCTCCGTGTACCAACTTGTCTAGCGGGCTATTTTATTTTTTGGTGTGCTGACAATATCTGTGCTGTTTTTATGCTCAACCTAACTTTGAAACAAAAATATTTGAAACAAATGGAATTGGGGAAGAGAAAAGGTAGAACGAATGAATACAAATACCTGGGATACGTGTTTATAAGCAGCGGGGGCCCAGAAGAACATATTCGGAATCTAACAAGGAAAACAATGTTAGCTTTGCCAGAAGTATGGAGAATAGGTGAGAGGAAATTTAAACAAAACATCAAAATAATGATGCTTCTGTTCAAAATATGGGGTTGGGAAGACCAGGAAAATTTAAAAGTGGTGCAAAATAAATACATCAAATGGATGTTGGACCTAGACAAATGCACACCAGAGTATATTTCATTAGAAGAAGTGATAGTAGACAACATCAAAATGGAAGCTACATAAAGAACCATTAAATTCGAAGAGAGGATAATAAGACTTCCAGAAAAAAAACTTGCTGTATCAGTGCTGGAAAGCAATAGGGAGATAAGAGATACAAGGAAAGAAGCAATCCAGATGGGAAGCAAAAAGAAGGAAAATATTTGAGCATACTGGCTACTGAACTAAGGAAATATCAAGAAAGAGGTCGGAAGGACAAGATGTGACACTAGAAATAACAGATAGAATAAGGAACAATCAAGGACAAGGAAGAAGTGAGAGATTAAAAAATTCGAGGTATAACAGCAAATACAAGAAAACTTGGACGACCTAAATAGCCGAGTACCTCAAAATCCAAAGTAATGGATTAAAAAAGAAGGTAATAGATTTAGGTACGGAAATGAGGAAAGAGAAAATGAGTACTACAGAACGGATGTACAAAAAATGTGCAGGATGTGTGGAGAAGAAAGAGAAACCTTGGAGCATATAATGAAGAATTGTGGAGAAATGAAATTTAAGGTAGGAACAAGAGAAGGAGCATTGTGTGAATCAGGGCAAAAATGGAAATGGATGAAGGACGTCTTAGAGAGAAGAGAAGATCTGAGGCGAAGATTCAACAACAATTAGAATACGTATTTGAAAATAAATTAAATTGAACTGTTTGTAAACAATATGTAAATTTTAACCGAAAGTTATAAATACAATAATTATCTATCTATCTAACAAAATGTTTGACCAGAATCACAAAATATTCATTATCGAAAGTTAACTAGTGAAGGAATCATTTTGAGCTTATTTGATTTTATAGTCGTTGGTTAATCTGCGGAAAATATGACAGTGAATTGACAGATTCATTGTTAAACTCTAATGAAACTGTCATTTTAAACTAATAAACTACCTTAACCTACATATTTTTATCAAAACCCAATTTACAATGTTCAAAACAATTGCTCAAAAGTCCCATTTCATTACTAAATGTCACTAGATTTCAAAATTTTGTCCTGGTTGCATAAGAGTCCAGGACCAGGTAGTAACGATACCCTGGAATGATTTTTATATATTATTTCAAAATATATTTCACATAATTTTCATTGTTAAAACTAATAACAAAATATTGTCTATTTATGTTTTAAATTTATTTTCCACGAGCTGATATTTAGCTGGTAATGAGTACTCGTGACTTTCAGCTAGCTAATTTTCGCTGCAATTTAACAAATTGCCCTCATTATTTTGCCTTAATAAATATATACCGAGAACATAAATATCTAAAAATAAAACTGTTAATTGCAACACCACATCAGTAGCCAACTTCACAACACATGATCTCACCAAATGATGCTCCTTTGAATTAGTTAAATTGCCCAAACGAACATAGACGGGGTTAGGCAGTTTTTAGCTTCAAGGTGCAACATTGTTATGAAAAGACATGGCATTTATTTGTATCAAATGCACTTGTAACACTTTAACATTGAACCTATTGTTTAATTTGGAAAATCTTGCATTTTATTTTAATGTATAGTTTATTATAGACTAAAGTGATAATACAAGGGCTGTCTTTTATATTTCGCGATTTGAGATCAAAAACAATTATTTATCAACAAAAATGGCTTTATTGTTTTTCGAAATATTATCCATGAAGATCAATACACTGTTGCATGCGTTTGAACCAATTTTCAAAGCACTTTTTCCATTCCAATTAAGACTTTTTCCACTGCGATTGTCAAATTATGTGGGATTCAGCGCTAACTAATCTTTTTGACGGCCAAATGTTCATGCAATAGTGAATGTATGCTAGTCCCACTAATGCCCAAGAATACCCCAATCTCACGATCTTGTAGTATCAGTTCACGCACAGCATCAATATTTTCCAGAACAACAACCGATTTTGGACGACCCTCACGGAATTCGTCCTGAAGCAAACTACGGCCACGATTGAATTCAGAAAACCATCGATAAACAGTAGTCCTTGATGGTGCTTCATTGCAAAAAGTCGAATTAAGTTCATCGATACACTGGTGTTAATCTACGTCGAAAGTTGTAAAAAATGATCGCTCGAAAATGTTCACGATTTAATTCCATTTTTAGCTGAGATTAATTTTTGAAAGTCAATATAGAAAAATAAGTTTACGATCCATTGACTACTTTATAACGTGGCGACTGACTAAAATGGCCTCTGATCGCTAACATTTAGAACTGACACCCAGCAATTGCCTTGTAATCCGTGATAGTGAGGCCTAAACTTATTTGAACGCAGTTTCATAAGACCTGCAAATTATGACTAACTAGGATGCTAAATCTTAGTCTGATCTGTAGTGCTAATTATGTTGATAATCATATTCCTTACAAACAATGTTAAATCTAACCAATCATATAGATGAGAAATATAGCTGCAATTGTCAGTTACCAAATTTTGATAAATCGTCGCCTCTATATATATTTTGTTTATATCAATTTTTGCGTGGTTTCCCTGAAAGGAAATTCATGGTTAAACAGCATAAATATTAAATAATTATTATATTAAATTGACGCCAAACGGTAGAAAGGATTAAGAGTAAATAAGTAAGTAATATTAAATTGAATTATCCTTGGGACCTGGGCAGGTATCCTATCCACCCTATGCTTGTCGGGTTAGTTTAGCCCTACCTTCATTGGATTACTTATCAAGAAGTCGAAAAGCCAAGAACAATCTTCCTCCATTCACATAGTGAATTCTCTTGGCCAAACCGAAATTCTGTGGAACTTCTAGCTCGAATGGAAATTAAAGCGAAGACTGACTGAATGCTACTTGAAGTTCTGTGCCGATATTTTTTGACTGACTTCTTTACGACATCTTTATTTTTACTTGCATGATATCCCAGGTCACTACTGAGTTGTTTTGATAAGTATTGCCCAATTTAGAAATACAACGTGTGAATTACGTAAATAAATTAAGGTTATAAAGACGCTAATAAATAGTTTTTAACCAAACAGCAGTGTGACAATAGACGCATTTAGCGGATGCACTTGTTGACTTGAAAATCGCAGTATTTCGCTTGCTGTTCACTGTAATCTGTTGACTGTAATCCCAAAGTAAACAAACTGATTTTGATTCCTAGCTTCCTAGTTACGTTCGTAAAAAGCGCCCATTGTAAGTCAGCATACTTAATGCTGAGTTTACATTGGTAGAGTAAAAGAGCTAGTAACTAGCGCAAGTAACTAGGAATTAGTTACTATCCCTGTGTAAACAGTTGACAATGTGACTAGTAGAGTACTAGCTTCTAGTAATTGGGCTAGGATAGCAGCTAGCTCGTCGACGTATTTACTAGCTACTGTCTTTTCCCCCACTACGCAAAATTGATTCATTTCAAATTGGCGGCAAGCGGTAACCTGTCATAACAAATAGAAAAAAACCCATATCAGGTAAGTTACAATTTATTTACATAAATTGCGTAACATTGATTTATTAATTGATGATTTTTTAAATCATCTGTGAAATAACTGCCTTTGATACATGAAAAAGATGTTGTAGACTACAGTAACTATTTCCTGTGGCTAGGAAATAAAGCGTTAATTCCAATTTTATTTTTGATGGAATCGCATCCCTTATTAGTGTATCAGTTCGTTGTATTAATGGACTAACTAAATTTAATAGCTTATTAAAATCATCTGGTGTCATTCTTAAACACAGTCTGTACTCTTTTTGATCTTCCACGGCTAGTTCACGAAATAGAAGAACTGATGCGCCATGGGTAGTTCTTCTATCAATCCATTTTTTAACCCATTTTCGTTTAGGCTTATATTCTGTACCGATTACTTCAATAAGACAATCAATTATTTCCTCCACAAGAAATGATGTAATTCAAAATACCATTTTTTTAATGGCATCACGCCGATGTATATCCACATTCATAAACTATTTTTTGCAAAAAGATAATTTCACTACAAAATCACAGTGAAGATATCAAATGTGTTTTGACACTTACTATCCAGAAAATAAGATATGTATGTTAATTGCGTATGAACACCTACTATCCTGAAAATAAGATAATAGAGTAAAGCGCGTAGTACTTGCGCTAGTTACTATCTCTTTTACTCTACCAATGTAAACCCGGCATAACACTGGCGAACAGTTGCATTCGCTAGACGTGCCTTATGTTACTGGTGATGTAATCTCTCACCTGGATCGCACAATGACATATTCATGACAGTATCTTTGGTGTTCATAGTGGACGTTACGGTCAAATGTGCGTTCCTCGATATGAACACGTGTACTTAATCGGTTGCGCGAAAAATATATATCAGATTTGATGTACTAATTATTGTACAATTGCGCTTTAAAATACTTATTTTAATTACAATAAAAATTATGGTTGGGTAGATTGAGTTGATCTTCTACACTATTTTTTGCAACTTTTTACACCCTCTAAAATTACCCTGTTTTTCCGTCTATGTATTAAGTAGTGGTGTTGTACAGTGCATATTTTATTTTGTTGGAATTTCGCCAGAATACATTTGTTCACACGTTTTTGTTGACTTCTTCCGACTCATTCAGCAATGTGCAACATCTGTGATTATTTATTATCGAAGTAAAAGCGGGAAATGTGCTATCTTCTTTACTTACATTCTCTTTTTATTGTGTTGTGTTTAAACATCGTTTTCTTACAAAACTCACCAGTCAGCAATAGCTAACAGTATCAGCTTACGAACAAAAAAGTTTTATTACCTCACTGTTGAACGAAATTGTACAGAATAATAATGTTCTATAGCAACTTTTAAATACTAATACGCTATTACATAGTTATTAGCTATATAGACTGCTAAGTTTATATAGCTAATAACTATGAAAGTATGTCTTGAAATTTTAATTTAATTATTTTATATTTTCATATAGCTCCGAACTACAGATATTTCAAGAATAAAGATGCGAAAGTGTTTAAATGAAAATGGGAGGCACTTTGAACATTTGTAAATAAAAATACTTTACTTTCAAACCGTTATAGAGAATACATAAAACGTAAAAGATATTAAAAAGACTAAAAGTTGCTTCTTTTCAAAAGTTCTTTCCAAAGATGTCGAAGTGTATGTTTATACCGGATATCCTGTATTTCCGGCTTGTGCAAAAATTTTAAATTGTTTAAATCAAAATATCAGGCAATTTGAATCCTTTTAAATAAATGTACTTTACTTTCAAGTCGTTGTAGAAAATCCATTATTTCGTAAACCGGGCACACAAAAAATTAGCGAGCAATTATTATTATCATCCCGCATTATTATGGACAGATCCTGAGGAGAATCCACTGACCTTATACTTCAGGTTCGAAGAGTACTGTCATACACAGAGACAAATTGAGCTGTAACATACGGTCGCAAACGTTGGCGATATGCATCCGCGGAAATTAATTCCTGTGTAACCCGAGCAATTCTGTTTTCTGTAACCTGTAAATTAGAGAGGTAGCAAACGATTTTCAGGCCGAAATGGTTTTTATTTCGCTTCTAAAGGAGGCCTTGAGGCCCGATGGAACAACGACAGTTAGGACGACCTGTTTGATTTTAAAACCTGGATGCAGGTTTCTAAGCTGAGACAAAAGATCCAGAAAATTTACCAGTAGACTTAAACCGATTATTTTGAAAAATCGGTTAATTGTAATTTTTTCTGTTATTTACATGCATCACGAAAATAACATCGTCGTCATGAAAAATTAAAATAAATTGTAAAAGTCAATAATTAATGCACGTCAATGATTTTACCCTGCTTGCGACATCCTCAAATCTCTGTCCACAGCACATTTACTAAAGAAGTGATATTGCCATGTTAAAAATTTCGACAGTATATTATTGCATTTTATGAACTCGTTGGGAGATAATCAAAATATGTCTATAAATTAATCAAAAAAAATAAAATAAAAAAAAAAATAAAAAATTTATTATAATACTGTGCACAATTGTTGCTACGTTTATAATCCTTCCTTACACGAACAGAGATTTGTATCACAAAAATGTGATATTGGACGATTCAATATAAATAACACTAAACCCGCAAAATCCTGGAACACATACCAGAAAATATAAAAGCTCTCCTCTATGCAGACGATCTCGTGATCTTTTGCAGAAACAAAGATATTAAATTAATCAGAGATTCATTACAAGAAGCAATCCTAAACATAGAAAAATGGGCCGATAAAACAGGTTTCACCTTTTCCTCAACCAAAACTAATGCTATGCATTTCACAAGAAAGCACTATTCGCAATATAATCTCAAGTTAAAACTTTACGGTGACTCAATCAAATATGTAACTAAGACTAAATTCCTGGGAATCACACTGGATATAAAACTTACCTGGCAACCTCACATCCAACAACTTAAAAAGGACTGCATGCAAAGGATGAATATTTTGAAAACACTAGCACACCACAAATGGGGCGCCCACAGAGATATATTATTAAGATTATATAAGTCACTAATCCTGTCGAAAATTGATTACGGTAGCATAGTATACAGCAACGCAAAACCTACCTATCTAAAAACATTAGATACAATTCAGAACACCGCAATCAGGATAGCCACGGGAGCGTTAAGAACAAGTCCAATTGTTAAAATTACTAGTGAAGCTAACCAGCCACCACTTCATTTTCGCAAACGCCAACTCACCTTCTCCTACCTCACGAAACTAGCAACAAATATGAATAATCCCACCTATAATTATCTGTTTCAAAATCTAAATAACCAAGTAGTCCTCAAAAATTTAATACCTTTTCATCAACAATTACAAGAACAATTAAATAATATGAGCATGCCTTTTCCACAGCTATTCCCAAACCAATTCAACAAGATACCTCCCTGGATCCTGAACCCACCTAATTACAACCTCCTCCTAACTCGCTATAATAAAAAAGAAACCAGTTCGTCCATCATTTTAAATTCCTACAATGAAATCATGTCTAAATACCAGAATTACACTGCGATTTACACAGATGGTTCCAAATTACAAAATAAAACTGGTGCCGCAATGGTAGTAGAGAAGAAAGAAATAAATAAATACCACCTGCCAAATATGATGAGCGTCTTCACTGCCGAAGCTTATGCTCTACTCCAAGCAACCGAGTACATAAAAAGCATTCCAAATAAAGAAGACTTCATAATTCATATTGATTCCCTCAGCACCATTGCAGCTATGAAGCAAACTTATTCAAAAGACATCATCATACAGAAAATACAAGACAACATCCACCACTGCATTGAACACGAGAAGAAAATCACAATATTATGGGTTCCGTCACATCGCAACGTCCCAGGAAATGAAAAAGCAGACGAAGCTGCCAAGGAGGCCATACATCAAGATATAATTCAAATGCCCACTCCAATGTATGATGCGAAAAATTTTTTTAAAATGAAACTACAGAAAGAATGGAATAACACCCGCTACAAAATTCAAAGTCCGCGAAATTATGCAACAAGGCATGAACAAATAATTTTAACAAGAATCAAAATTGGACACACACGACTCACACATCAACACATATTTGAAAAAAAGACACCGCCGATATGCCCCACCTGCAACATACAACTCACAGTGGAACACGTAATCCTAAATTGTCCACAATACACAGCACAAAGGATCAGAAACAGACTTCCAACAGACGCACTCCAAATTGCAACCAATACATACGAAAAAAACATTTTAAAATTCCTAGAAGATGTAAACTTAACTGAATATATATAACATTCCACATAATTTTTTAATAGCCTTAATTAATTATATTAATATTTATGTACGTTAAATTTATCATGTAATTATATTAATTATGTAAAACAGATATTCCGGGGTGCTAATAACCAAGCAGTTGAAGCACCCCTAAATAAATATATTAAAAAAAAAAAAAAAAACCCGTTAACCGGGCTTTCAATAAGATAACCGAAATTTTGTAATTCTGTTAACTTTTGTAAACCAATATACATTTCGGTTTCCACCTGTTCAAAAGGCAGTTTACCAGCTCACCTCTGAATAGTTTCCTTGCAATTTCAGTCACGTGCAAATGTTGGAAACCAAACACTTATTACTATTCTAAATGCGGAAATTTTTTTATAAAGCTGAGGTGCCTAAATTCGAGTAAAGCTTTTCTTGATTATACAGGGTGAGTGGGGAGGAATAGGCCGAACTTCAGGAATGTATTGTACATGTAAGAATAAGTAAAAAAACTCTAATGTTGTTATGCGATTGTCTTTTATTCTCAAGTTATAACGTAATTAAAACACTATGAGAAACAGGATGACACTAATGATTTATTTATTAAACAGAAGACAATCTAATAACAACGTTAGAGTTTTTTTTTTACTTGTTTTTACATATACAATACATTCCTGAAGTTCGTCCCGATGTTCGATAGAAAGTGTTTCAATTACGTTATAACTTGAAAATAAAAGACAATCGCACAACAACATTAGAGTTTTTTTTTACTTATTTTTACATGTACAATACATTCCTGAAGATCGGCCCATTCCTCCCCACTCAGCCAGTATATCAGATCACATTAGCTTTACTAACGGCACGACGCAGATTGTTTCCATATCAGAATGAATTCTTCATTGGTAAATTCCAGAAAAATTACAGGATACACCTATATAATCTATTTTCTTTTCGTCTTTGTAATAAAAAGAAAGGAAAAGAAGATATAGAAAGTTGAATAAATACTCGTCGCCCACTAGCAAAAATCGGTCACTAACACGTCGTGAAAAATGCACACAGCTAACAGAAAATTTAGGGAGTATTTGCATACAAGAAAGAAAAAACTGATAGACAGCAAATAACAGATTTGTGTGAATGAGCCCAAACGACTTAAATAACAATGTTTAAAAATAGAAATATATGCTAAATACAACGAAAACACTTTAATGCCGGATTGTCTTTAATTGTATTTATCTATATAAATCGTAATTTTTCCTAGGGTAATTTAAAATTAGGGTGAAAGAAAAGTTTCTTGATTGCACAATTAGAGTGGGCTTAATGGGTAGATTAAATATATTTCCCTTTGATTGCTCCCTCTTTTAAGAACCCTCGGCGCCTGCACTTGCTTATGCCAAACTATGACTTATAGGAATGAGTATAATTGCCCTACCATTATATAAGATTGTCATTTATTAATGATTTTAACCCTTTATCAAAGTAATCCATCATTAGATGTTTCAACAACAAATGATATTTCGTTACATCAAATATTTTTGGTGGATAATAGGGTGTGAGTTACGCATGTTGCATGTATCTTATTTTAACAAAATTATTGGAAGGGCACACTGTAAAAGCACACAGCAAAAGGCGAATTATCAAAATAATAGCCAACGTTTGAAAGGATAAGGCAAAATGAAAAATAAATTATTAAAAATTGGATCAATTTAAATCAGAGAACTGAGCAAAAGAATACCATTCATTTTCTTTAGGAACGAAAACGAAAAAGCTGTTTCCGTTCATTACGTTTTCACCTTTACAAATTGATAAGTATGGATTTTAGAAAAAAATTCAATTATGATAATAAATAATACGTGTTATAAACACGGTTTCATTTCCTGTTTATTAATTATATTATATAGTAAAACCGGAATTGAATAGTATGAATTTCGCTCTCTGAAAAAACAAAATATCGTCCCCGTTTTGTTTTCTGTTCTTTAATAAATATCAGTTAATTTTGTTACTTCAGTTTCGTTCTGTTCTTAAGCCTGGAACAGAATGCACAGCGCGCTACGCCGTCAGCGCGGCGTCATTTGCGACAGCGTTGCGTAGCGCCGTTGAGAATTTTCGCCTGCACACAATGCAATAATTTTTAACGCCGTCAAGTGTCACTTGACAACCTATATCTGTGTTTATACGTGCTCTTTCTTTTATTAAAAGTATAATGGATGATGAAGACTTGTGTGTGATGTTATTTATGTTGTATGCAAGTTATTTATACATACAAACACTTTACCATTCAGTAAAAACTGAGGTTAGGTGTTCTGCGTCAACGTTCAACGGCGTCAAAAGTTGGAAGTTGACGAACATTCAGTATCAACGGCGTTCGAACGCCGGAGGACGTTGTTCATTCTGTGCACTTGCGTACGACAGCTTGGTTTTAACTTTCTTCTGACAGATAGTGCCGTACGTACGCCGTTAACGCGTCGTAGAACTCGGTGCATTCTGTTTCCCACTTTAGTTCCTAATTTTACACTCTAGCTGCTAGAAATTTTTTCTGGGAAGCTTTGTCAGTCAAATATGACTGACATAGCAGCCAGAGTGTTAAATAAATAAAAACAATACCACTATGTTTAACTCAAAAGTACAAATAGTACTTTTGTAATAATATCAAACTTAATTCGAATAATGAAACTCTTCAGCACTTCCCATAACCTTCCATTTCCACCTCTATTGTAACTATTGTCTTGAGTAAGATAATTGTATCTCCACCTACTCTCTTGTCTCTAATCTACATATAACGTATTCTCAAGTATTTCCTTGAAGTAGTACAAGTCGCGAATTATATATTAAAGCTATTGTTATTCGTAAGTATATAATCAATTACGCAATGCAGCTGCCATAAGACGTAAGCTTTGAGAAATAACATGTTTAACGTTAAACGCTTTGTTGTATTTCGGATATTAAAGTACTTAACGAGATTTTCAGTTGGGGATTAAATTTGGGGAGACAATGTTATAATACAAACAATATCGAAGCCGATCTTTAAGGGTTAATGCCTAATTTACATTACCGTATAAATACATACATTATATACAAATTTAACGCTTCTGCTCAATGAGTTATTTTGGAAGGCCCGCTTGAGGTTTGACTTTGTTTAAATTAATCACAAGAACAATAATCTTATTACATTTGTGTTATTCTTGTTTCCAGTTAGTCTTAATTATATTAATAATAATTTTCATGCTAGCAATTCTCTATTGTAATCTACTTATAAAATACCAATATTTTTCAACAATTTAATCTTCGTAATTACTTACTTAATCCTGAAGCCTTTCTACCTTGCGGCGTAAGGCTATAGTCCAGTTACTTTTTTTCTGGTGTTGTTCTCCATACTTTTTTCCATCGTGTTCTGTCCTTTGTATATTTTCTAATCTCCTCCCACTTTACGTCTATCTTTCTTACAACTCATTTTGTTTCTTAATGCCAGATTTTTCTCGGTCTTCCTGGTCTAACTTTCTTCCCTGTTCTTGCTTTAAAAATTCTGTTTACTATTTTGTTTTCACTCATTCTGTGTGTTATTATTATTATTATTATTATTAAGCGAGCCTAATAGCGGAAGCTTAAGGCTTGTATTGCTCAAATACAAAAATACAACGATAAAATAAAAATAAAGAAAAATACAATAACAAGTTGTAAGTACACAAACAATTATTAACACTAGTATCTTACATAATCTTAAGTAACAATTAGACTAATAACAATTAACATTATTTGTCACTAAAAAACTTATCTAAGTTATTCTTAAAACTATTCAGAGTCTCGGAGAAAACCACGCTTGAGGGTAACTTGTTCCATAAATTAACAGTACTGTTAGTTAGGAAATTAGCCCGCACATTTTTGTTAACAGCTTCGCGTTTGAGTTTAAGTTCATGTACGCGTAAGCGAGAGTCACTGTAAAAGTTAAGTAAACTCGATACATTGCACTTAAAATCACCACGCACTACCCGAAAAATTGTTATCAAATTACCACGCAACCGTCGCTGTTCCAGTGTTGTGAGTTTAAGCACAGAGAGTCTTGTTTTGTATGGCATGTTTCTTAATTTACGACAGAGTTTGGTAGGACGGCGTTGAACATTTTCCATAAGGTTAATATCTCTGCGTAGACAAGGAGACCATACGGAAATAGCGAACTCCAAGTGCGGCCGAACATAGGTCACGTACAGCTTACGAAGTAAATTCGGTGATGGATCGCAGAAGGGCTTCGATATTAAAAATTATATAATTTGCAGTCCTAACTGCTTTTGCAGTTCCAGCCATCTTAGCTGTCTTTCTTTCCTTATAGTCTCCACTGGCTTTGTGTCTAGTTTTTCTCTAAATACCTCATTTCTTATTCTATTCAATTTTGTGTTACCTTCAATTTTCCTTAAAAATCTCATTTCAGAGCTTCTTATTTTGGACCTGTGCGTCTTTGTGGCGGTCCAGGATTCAGAGGCATGTGTCAAAATCGCTTTTATTAAGTTCTATATCTTGATGTTGATTGGTATTTCTTTTTTAGTTGAGAACGAAGATTTGATGCTGTTGGACATTCTTATATTACATTATTGCACCCTCGATGAATGATAGTTTGGTGTGGAATTTGTTTCTTGGAGGACGCTGCAGGTCTTCCAACGATAACATCATTCTTTCTAAAAATATGACCATGCCCAAGACCATCTTAAGTCATTGTATATAATTTATTTTAAATTCTATTAAAAAGACATCGTTCACCACATGGTGAAACTAAAGGATGAGAAACATTGCTTGCCTAAGAAAGTACTGCAATGAATTCTACTCGAAGAAAGCGATGGCCCTAGAAAAACATGCGAATTCAGTATTAGAAGGACCATTTCAGAATCTATATATGTAAGACGGTAACTGGGTAGATTGAAAGAGATGGTTCTAGGAAAACCGAAAAAGATGAAAAGAGATTTTACATTAAGCAAATGCTGTGTTAAGGCTATGCTCCTAAAATAAATTGTATAATTCCTCCAGGTTGTAGCTCTGCTTTTCGCAGAATATGAGTTACTGTGTGCTAATGACTCAAATTTATTTAAATTATTAACATACTGCAAACAGTTTTAATCATTAGTTTTATTGTTTCAATGTTTGTCGTGCAAATAGTTAATAAAATATTTTATGGACAAAAATTCTAATGTTTCTTTTAATTTTCCAGGTTACCATCCAAGCCAACATCCACCACGTATTACAGAACATCCAGTAGACACAATCGTACCACGACACGATCCAGCCACTTTGAATTGTAAGGCTAGTGGTGAACCAGAACCCGTTGTTACATGGTTCCGAGATGGTCAGCCATTGAGAACTGCTCCACAAGATGCTCGCAGTCACCGCGTATTGCTACCAGCAGGATCCCTGTTCTTTCTTCGAGTCGTCCACGGAAGAAAGGAAACAGATCAAGGTGTTTACTACTGCGAAGCCAGCAACGGTTTGGGCAAGGCTAGGAGTAGAAATGCAACACTACAAGTAGCAGGTAGGTCTTTAAATAATTTATTGGTATTGCAATTAAATATTATACATATGTATCTTAATTTGCTATTTTATTTTGTTATTTGCGTTGCGACCTGTGGCATTTGGTCGACATTATATTCCATAAATTATTACCAAGTTTCCACTAAAGATATACACTACCGTCCATAAGTTTAATCGCACCTTACAAAAGTAAGCACTACCACAATAAAAAGACGTCTACTTGAAGTAGACCTCAGAGGTCGTGTTACAGTTACAAAACCACGTCTTACGACCGTCATAAACAAAAAAGGTTGGTCTGGGCCAAAGAGCATAAAAATTGGACGGTAGAAGAATGGGTCCGTCTGTCCGTCCGTCCATCTGTCTGTCTATGTACACGTACAGAGCAAATTCGGCTAAAAGGATTTTTATGAAACTGCATATTTAACCTTTTGACATCAATGGCACGAGTAGAAATGGGAGTTTACTCGTATCGATTTTAAGATTTTTGTGAATATTTAGCAACAGAAAAATAATTCGAAAAAAATTATTTCACAAAGTGAAAAATGCAATAACTAATAACTTTTATTTGAGACGTTTTTTGATAAAACGAATTATTTTTGCAAATTTTTTTTAAAATTTTTTCTTACTTGTATGTAACTTTTCCATGGTCATGATAAATAATATCTTTGTTAGAAAATATTAGGCCAAGTTATTTCTACTCTGCTGCTAGAATGTATTTTATACAAGTACTTTATGATGGCGGTCGGTCCTGTGGTGGCCACAGCTGATTTTTTTTTATTAGTGTTCTCTGTGCATCAAAATTTTCTGCGAATTATTATCTATCTAATAAGATATTTTTAATTGTAGAAAAAAAAAAAAAATGTAAAAATGTTATCGCTCAATAACTTAATAGGTATCAGGCAACAATTTTATTATTCCCATATTTCCTTCTTACGGCTTATTTACACAATGTGTCTAATTTAAATGATATTTCAAAAATTGAATGAATAATTTTCTTATCATTTTTCAGAACCGAAGCAAATTTTAAAAATTAGTTTTCTCATACACGTAAAATTCATCGTCACCTCCCTATAAATTATTCTGGGTAAAAATGAAATTCCGAAAATGACATAACGTTTTTAGATACGAGGAATAATTTCCCAATTTATTTGGCCGTTTGAGAGATGGTACTTGAGTAGGCGGTCGGAGAGGTAGAGTGGGGTTAGAAGAGGTCGGGGAAAATTGTTTCTTCAGGTGGAGAGATAAACAGAAGCCGCGAAGACAATTAACTCGCTATCTATTCTATATCCTGCTCTGTGTGTGCGTCTTCTCATGCTCCCTTTCTTCCTGCACGCATCCACGGACGGAGAAAGAGGGAATTAATTTAGGGATACGTATGTAAAGAACATAAAATAACATCTTTATTATGTAAAACATCGACAGATTAACTTTGAAAAACAGTTAGATACGAGGGTTACCTTTTATGTTTTTACAAACGACCACTAGATGGCAATATTAAAATTTGACATTTGTTTTTGTGAAATCAGTGGCAGCTTATAAATTGACCGAGTAGTTTGTTGAGTGAGCGTTAAAAAAAACAAGTTTGTGAAAAAATGGATATTACTTGTAAAGGTTTTTGTTGGATGATTTTTTACGATTTTAGTAAAGGCCTAAATCAACAACAATGCATAGATTCGCTTTGTTCCACTTTTGGTAATGAAGCACCTTCAGAAAAGACTGTTTACAATTGGATTGCAGAATTTCGTCGTGGTCGTGCGTCCGTTAGTGGTAAATCTCGTGAAGGTCGACCAAAATCGGTTGTGATTCAAATAAACATCGATGCTGTGCGCAAAATGATTGAAGAAGATCGGCATGAGACTTACCGTGAGATAGAGGCATCCTTTGGCATATCGCAGACTGCAATACGTTCGATTTTACATGAATATTTAGGTGTGAAAAAGATCTGTTCCCGATTGATTCCGCATAATTTGACCGAAGCTCAAAAAAAGGCTCGTGTTGATTGATGTAAGGAAATGATAAAAAAATTCAACCTAGGCATTGCAAAATCCGTATACAACATCGTTACAGGTGACGAAACTGGGATTGATTCACATGAACTGGAAACTAAGCAACAATCCACTGTCTTCCAATATGAACTGAAACCCACAAAATTTATTCGTTCACGAAGCACTTCCAAAAAAATGATCGCTTGTTTCTTCGGTTGTACTGGACATGTCGCAATCATTCCTTTAGAGGATCGGAGAGCAGTTAATACTGAAAGGTATACAACAATTTGTTTGCCAGAAGTCATTGACAAAATCAGGAAAAACAACCTAAATCATTCTTCATCATGTCAATACAAGCTCCCACACAGCACGTCAAACAATTGATTATTTGGAGGAGAATAACATCGAATTAATGCCTCATTGCCCGTATTCACCTGATTTATCCCCTAACGACTTTTTTTTTTTGTTCTCCAATGTCAAACAAAAAATGCTTGGATAGCGATTATCATCACCTCAAGGAGCTGTTGAAGCCTTCGAAAACCATGTTTTTGAGATACCAACTTCAGAGTGGAAAAAAAGAATTGGTTTTAACGCATGCAAAAGTGTATAAATCTTAAAGGTGAATATTTTGAAAAGCAATAAAACAGTTTATTAAAAAAAAAAAAATGTCTTTCTTAGTTTTTGTAAAAACTTAAATGGTAGCCCTTGTAGTAAAACTCGACTATAGGTTAGTGGTGCCATAATTGTCGGACCCCCCCCCCCAAAACCCACTTAAAAAAAACTTTTATCGACAATCATACCTTTATTATAAAAAATGGCACAGTCTTATAATAAAATTAATTATAGAAAAAAATTTGGAAGACAAATAAAAAAATTAAAGAAGAGATTGATAATAGGTATTCCAAGAGCAAAATGTTGGGATCAACGGTGAATCATTTTGGAACACTCAGTTCGACTGGAAAAATTTGATGTTTTTTTGTGTATGCGTCTGTAATTATCGGAAAATAATTTTTTAATATGCATAAATTTTAAATCGACCGGGACAAATGATTCTTGGACAGAGACACTGGGCCATGGGACATGTCCCGGTGTACAAGGACGTATGGCAGCCCTACTATAGGTCCATCTGTCAAACGCATCTATTTGCCGTCCACAATTCGGTTACATATGTCGCTCTTGAGAATATGAGTGGATTATTGTTTTTTTGCGATTGCGCGTTATAGATTTCTTAAATTAAATTAAGAATCTAAATTGTTGGTACGCCAATGCCATCTGTGGATCTAAAACTGCACTCCACATCCGTTTGTTGATCTCATTGAAGCGGAATTGCAGCAGTTCGATTCCTCGTTGATTAAACGTGATTTATACGTAGCGATTCATAGCGACTGGCGATCTTTGGCTTCTTGTACCAATTTCTATTAGTGGAACAACCACTGCCGTCCTACAACCATTGTTTGATATTCGATGCGGTTTTCAAACCAGCGATGTTTTCAATTCCATTAATTTACACGAAAGCTACTTAGTTTGAAAGCGGTTATATTGATAGAATTCTGGAAAAAGACGCTGCACAAATTGATTATCTGTTTAAGATAATAGATAATGCTAAAATAACCTTCATTTGTATCCAGTGATTAATGGTTTTTCGATTTTTATACTTTTTTTTATTTGAAAGAAACCTTTTCTTTTGCTACGCTAAAAAATCTTACAATTTGTTTTTAAAAAATGGTAAGATACTTCAAATAATTGTCCCTTTTTGTTTCCAAATCCGAAGTTTGAAAAGAATACGCGAACTGAGCGCGTTATGCAATACTGAATTTCAGCTCTGGGCCATTTTTCTAACAAGTAAAATTCACGCGGGCCGCACGATATGTATTTATATTATTACTCATTCTGTTTTTCATTTTCCACCATTCGTCTGAATATGTATTTGAAGGAAGTAAAGAAATAACATTTAAATAATAACAATTAAATTTTGTTTCAAAATATGTTCTTCATCGAACAACAAAACAAAAACGGATCGAAATCATCGTACTGGTACTCTACACAGCAGTTGCACCTATCGAAAAGTGTTATTTGGAAGCTCTGCTTACGGGTATATTATTTGGAATCTCATGGCTACATCACAATCTACCGACTATCGCACGGCCTTGGCTAACTGCAACAGTTACTGCCGGACTATTGCTTTTCCGCCCTTTGCCGAATTCTTGACGCCACGGCCCGAACAGATTCTGTCACGAGATATTTTCGTTCAAATAAATTTTTATTACATATAGTATAAATATGTATAATAGTATAAGAAGTCGTTGGGGCCGCAAAGCTGCAAGAATAGAGCCGCGTCAGGCCCGCGGGTCGCTAGTTTGACACCCCTAGGCTATATGATATCTCAAAAATTTTATTCTAAACAGGTGTTTCGGGTTTTAAACTGTTTACATGAAAACTAAAAATATCTGCTTTTTATTTACTTAACAGAAAAATGTATGTAACAAAAATTGTGTGCAATAAAAAAAAAATCATTTTTAAACTAAATTTTTTCAATTGGATGAATTTTTGGGGAGTTAGAGTGCATACCCTAATACTAAACTTTCGAAATGTCTCTCTTAATTTGAACTTGGCAGCAAAAATGTGTATAATAAAATTTTTTTCTAATACTAAAACAAATTTTTTTTGTTCTATACATTTTTCAATTGGATGAGTATTAGGGGAGTTAAGGGGGTACACCCTAAAACTAAAATCTTGAAAATTTTATTTATTATTTACTTTATATCAAAAATGTATATAGGATTAGTTTATTTTAGAGATATTTTGTTTCTTTTTTATTGTTTTCAAAGCTTGCTACGTTCAACTTTGTAAAACTTATGTTGATTATTATTTTGTAAATAAATGGTCGCCATTTTGAAATGGTTAACATAAAAATATGATTTTTTGGTGTCATTGTAAAGCTAATTTAATGTACTTTTAGGAAAAAAATATAAAATTATCGATTCCATATGCTAGATCAAAAGCTGAGATCATTTCCGGTGAAACCGGAAGTGCCTCAGAATTCTTATAGTAACCTTTAGATGGGCCTTTTTGTCTAGTTTAACTTTTGTTCTGAAGATTTTTTGTATCTTTACAAATAAAGGAATTTGTCGGGGTGCCCCGTTTCAAACAAACACTCTGTATATTGCTCATAATTTGTGTAAAAATATTTATACAAATTAGGTTCTGTTCAATTAAGGTTCTGCTTAGCCGTTCGCAATCGGCTATAAACGGTAGGTGCCTTTCTGTGTACGCTTAAAAATGACCATAATACTGACCATATTACTCCTTACTAATGTACATAGATTTAAAACATGATCATGAAACCTGGAAACAGGATGCCTAGGCTCAACTCGGGCTATTGTGTCAATGACTTTTTTTTTAAATGAGAAGCTTTTAATAAGAAGATTATTTAGGGGGATACGGGGTGTGTTATCTATGAATTTGAAGTATCGCACTTAACAACAAAAATAAATATTTATTAAAAAGAATAAGTTATTAAGAATGAAGAAAGGATTTTTCTCGGTTCACTGTAATTTTTAAGAAGTTGAGTATTTGGGGGCATGGGAAGCGCTACTTATATACTTCAAATATCTCTAAACTTCTTTTAACAACAACTCTTTCAATTATTTTTCTAAGACTGGATAACAAAACATGTTAGCCGGTAATTCTTGATTGATTTGATCTATCTTTTCTTGGTTTTGGAAAGACCATGCTTTTCGCTACTTTCCATATATCTAGAAAATAGGCGTTGAGTAATATAAATAAATAAATAAATAATAATCCGCAACTGGAGTTATAACTGATTAAATTAAAAAATTCTTAACTAATTTGTACACATAATACTTTAAAAAGCCGCGTGCTAACAAAATGTCAGTGATTTTGCCTATTTTATTTTATAAATTTAGTTGTTAAATTATTCGAGAGATTTTTGTACCGTGTTTGACCATTCTGTTAAATATTTATCCACCAATACTCGGATTGTTGTAGCTGTTCACCTTTAAGGTTTTGCGTGGAATTGATTATTCACGTATTCTGAAAGAAAAAGATCATTTTTCACACACCTGCAGCAGAGGTGCAGTTTTTCTCCCTGACTTCCCCAATACATTACAGTTTTCATGGTGGAATAGCACACACAAGGTCAACTTATGGTCGTACACTTCGAAAAATCTATACCCTTCGAGAGATTTCAATATTGAAACAAGCCAACAAAAATAAACTTTACACTAGAGTAATATAACGTCTAAGATATGCAGCTTGAATTTTAGATTTTGAAAATATGATACGATTGGATAAGGCATATAATAAGGATAAAAGGGGACAGGTTGGTAAATGGTCCTGGAAAGAATTAATAACAAGAGGACAGTGGACAAGAATTTGAGAAGAATATGAGTAGGTATCAGGACGATTGAGGCTGGGAACTTTATGTAGATCGTGAGAATTTTCTTATCAGTGCGGCATCTATTGATGTTTCGACATCTGGCTTGGTGTTAATTACAGGTGTGTAATGAGGTCACCTGATTTTATCAAGAGACAAGAAAATTCCCACGGTCTACAAAAAGTTCCCAGGCTCAATCATCCTAATACCTACTAATATGGAAAAGAAACGACTAAAAGTAGATGGAAGGAGAGCGTGGGGAAAGAAATGGTAGATCCAAAACTCAAAGATCGCGCGAAGCTGCGAGTTCCCCGGAACCCTTTTTAGATTTCCTTTTTTTTACCCTTCATTTCGTCCCGACTTAATTTTTTGCTCACCATAATTTGCAGGATTTTAATACGATCATTAGAGAAATAGTAAATTTAATTAAAAACACTGAAAATTCTGAGCGTCAATTGTAAAACTTCAGAATTGACGTCAACATCATTAGCTGATTGTAACCTACAACAATATGTGTTTAAAGTTTTATATTCCACGCTTAGGCAGGTTCCGTGTGCTAGGAATATTAATTATTATCAAAATTAATATATTGCTTTAGATACATTACTTTCTAAATTTAATGCGGACATATACAAGGGTTACCTTTTATATTTTTACAAGTGACCACTAGATGGCAATATTGAAATGTGTCATTACTATATTCGAAAAATTTGACCTTTGTTATTGTGATATTAGTGGCAGCTTATAAATTGACCGAGTAGTTTGTTGACAGTGAGCGTTTAAAAAAATGTTTGTGGATAAATGGATATTACTTGTGAAGGTTTTCGTTGGATGATTTTTTACAATTTTAATAAAGGCCTAACTCAACAACAATGCATAGATTCGCTTCGTCCAACTTTTGATAATGAAGCACCATCAGTGATGAATCTCGTGATGTTCGACCAAAATCGGTTGTAATTCAAAAAAAATCGATGCTGTGCGCAAAATGATTGAAGAAGATCGGCATGTGACTTACCGTGAGATAGAGGCATCCTTTGGTATATCGCAGACTGCAATACATTCGATTTTGCATGAACATTTAGCTGTGAAAAATATATGTTCCCGATAATTTCCGCATTCCCGATTTGATTTGCAGAATTTCGCCGTGCGTCCGTCAGTGATGAATCTTGTAAAGGTCGACTAAAATCGGTTGTGATTCAAAAGACATCGATGCTGTGCGCAAAATGATTCAAGAAGATCGGCGTGTGACTTACCGTAAAATAGAGGCATCCTTTGGCATATCGCAGCTGTGAAAAAGATCTGTTCCAGATGGATTCCGCATAATTTGACCGAAGCTCAAAAAAAGACTCGTGTTGATTGGAGTAAGGGGATGCAAAAAAATCAACCAGGCACTTCAAAATTCGTATACAACATTGTTACAGGTGACGAAACTTGAATTTATTCATATGAACCGGAAACTCAGCAACAAGCCACTGTTTGGGTCTTCCATGATGAACCGGAACCCACAAAAGTTGTTCGTTCACGGAACACTTCCAAGGAAATGATCGCTTTTTCTGTTGTACTGGACATGTCGCAACCATTCCTTTAGACTTTAGAGGATAGGAGAACAGTTAATGCTGAATAGTATACAACAATTTGTTTGCCAGAAGTCATCGACGAAAATCAGGAAAAACAACCAAAAACATAGCATCATTCTTCATCATGACAATGCAAGCTCCCACACAGCACGTCAAACAATTGATTATTTGAAGGAGAAAAACATCGAATTAATGTCTTATTGTCCGTATTTACCTGATTTATTCTCAAACGATTTTTTTTTGTTCACCAATGTCAAACAAGAAATGCGTGGAAAGCGATTTTCATCACCTCAAGAAGCTATTTCAGAGTGGAAAAAATTTTTCGAGGATTAGTTCTTGAACGCATGCAAAATTGTATAAATCTTAAAGGCGAATAATTTGAAAAGCAATAAAACTGTTTGATCCAAAAAAGTTTTTTCTTCTTAGTTTTTGTAAAAACTTAAAACGTTACCCTCGTATATATGCATACCGAACTATAGCTGCCTAGATCCAACCCTTTGTTTACAAAGTCTACCGTACAGACAGACAAACACAACTGTGACAGTGTAAGGGTTTCTTAGTTATACCTACGAAACTATAAAAAGAGAAGAAATTAGAGAAACGAAAAGTTAAAATTTCTTTATTACAATTATTATTTTTTATCGTCGAGGCCCTCACTAATCACTTGTAGCAGAACAAACTAAAGCTTTAATGTCTGAAAAAATGGCTGTGTTCACAAACTAAACAAATCCACAAACACAATTCCAAATTGTTTAAATTTAAACCAATAGGCCAGTTGTTTGTTTATTTGTAAGCTTTAAATATCCAGGGACAAGCTATTAAAGCAATCCTTTCTGATCGGATTTTCCATATAACATTATTGTTTATTGACCTGAAATATTTCATTATATTTCAACAGTATTTGGGGATATTTTTTGCAATAACTCTCATCGCCCATCTCATTTTTATTATATTTGTTTTTATTACGATTATTAATTTTATAAATCCAAATGCAAATAAAAATAAATATTGAATATCATAAATCAAAACATATTATAAAAAAGTAAACATTTACTTCAAAATTGAAATCAAATAAATTTTCAATTTAATTAATTAAAACTAACAAAATATCATTTAAAAAACAATATTCTCAATATTTTTCATTAGAGTAACATTTTACAACTTTATAATATATATTGCCTCGATAAAATATATTTAAAATAAATTATACACAAGCTATGTGTAGAAGAGCAAGCAAACGAGGGAATTCATTCGCGCGATTTTGCAGTTGATTTATAATTGAGAAGTGACATTACCGGTGGCGGCGCTGTCCAAGGCAATATGGCTGTAGTGTCTAGTATTCAGCTGTCAATATGCTAATAGCGAACAGGTTAATTTAAGCACAGTACATTTTTATTTTATGAAAATTCGAGTAAATATTTGCGAAATTTTTTAATTTTAAAGCGCTACATATGTATCGAGGTGTGTAATAGAAAGTGGGCATCACATACAATATTTAAAGTTTAATTTCAGTAGATTAATTGAAGTGTAATTTGTAGTTGAGCAGGTATTAAATGCGGGGCACGTAATTTTATGTGGTACATCTGAGTGTCGGTCATCTGAATTTACAATATATGGATTCTGTTTGCAAACAAGTGGATTATGTTCATTGCCTCATGAAATAAAATTAGTTTTAGTTGGACAGGAGCAGCTAAAAGTTAAATATGCAACTTGCAGGTGCAAGCATATTAGTGCAGTTTTGTTTTTCTGCGAAAAATGTAATGAACAAATTCGCATAGTATCAGTCACTTTTTAACTCAAAATATATTTCCATGCCTTCCTCCTGTCCATCACCAAATCTTTTCCAAATCTGGACTTAATATTAACTTTCTTTCCATTTTTCTTAAAAAAAGAAAAAAACTAATATGCCTATCTTTGTCCTGTCTTGAATTACAGCAAAAAACACTACAATTTGTTCTACTTATTATAGTTTTTCACAACTTCTATCGATATTCTAACCAAAATTCCACACTAGAACCTTATACTCGATATCTCATTAGAAATCAACCAAACATAGTTGGGATAAATTTATTTAATAAGTTTCCTAATGAAATCAAATGCCTAACCAACGTCAAATTTAAATCTATGTTAAAAAAATAAGTTCTATTCAGTGACGCAAAAACAGTTTCATAAGAGGGGAGGGATATAAAATGAGACGTATGGAAGTAATGACAAAACAAGGAAAATGTGTCCCCAAGGGTGAAACAAGGTTCTAACCCCCAAATCCCACCCGGCTGCGCCACTGGTTCTATTGTCGAGAACTTGTCTTTGCATTCCGTTTTTTTTTTAATTTCTTCACTCATTTTGCTTTTTTTAAATATTTTATAAATGTATATACCATAATATATATTATATAACAACAAAATAATGTAAGTAATACAATATTTTGACATATTTAATCTCAACTGTCATCTGTATACCACCAATGCACATGCGTGTTGCGCTTTTGTAACTAACTATTTTCTCAGTAACTGTCACTAAGATATAACTTTCATAGCGACGTCACTACAGTTGGATATTACAGAATACGAAAAATTTTAAAGTTACTATAAAAGTTAACTTGTAGTAATGTTACTACACGGTAACTATTATTCGCGACTGCAAATAACAATGAGACATCTGGTGGTAACTGGCTAAATTAAACAGAAGCGTATATTTGCATAATATTTGTAGCGTGTTGTGCTGCAGTTTATGTGAATTAAGAAGTATTTTAAAATATAGTGACTTAAATACAGTGCTTTTTTGCCGAAATATTGTTTGAACAGATAAATATTAAGAAAAAACTTCTGACATATACGCTTCTGGTCTGCCATCAGCTGTTGTACGCAGCGCCGTCAACGTTAGTTTCAGTCGCGAATAGTAACTTTTTACAGAATTGATCTGATAGTGTCATCCGACGATGGTATATTTAGTTAGTATACAATTGTAGTTGATTCACAATGAGTACGAACGTCACTGAGTCTCCCGGTTCAAAACGACGGCCTGTAGAGGGTTCCTATCCTCTGACTGTAAAAAGATCTCCTTATGTTGGATAATTATATGTTTATAATAAACAGATAACTACTCCATTCATACATTTTATGCTTATTCCATGCACTTGTGTTATGTATCTATTATAAATGAGGTTATATGCTCATGTAATGCATTTATGTTATGGATCTATCATAAATCAGGATGTTTCATAGCAATAAACATTTAGGACCTTTTCGGTTTCCAAATTTCCCATTAGAGACCTGTTTATATATTTTTATTTTACCGAAATTAATTTATTTAATTGTTTGTAATTTGTCATTTACCGGAGCATATAAATTTGGCCCTTAACATAAATTATATATAAACCTTTTAATATTTTATTTCATGTTTCAGTTTTATTAATTTATTTTTGTGCTAGAATTGTAATTGCAGTATAAACCTGTTTATTATATGATCAACAATAAAATGAATATTACAAAATACATAGAATTTTATTAGAGCTGTTAAATATTCAACGATAGGGCACTGTAATAAAACCTTGAAAAATGGTATGCATTTTTTTATTTTAGGGAAAATCGTGCATTTAAACGATGGCTTAATAAAATGCATTGTATACATTTTTCACAATTTTCGACATGGTTCGATGTTAACCAAATTACTTTCCCCAAGTTGTTGAATCAATATGGAACTTATAAGCCTGGACTATCGCTATCTTAAAAAGCCCTAAAGGGCCTTAAAGGGTGTGTTAAAGGGCCCATGCCTAACACACTAACGAATCATTTTTGCAACTTTACTATTAAAATAATTTTATCAAAATTAAAGATAACGTTTCAGTGATTATAGGACGATATCGGCAAAAATAAACTGTCTGTCTATTAGTTTGTCCGAGATTTCATTTTTCTGTATTGAATATTCTGTGATAGAGACCACACAGAACACTCTGTCGTTAGTCGGTACTGCAGAGAGCATAGCAAGCCCAGGCGCAAAAAAGGAGGTAAAATGCGGTAAAATGATGGTCTTAAATAATGATCATGTTAATAGTTCACCTTAAGTTTTCAACCCATAGGTTGGTTTGCAGCATTTCTCCATACTTCTCTGTTCTCAGTCTTTTTAGTTCACATACGAGTTGCAATTCATATCTTCTATTATCTGTTTCACGTACTATAGCCTTGGTCTACAAGAGTCACAAATCTACACAAGTCTACAAGAACAGTAGGGTTCTTTGCATCAACTGTTCCTTCCAGTATCATTTTCACCAGGTCTTCGTGTCTTATAATATGCCCAATCCAAATATCTATCCTCTTCTGCAACATTTTCCGCAATATTTCTTCGTTTGTCACTCTATCTACCCATAGAATTTTCAACATTATCCGATAGCACCACATTTCGAATGCTTCTACCCTTTTTTGCCGACCGCCAACATATATAAGGGAGGTATTGTGATCATACCGATTTTGACATTTCGAGATTTCGATGGATCTAAACGAATTGAGGTCCCTACATACCGTTTTGACTATTTTTAGCATGATGTCTGTTGGTCTGTCTGTCCTTCCGTCTGTCTGTCTGTCCGTCTGTCTGTCTGTCCGTCTGTCCGTCTGTCTGTGTACATGTGCAGAGCAAATTCGGCTGAAAGTATTTTTATGAAACTTCATATTTAAGCTTCTGCCATCAATGGCACGAGCTGATCAACTTTTGGTAAAAATCGGTTGACTAAAAATGGGATTTTACTCGTGTCGATTTTAAGATTTTTGTGAATATTTCACAACAGAAAAATATTTCGAAAAAAATTATTGAACAAAAGTTGCTATAAAAGCAATAACTAATAATTTTTATTTGAGACGTTTTTTGATAAAACGAAAAATTTCGAATAATTTCTGTAAAATTTTTCGAAATTTTTTCTAAGTCTCAATTTTTTCATATTTATATGTAACGTTTCCATGGTCATGATAAATAATATCTCTGTTGGAAAATATTAGGCCAAGTTATTTCTACTCTGCTGCTAAATAAATACATTATTTTATATAAGAACTTTATGATGGCGGTCGGTCCTGTGGTGGCCACAGCTGATTTTTTTCTGTCACTCCTAGTTCCAAGTTTCACTTCTGTGCAGTAATAATGTTAATAGTAGCAATACAATATTTATAAAAGCTGTGTGTCACCAGTTCATAAAGAAAAATATATTTATATTTGAAAAATACCAATTCTTGATAGGCTTCTGGCGTTCCTTTTTGCTAGATTGACATCTTCTTTTTGCCAGTCGGCTCCCCCTTTTTTGGCGCACAGCAACAAAGACTATTTACCCCTAACGCAGCCCATCTAAATGACACACTACATATTAAAAACAATAAATAATACAATAAATAAATAGATAAAATCAATAAAATTACGCATACTCAATAAAAGAAATCTTGCACAGACAAACACAAATAAATAAGATAAAAAGTCTGTTCGAAAATTTGGACAGACTCAGGGTGATGGTAAGAGGCTGCAAATGGGCCAATTACCATCGAATATCACACTTAAAAAATAGAACACATTAAAATTAGGTGCAGGACTTCACAAATAAAACAGTAAGTTCGATTCTCTCAGGAAGAGTATCAGTCTGTCCATTAGTACTCTGTCGTCACCTAAAGCAACTGACAGGTCATAGCACAGGCCTAACCTCTCCCTGATATCCTCGAACTCTACACATTTAGTTAAAAAGTGTAACACAGATAAATCTGTGGTACACGTCTCACAGATAGGGGAGTCGTCACCTCGAAGGAGGTGTCCATGGGTCCACCAACAGTGGCCTATACGGAGGCGTGTGATGGCGGTTTCCTCCCTGCGGTTAATCTTGCAGAAAGAACCCCATGGTTTAACGTCTCCCTTAATCTGTCTCAACTTAACGTTCTGTATGCTCTTCCATGGAAGATATCTGACAAGATACAAATGGCGAAAAAACGAAATTGATAGACAAATACCTGGAAATAGTTGGCAAAAATACTAGAAAATTGTATAATTATCAAAAGAGCAAACGAATAAATTTTAATTCATTTCGTTCCGTAAATAATAATTGAATACATTACAGAATTATATTGCATACATTTAAACTTATATTTTATGACAAAATGAAAATTTTATGCAAATTTTAATTACCCACTATTCTTTTCAGTAATAAGTTTTATAATATGAAAATAAATAAAAGAATAAAACGATTTAAACGATAATCGAATGAATGGTTGAAAGAATATTCTCTTTAAATTCTTGCTCTGACAACTCTGACAGAAAGATGTAAAAAAGCCAATTAAAGAAGATTAAAATATTTTCAGAATCCCTTTTACACTTAATTGTACTAATTTAAATAAGACTTTTTGACCGATTTTAACATTTCTCAATTCCGTTTCGAAGTGTTTTATCAAGTTTCAAACTCGGAACTAATAGATTTGGTACTGAAAGAATATAACTTTATTTCAAAAACTTTTACAAAGAAGTTAATTCTTTAATAGTTTTTGCAATTAAGTTTGCTACACTAACAGTTTTAATTCAGACATTTTTCAACTTTTACAATTTTCAAACTCAAACTAAAAAACTACGTTAGAAACTTCAACTGCCAATAATATAATTAAAAATATTTAACAAACATCAGAAAATTGTAGTCAGGGCAAAAAAGGTCATTATATCATGCGACTTTCGTCCATGTAAGGACTTTAGTATAACTCATACCAAATACGATAGTGGTTACATTATTAAAAAAAATTGATGTGAAGTGTAAATTTTCATCTTTTACAGGATTCGTAGGTATCTATGGTAAATTTTGGGTACATTTGTTATTGTAATCCTGGCTACCAGATCAAAAATTCATATTGTACTATTCTGCATTAAATCAGTGTATGTTATTCGGAATTTATGTGCCTTACGGAATACAACAAAAACTGTACGACGGTACTAAACATTGTATAGATGTGAATGAGTCATATGAAGCGGTGGGATTCAAATAATTTAACAACCAATTCGTTATACCCTTTTCACACTAGAACTTTAAGATCGGATGTTAAAGTGAATATGTCTTTAAACGCTAATGTGAAAGCGTATGGCCTCGTCTAAATACAACCGATGATTAAGACAAAGATCTGCGTCTTAAACATCGTCCGCATTACCAACATAATTTCTATTATAAAAAAATACTCTTTGAATTTGTGCTGTCAACATTTTACATTATCATAAACAAGAATACTGTATTATATCGACGTTATAAGAAGTTTATACTTATTTTTATAATAAAATTATTTATTTTAATAAAGTGTTTAATAAAATACAAAGCTACAATAATTGAGATAAAATGTATCGACTTACATGTTAATACAGGTGTAATATATTCTTTATTGTAGTGTCTTTATTGTAGAATGAAATGAAATATCCATATTTGTTTATAATAATTCAAAATGTGCGTCTGCGCAGACAGTTCAAAACTGGTAAATCATGACGGTAACTTAAGGACAAAATTACTGTAGCTGATGACAGCACCGGAGATTTAAAAATCAAGTGTGAAAGCATACCGATGTTAAACATCGGTGAACTTTAAGTTCACTCGTCTTAAAGTTCTAGTGTGAAAAGGGTATTACACTAGTGACCGTTTTAAATGAAAAAATAGTACACCAAAAAGTTGTTTATTTCTTGAAATAGTTAGTGCTTAAATAAAACAATGTAGAAAATAAAAAATGTATATGAAGTGTGAATATTCACACATTGCAGGATTTCGCAGGTATATAATAAGTAAAAGCGGCATGCTGAGTGTGTAGGACAAATTTTGCTTTGTAGTAATCACGGCAAAATGAACGATATTTTTTAAATAATTTATAACAGAATAATTTTATAATTTTTCTGTTAATCTAAGAGGTTTAAAAACAAATTTTATGTTAAAATATTTTTTTGTTAATTTTAATTCGAATACCTAATACCATTATTTAGGTTTCTAAATATGTGCAGTATTTTTTTTTTATAGCAAGTTTCATTAAGATTTTGAAAATTGCGCCTATGGCTTCCATTGGTTGTTTTAAGTCATATGCTCCGCCCCTCTGGTTTCGTTTACATGACACATAGAATGAAAATATAATTCCAACAATTCCAACTGGTTATTAAATTTACGCTCTTAAAAATTAAACACAACATATGCCAAAATATAACTAGAATTTAAAAAATCTTTTAATATACTTGACAAATGTAGCAATAAATCTATGAACAAAGATATTTCCATCACCGGTGTAGACTTTTAGAAGGCGCGCAACCAGGGGGGGCTTAGGGTCTTGAGCCCTCCAAGAGCTCCAAAAACACGTGGTTTTTATGGGTTTATGTCAAAATATAAGTGATGAACCTCCTAAAGCCTCATGTGGTTGTTACGCAGTTTTGTTAAAATAGAGGTGAGGACCCTTTTTTGTCATCCCTTGTCTATTACAGGTGAAGAGCTTTTTTTTCTAGGTTTTTAGTTGCGAAGTGAGAACTTTATTCATCATTTTAATAATTTTGACTTCTGACCCCCCCCCCCCCAATCATACTTATTAACAACCTCTATAGCTCCATCTTATTATAAACCATCCTATGGCTAACTCTAACCGATAGTCCTGCCGTGACAACAGCCTCTCAGCAAAATTTCTTATCCTTTACATATTCCTTCCCAATATTATATTATTTATATTCCCAATATATGCAATATATATATATCTCATATATTCGTATTCAAGGTAGCAAATAAAGTTAATAGTAGCTAGCTTAACGGAGAAATCCAAAGCCATAATCCATGAAAAAAACAGATATTTCCATATTGTCTTTTGACTAGCGTCCTCTGTTGCAGTGTGGATCTATTGCTTTTAGTCGTCTTAGTTCTCTAAATAAATATAACAAGTACAATTTTAACATCCCAATCGCCAAACTAAATAAATTTTGGAATTTGGTTCTTCCTAACCAGTGCGAAGCGGGTGCATTCCACCATTTGTCATACAGAGCCGCAGTAAGGGGGGGCGGAGGGGGCGACGGCCCCTAGCGCAATAAGGGAAAGGGCACCGATGAGGTTGACTAAGGAGCGCCACATTGCGAAAGCGAGGACCTTTTTTTTGCTCTTCACTTGGATTTTGGGAGGTGAGGTCCTTTTTTTTTTTGCTCATCATCTACATTTTGGGCGGTGAGAATCTGGTTTTTGCTTATCACTTACATTTATTTGCCAAGGGCGCCAAAAGACAGTTTTGCCCCTAGCGAAAGTTTTTCTTACTGCGGCTCTGTTGGCATATGGGTATTTAAATAAAATTCCTTTTATTTTCCTATTTCATGTTTTTGATTTTTATAACATTTCTCCTAAAAATTATGGCCTGTATTGATAAATACAACGAAATAAATGTAGTAATTTGTAGCAGGAGCGTTCTACAAACCAAATGGTATGAAGGAAAATTATCACAATTCGGAACGGGTTGTAAATCATTTTTTTTAAGATCCTTTGGTTCCAATCCAACTTGTCAGTAACCACTATTTATGTCCCATGTATTGCTATATGATAATTTATAGCAGATCCGTAACAAAGATGAGACCAATACAGTAACAACCTGAGTCGCAAAATTTTAAGGGCTCAAGAAAATCTAAATTGAACTATTTTACATCGCATTTTTAGTTTCAAGTAAAGGTGCACCAATTCTTGCTCTAGCGCAAAAGTAGCTAGCTACCTTGATTTACACCTTACATCTCAATCCTATTTCTAATGCATTATTTTTCCAGTAAATTTCATTTGTGTCTTGTCACTCTCATCCGGCAGAATCTGTATCTTGTTTATCTGAATCAAAACGGGACGTTAAATACCTAAGTTTCATAGTTGTCCCAATGCATTCACCTGGATGTATATTCAGTCGTCTCAATTCGCTCGACTGCGCGAATATAAATACCTCTTTAATATAGAGTGGATGTCGTTAAAAAACACTCTCTGTTCTCAAGTGATACTTGACCTAAAAAACAACGAAATCTAATCGAAAAACTTATGTCCCTACATACGTACATTATTTGCTAACTGTAATACACATGTGTTAAATAATAATGAGATATTTTGAGGAAAAGTTTTATGGAAAAATAAATTGGTTTGATTTTCACGTTAAAAGAATAAACGTGAAATTTATGACAGGCAAAAAAGATTCTGTTGCTATTCTATTGAAAGTTTGATATCATTAGGACTATCTTGACCTTGGTTACAGCTGTACGGAACAAGGAAATGGTGCTCTCGTCATAACAAGTCACGGGAATTTTTCAAGCAAGTTTTTGTTCTTCCAATACTTATTCCTTCTATTTTTCTTTTGTATGATTAATTGATAAGAAGGTTGCCTCTTATATTTCGGGATTGCACTAAAATAGTGCTGCCATAAATTCCTGCCTAAAAATGGAATTAAATCGTGAACATTTTCGTGCGATTATTTTTTACAACTTTTGACGTGGATCAACCCAACAGCAAGTGCATCAGTGAAATTAATTCGACTTTTGGCGATGAAACACCATCAAGGACTACTGTTTATCGATGGTTTTCTGACTTCAATCGTAGCTGTAGTTCGCTTAAGGACAAATTTCGTGAAGGTCGTCCAAAATCGGTTATTGTTCCGGAAAACATTGATGCTGTGCGTGAACTAAGAACTAAGATCGGCATGTGACTTATCGTAAGATTGAGGTATCCTTGGGCATTAGTGGGACCAGCATGCATTCACTATTGCATGAACATTTGGCTGCCAAAAAGATTTGTTCCTGTTGGATCCCACATAATTTGACAATTGTGCCTCAATTGGAGTGGAAAAAGTGCTTCGAAAATTAGTTCAAAAGCATGCAAAAGTGTATTGATCTTCATGGCGAATATTTTAAAAAACAATAAAGCCAATTTTGTTGATAAATAATTTTTTTTGCAACCGTCAAACGCCAACATTTTTAATGCGGCATAGATATGTGTTAAAAATATACTTTGTTGCTACGTTAAATGTAACCAAAGTCGCATGCTTTTTGACACTTGAGAAGTGAATCTATGCGATATCCCCTCTCTTGTTTATGCGACACCTTATCAACAAGACATTTCCAGTAATATTGGCCTAAGACAAGGTGACGCACTTTCACCCACGCTCTTCAACATGGTGCTAGACACCATCATGAGGAAAAATCCGTCCCAACACGACCACTACGTATTAGTAAACCGAAACAATAAAAAGTGCTGGGCTATGCAGATGATCTCCTCATAATAAGCACATCTAAAAGAAATGTTATCGAATCGTATAACTCACTGAAGGAAACAACAGAAGTAGAAGGGCTTGTGATAAACACAGAAAGGACAAATTACTTCAGGGCATTGAGAACACCTCAAAACCAATGCCCACCAACAATCGCAGAACTGCAAATAAAATCCGTAACACGCTTTAAATGCCTCAGAAGCACCTTGAACAGCAACAGCAACATCACGAAAGAAATAACTTTAAAAAGCCTTTCTGCAAACAAAGCCTACTATGCCCTTAACAGTCTGCTCAGATCACGCTTGCTATCTCGGCATACAAAAATAAGATTATACAAGACCCTTCTTCGACCCATACTCTCATATGGAAGTGAATCTTGGAAACTTACACAAGAACAAGAACGCCGGCTGAGAATTTTTGAACGCAAGGTTCTACGAAAAAATTTCGGTCCTGTCTCAGAGGATGGAATATGGAGAATCAGAAAAAATGTTGAGCTGCGCGATATTTATAATGAACCGGATGTGTTTGGCTTCATAAAAAGTTCCAAAATATATTGGATCGGACACGACATCAGAATGCCCAACAACATCACTGAGAAGAGTATTCGATAGCGTTCCAAGTATAAACAGACCTCGAGCGAGATAGGTGGACAATATGCACAAAGACTTGTAAAGAATCGATGCCCATAATTGGAGAAGATTAGCGCGTGACCGCGGAAGATGGAGGAAGTTTGTGGAGGCGGCAAAAACCCTCTAAGGGATGTAAAAGCCAATTGATTAATTGATTATCAACAGGACATTACTTGGCTACACTATAGAATTTTTTCATGTATATCTCTCTCAATTCACACACGTATTTAAGCATTAAGTGGGAAACAGAATGCACCGAGTTCTACGACGCGTTAATGGCGTACGTACGGCGCCATCTGTCAGAAGAAAGTTAAAACCAAGCTGTCCTACGCAAGTGCAGAGAATAAACAACGTCCTCCGGCGTTCGAACGCCGTTGATACTGAATGTTCGTCAACTTCCAACTTTTGACGCCGTTGAACGTTGACGCAGAACACCTAACCTCAGTTTTTACTGAATGGTAAAGTGTTTGTATGTATAAATAACTTGCATACTACATACATAACATCACACACAAGTCTTCATCATCCATTATACTTTTAATAAAAGAGAGCGCACGTATAAACACAGATATAGGTTGTCAAGTGACACTTGACGGCGTTAAAAATTATTGCATTGTGTGCAGGCGAAAATTCTCAACGGCGCTACGCAACGCTGTCGCAAATGACGCCGCGCTGACGGCGTAGCGCGCTGTGCATTCTGTTCCAGGCTTTAAACGTAGGATTAGTTACTTCAGTTAGCATATTTAGGTAAACTTATTCATGAATACTGATTAATTGATGACAAAACTAAATAACTACAATGATGATGATGAATTTGGGATAATGATAAGGAAGATTTGAAGAAGAACAGCTTCCATTGGCCAAAGGAAGGCGCAAAAAATAGACATCTCATGTGACAAACTATTGACAGGATGTCGTTCTGCAGCGTAGCACGAATAAAACAAGTACGTACATGTTTACAACATAAACGCTGGTCACATTCACAGTTTTCTTTCAGTGGAAAATCATTACAATTTCAGGACAATAAGATAAATCTTAGCGTGGCGATTTCCAAGTATTTTTATCTCTAAATGTTTCCATCCCATTCGGAAAATTTTATCGTTTCCTTTAAATCGTTAAAATAGAATACAACTACAATATATTTTGTTGAAAGCATTATATTTTCAAGTACACTCAAGTACCTGTCTAGAATTTTTCACAATGTTGTTACGCGTAAATGTTTTCTAGTTCATGCTGACAACTACTCAACTTGTATTGTTCTTACAGCACTATGAACGGTGAGACAGCAAAACACTCTGTTAAATTTATGTAGTTGGGGGAGTTCTGAATAAATTTTAGGTATATAAGGGTTATCTTGTAATATATCACTAAATCGTGAAGAGGTGCTTGAGTAGTTTCATTAAGATATTTCATTACCTATGTCGAATGAATTATTTGATTTTGGGAAAGGTTACCTGTGTGGTACCAACCCCAAAAACAGGAAATATTAGGAGGTTTTGGTAAATATATTATAGTGAAGATAATAAGATAAGATAAGAATACTTAAACTGGGTGGGCCGTAAGTTTTATTTGAGTTGCCTTACTTTGGAATTCAATTATATATTAACGCTCTTCTAATAATAATGGTAATGAATATTGCATATAATTGTATTATTTTTCCTGTTTTAAAAATTCTCGTTAAAAAGCTCTTTAAAGCATATTTTGATTATTCTGAGTAGCTGGCTGTCGAAAATCAATACAAAATGTCACATTTGCATAGAGAATGTAAAGATACAAGGCTCTGCTATTTTCCGGTAAATTTACTGCACAAGAGCAACACTTTGATAGATAATTTCCCCAGGTAATCGTGAATAAGTATCTAGAATCGACTTTAGTGTCGCACGAATAATGTATGTTCCATTCGAAACACATCACAGGCGTTAAAATAACTGTTTTTCAAAGAATTTGTTGATTTTGTCATTAAAATATCGTCAACAACGTTATACAATTTAACATTGAACATCGAAAAAAATGGACATCTTGATTAAGATTATGAGGAAGTAATGAGATTTGGACTGGTCAGAAATTAAAACAATATTTTAACTTCGCTAAAGGTTAGATTTATATTTTGTATCTTCATCAGAGCTGTAAGAACTGCGTAGATATAATTTAATGTTAATAAGAATTGTCCGAAGCGAGGAGTGATTATAATATTATGCTTCCTCATAATATTATAATCTACTGACGCAATTCATCAAGATCTTGATTAAGGTTTACATGGCTACGTTGAATCGACGACATCAATTCGCTACTAAAAAAAGGATTTCACAAAGTTCGACAAGAGTTAGCTCGTTCATGACTGAATAGGCATATTCTGAATACGAACATTTTGCCATAAAAATATTTCCGCAAAAATATCCACACAATCCGCACAACAGGATTTGCTCTCTGCTTGGAATAACTAACATGTTTCGACTTATTTTGCATATCGCTGCACTAAAACATTACCGAAAATTTTAGAATTTTATCACATTACATATTATTGGATCCAGAAATATGTTTTCTATCTAATGTTTTACTGAGGTTAATATAAGGTAAATTATAAATAAGTATGTAAATTACAATTATTCGACTCTCATAAACCAAGTTTATATAAAATAAAACAGCATAATTTATGTAAATATTTAAACAGCAATATTTCAGAAACTTAGCTTTTTAAGATATCTCACTATTGTTAAACAATGATATTTAGAAACAATTAAACAGATTAATTTATCAAATTTATGACCAATAAATAACAGGGAAAGACCTATAAGATCAGCAAATTTTAAAAAATTTGAAAAAACATCCTATTATTAAAAGATAAAAGTTGTGTGACGATTTCAAAAATTTTAAGATATTTTTATTTTTTTAAATTTGATATGAGCTTCATATGATTTTAAATGTGGAAAATTACCATGGATAATTTTTACTAATATTTCCAAAAATGCAAATTAACGCTACGTACAACCCCCAGAGATTATTAGTTTCTTATACAAAACTAACAAACTGTAATAAAATTAGTGACAATCTGTGCATCAAATTTTGCAGAGAATTTTTATTTATCTAATAGGATATTTTTGATTGTAGAAAAACTTATTGTAAAAATGTTATTGCTCAATAACTTAATAATAGGTATCACACAACAATGTTCTGTAATTTTTTAAATATATTTGTGGTTTTCAAATAATTTTTATATTTATACAGTTTTGTGTAGAAATGTTCAAATAATACGTCAACATTTTTTTCGACATGATTGTTTATAGTTTAGAGCCTTCGTCGAAAAATATTAAACTTGATTATAATAAAATGCCACTTGGTACAAGTATTCTTTACATAAAATAAATCATTTTTATCCGCAGCACCTATATTAAGAAGCGCGGCAGATTCGAGGTGGCAGCAAAAGTAGATTAACAAGTACAGTAACTATAAGTAATTTTCACAATAGAACAAATTATCTCCAAACATATTTGTAGAATGGAGCTTTAGCTACAATTTGCCGCATGGTACACAAATATGTGTCGAATGGTTTACAAGATGGCGTCTATAACGCAATTTGTTTATTTACAATTACATGACAGTTCTTTTTACAATTAAAAATATCCTATTAGATAGATAAAAATTCGCTGAAAATTTTGATATATAGATTGTTACTAATTTTATTTCAGGTTGTTAGTCTTGTATAAGAAACTATACGGTTGTGCGCACCCTTAAGCCGATACATGGAAAATTAGGCGATACCCGTCAACAATGATGGATTTATAATATAAAAATTTCAATTACTTGTATGTCAAGATATCACCAGTTACACACATTACTATAAGATAAAATATTATAAAAAGTATAATGACTTTCATTCATGGTAGTAACTGACCTCATAGTGACAAATTTAGTTACTATGATCATAGTAACTGAGTTACAGAATTGGTCTGAGAGTGTCCCCAGTTAGCCAATTACGAGAACTGCATACAGATACTTGCTAACTATTATTGTATGTTTAATAAACTAGCAATGAATCTCATAAAATTGTTGTATCTACGACTGTTATATAAACTATACTATATTTAACTATAAGCGTAAAGTAGGTCTTTATGGGAAGAGTAAATAAAGTAAAAAGTTCCGTAACGTATCATTATTACACTCTCGTCATAAGCACAATACAAATGCCAGCGATACATTTCTGGGGTTCTAAACGCGTCTTCTGTGGAAAGAGTCGTGTAACAGAAGATTTTATGTTCTCGCGAATATTTTGGATAAGCGGATATGATATTTTATCCGCATCCACACGATTTAAATGATAATTTATCCGCATCCGCAGAAAAATGGCGGATATTGCAGGGTACTACTTATGTACCTGTTAAGAGTTAACGTTAACATAAATATGGTGGACAAGTCAGAGTTAAATATTCATTATAATTCAACGTTTCATTGCACAGTGAATGTATTTATCACAATCACATTTCCTACCTTTTTTTTACTTCTCAAACAAGAGAATTTTTTATATTCGTAAAAAGTAAAACATCTTACTTTAACTTCTTTGTTCTTAAAACACTACAAACATCCAAGTGTCATCGAAAAATATATAACGCTTTTCCTAAAATACATAACTGTTATTTTCTATTATAACCTTTTTCTCAAAGTTAAAAAAGAAGATAACAACAAATACGAGATAAAACGAGAGTACCGATCAAAGATAAATTACAGTTTGAGAACAACGGGGCTGGTGAAAAGCAGCAGGCTATCTGATCGCCATAAGTTTTTTCACTTGCTTTTTCCGGTGAAGTGTTTTTGCTGAGACCTAGCACAAAGTCCCATTTATATGCCTCAGGTGGCGTGGTATCACAACGAACTAATGCCTTTGGGGGCTTCATCTTGAAGGGGAACGAACTAGATATTTAAGACGTTTGATTTGCGTTGATAATCAACTGATAACATCGATTTCATTTAAAAGTTTTGTAATACAATTTTAAAAACTTCGTTCTTTCAACGTTGCAAATTTTTTAATACGCAGTGAATTAAAAGAATTTTTTTCTGCATTCATTAAAGAGTCATTTTGGAATTGAATTGAGTATTATAATGAGATTCATTATGATACTCAATATTTTATTTCATTAAATTGGTAAAATTAATACAATAGCCTGAACATTTTAGAAAACATAATACACAGCAAACCTGGGTATATTTGAAGTACCTATTTAAAAAAATTGCTTTTGGTATTTGGATTTGCAAATACTTTCTCCGTGGTATTTTTATTTAATATTTGTAGTCTGAAAATGTCAATATTGTCATATTTCCTAGAATTTCAAATATTCCTCTAGTATTTCAAATATTTCCTTATATTTTAAATTATAATATATACCTATTATTTCAAATATTTGTTTAGTGCATATATCAAATATTTGCTAGTATTTCAAATACTTCCCTAGTATTTCAAATATTTTCCTACTATTTCATATATTTCCTTAGTAAATATTTCAAATTCAAAGATTTACCTTTTATTTCAAATATTTACTAGTATTTCAAATTATCCTAATATTTCAAATTCAAATATTTCCTGTATATATTTAAAAAAATATTAATATTTCAAATATTTGCCTAGTACATATTTCAAATATTTTCCTACTATTTCAAATATTTGCTTAGTAAATATTTCAAATTCAAAGATTTCCTGTTATTTCAAATATTTGCCTAGTACATATTTCAAATATTTTCCTACTATTTCAAATATTTGCTTAGTAAATATTTCAAATTCAAAGATTTCCTGTTATTTCAAATATTTGCCTACTACATATTTCAAATATTTATTAGTATTTCAAATTTTCCTATTATTTCAAATTCAAATATTTCCCTATTATTTCAAATTTTTGCCTAGTATATATTTCAAATATTTTTTAGAATTTCAAATACTTCCCTAGTATTTCAAATATATTCCTACTATTTCAAATATTTGCTTAGTAAGTATTTCAAATTCAAAGATTTCCCTATTATTTCAAATATTTACCTAGTACATATTTCAAATATATACTAGTATTTCAAATATTTGCCTATTATTTCAAATATTTACATACTATTTCAAATATTTCCCTAGTACATAATACATATTTTAAATATTTCCTGGTATTTCAAATATTTAAAAATTTTCCCAAGTATTTTATATAAAATATTTCAAATTCTTTCCTAATATTTCAAATATTTCAAATCCAAATATTTCCTTAGTACATATTTCAAACATTTCCTATTATTTCAAATATTTCCCTAGTATTTCAAATATTTCCCTATTATTTCAAATAGTTCCGAGTATTTAAAATATTTCCCAAGCATTAAATACATTATTTAAAATACTAAAATAAAGATATTTCAAATACTTTTTATCAGTAATGAATAATAGTATTTGTTATTTCAAATACTTTGATTGGTATTTGGTATTTGAAATACTTTTACTGAGTATTTAGCAAAGCTCTGATTGACAGGAACCTTAAAAAATATAAAACTGTGAAACCAGTCCAGCCAACCACTACATTCACATACCAATTTTCGTTTTTGCGTGAATCTCAGACAGACAGACAAACAGGTACCAATTGATTATTTTGCAAATATCGTTTTTAATAATCTGAAACGTATAGAAAGTAAATATGAAGTTGAAAAAGTAAAAAAACAGATACAGCCCAAATTTTATTAACATATCCATAGATTATAACTTTTCGCAGACCGATTACATTTTTCTGCATACTGGCAATGACCCTCGGACCAGAGGTTGAAAAGCAGTAAACTAGACTATTATGTACTTACGGCGAGTTCGTTCTGGAACAATTTGGGATACCTCTACGATTTTCTAGATCCAACCTTAGCACTTGTCGGTTTTTTCGTGCGACATATATGTATCTGTATATAAAGCACATATACAATATAGAACTTTTCTAAAGCTGATTTATTTATAAATTAAACAAGGCCCGTATGATTCATATCTTGGTTTTGCGAGGATGTTGGCTATCCAAGATCTCTGGGTAAACACAAAAGTTCTGTACAGGTAAAATCTGAAAGTTTCTTTATCCAGTTAAACTTTTCCTTCTTTCTTCAAACTTTACTGTTCTGTTAAAGTTCACTTGTAAAATATTTCGATTATATTTCAACGAGAATCACATTAATATTTTAGGATTACCTGGAAATCACGTTTTTACAGATTTGAATTTCAAAACAGAATTTTCAAAAACAAGATTTATTTAATATTAAACGAAAATAAGTATGTTTTAAGAAAGGATGTTTTATTAAAAATTTAAGATTTGTTTATATGGTTCTTCGCTTTCGTAAACAATAAAGAATTAAATATACATATTTTTATACATTTTTACGGTTTTTTGTAGGTATTACCAAAAAATTCTTGTAACGTCACTCATGTGTGTGTCTGTCTGTTTGTCTGTCTGTTCGGTAGAAATCGTAACTAACGTATGAGCATAGAAAGTTGAAATTTGGCTTGCTTATACTACTCTTTGATTCACATGTAGGAAAACTATAGAGAGTTACGTAGATATACCTTATTCGAAATGCAGAAATAGTAATAAAATCATGTGAAAAAGTCGCAACTTTATTGGCTGTCGCATACAGTTAACGACTGAACTACCAATGAACGCGAGAGATTGACGAAAATATCATGTGAATATGCGTGATTACTATCTCTTAATTCTGAATGAAGTATATTTACAAAATATGCATAGCAGTAAAAATATATATTTAAGGCAAAAATAAATTGAAAGAGTGGGGGAAAAAATTATTTTTCAAAAATCAAATATTTTTAATGTTTTTCGCCAAAAAAATCTGTCAAAAAACTAATGTCCATTTATGGAAACCGGCATACTTCAACAGGATTTTTTGAATTGATTTTTTTTGAAAATTCAATTTTTGCGTTATTGAAAACAAAATATTAAAAAAATATATATATTGTATGGTATAGGTCAGTCGTTTAATCAATGCAGTTGGTCATTTTGCATCATAACTTCAATGACAAACTTAGTGGCGAAAAAATAACTAAATCGATTAAGCCCTTAAGAAATAGATTAAGGAACGACAAGTAGTTTTTTAATATATCTTTATTTTAATATGATTTTACTCAAAACTGTGTTAAAGAAAACCTTCTCCTGCACCTTTTAACCCGGCCCCCCACCGGTTGATATAAAAATCTGCAAAAAATCAAAGTAATGCACGTTAATATGAACCGGAATAGTACCATAGGAATTTTTGATCTGATAATTATTTCGAAAATTATCGATTTTTTTGCAACACCGTACTTACAATATTTATCTGACTGACTGGAGAGACTGGAGCAGTAGATAGCTATAGCTGGGACTTGATGCAAGCGCATCTCAAAAATGGTTCTCAAGTACAAGTCTCTAGATGGAATCACATGTATTATTTTTTTGCAATACTGTACTTACAATATTTATCTGACTGACTGGAGCAGTGGATAGCTATAGCTGGGACTAGATGCGAGCGCATCTCAAGTTCGGTTCTCAATTACAAGTCTCTAGATGGAAACACATGGATTATTCTTTTAGAAGTTACCGAAATTTTTATTATGTGCCAACAATTTATTATTACATACTAACTACCTACAAAATCCTGAAATGTGTGAAAATTCACACTTCACATCAATAAATTGTGTTTATATAAATTTGGTCTACAGTCTTTTGGCCAATGACTTCTGCCACAACTTTTCTTCACCGTTTTCAGTCAAGTGCTTTTTAGGGTTTTGTAGGTATGACCAAAAAATCCTTATGTTGTCCCTGTCTGTCTCTCTGTGTGTCTGTCTGTTCGGTAAAAATTGTAGCTAAACGGCTAAACCTAGAGAGTTGAAATTTGGCATGCTTATACAACTCTTTGACCCGCACATAGGAAAAATACTAAAACATCTAAAAAACATATCCCCCTAAAAATATAAACAAATATATGCTCATCGAAAAAATAAAATATTTTTTTACAATTCTGTGTAGGGTATCAAATGAAAGCTCTTAGTACGTGGATTAACGATCAAAATTTTATTTTTGCAAAATAAATTATTTTGAGGCGATATTTGCCAAAATTGTGCAAAAAAATTTTTGTCCCACATCCTGTAGACCAGATGGTTTTAACTAAAAATCTGAAAAAATTCTCAGTAATGTACATTGGTGTGAACCGGAATAGTACAACAGGAATTTTTGATCAGATTATGTTTTCGGAAAATAACGCATTTTTTTTGTTTTTAAGTAAAATATGTAATATATTTAATCCGCTATTTAACACACTAAACGAGTGATCCTGTATAGCACAGTGGTAGTGTTGTCGCTTAGTGAGTTGAAACTACTGTAAGAAACTATGTTCGAATCCCATCAATTTTAATTTTTTCAGTTTTTTTTTTTTTGCATATTTATATTGTTTAAATTATTTTGTCAAAATTCTAGTTATATTTTGGTAAATGTTGCATTTAATTTTTAAAAGCGTAAATTTAATAACCAGTGGGAAGTGTTGAAATTATAATTTAATTCTATATTTGAAGGTATCAGAGGGCGAGGCTTATGATTTAAGCAACCAATGGAAGCCATAGGCGCAATTTTAAAAAACTTACTTAACCTTGCTGTATTAATAAAATACTGTACATATTTAGAAACTTAAATAATGGTATTAGGCATTCGAATTAAAATTCATAAAAAAATATTTGGACATAAAATTTGTTTTGGCATCCCAAATAATCATCATTCAGTTACTAAATACCTGCAAAACCCAGAAATGTGTGAAGATTCACACTTCACATAAATTTTTTTGTTATTACTGTATAATAATTAATTTAATTAAATTTCTTAAGGATGCATTCTGATTTCCAAAAGGATTTTATAAAATTAAATGTATTGTTTTTGTTTTTAATATTACATTATTTTATGAAAGTTGCTACATTTGGAACTCTATTTACATATTAATATGTTTCTCTGCTTAAGCAAATATCTGGAAGCTAAATTACATTAGTATAATTAAATCGCAAATTAATTACATAATTAAATTATTTGGTAAATCCGTAAAAATTAGTTACTTTTTCCATAATTACAAAATTTATAAGTTAACACATAATGTTCTGCATAATCGAAGAACTAAATACCTTTAGAATCTTTGACTTGTTTTCTTCTTTTGCTTTATCCGTTCTGAATTCATTACCATGACAACGTATAGTTTGTTCACTGCAGTTTCAATTTCGTACAGTTGCCGGTCGCTATGGCGTAGTGGTCAGCTCATTTGACTGCTAACCAAGGGGGCTCGGGTTTGAATCCCGGTGATGGCATGGATGTTTGTACAAGGTGTCTCAAAAGAAATTTTATATTTAGTGGATCGATTAAAAAAAAGTAAGCCTTATATAGAAAAAATGTTTATTAATTATTAAAATATACTTTTTGGGGATTTATTTCTTAAAAATAATATCGTCTAAATGTAGACCCTCGCGTTCTCGGCACTCATTTAATCGAACAGTAAAATTACTTATGACGTCTCGGCAGGTGGACTCAGGGATGGCTGCCATTTCGTGACGGATATTTTCTTTCAAATGCGCCAGTGAAGTCGGTTTATTGGCGTAAACTTTAGATTTAAGATAACCCCATAGGAAAAAGTCCATAGGGGTTAAATCTGGACTGCGTGGAGGCCAATTTATGTCACCTCTCCGGGAGATCAATTTGCCTGAGAAAATTTCACGAACACGTGGCAGAGACATATTGGACGTGTGTGAAGTTGCTCCGTCCTGTTGGAACCATGTTCTATGGTTATATCCAGAAAAGTTTTGCAGTTCAGGTACCAAGAAGTTGTCTAACATCTCCACATAACGCTCTGAATTCACTGTAACTGCACGCCCCCTTTCGTCTTCAAAAAAGTAAGGGCCGATAATTCCTCGCGCCGACATCGCAGCCCATACGTTCACTTTAGGCCAATGTAGGAGTTTCTGATGTTTGCGTTTCGGATTCGTTGCACTCCAGTAGCGGCAGTTCTGCTTATTTACGTGGCCATTAAGATGAAAATGAGCTTCATCCGAAAACAAAATGTTGGTAAACGTTGAAAATCGCTCAATCACCTGATTTACGAAATTAAGCCTCTGACTGGCATCTTGGGGCTTTAATTCTTGCACCAATTGAATTTTGTAGGGGTGCAACTTTAGGTCTTTGTGCATAATGCGATGTAATGATGATCTATACACATTTAAAGCACTTGCGCGCTTCCGAATTGAAAGGTTCGGGTCGTCACGAACAGACTGATTAACATTCTCCACGTTTTCTACCGTTCTTGATGACCTAGGTCGCCAGGATTTTGATTTATCCAGCGTTATACCAGTCTCTTCAAACTTTTTAACCCAATGTCGAATGAGAGGAATGCTTGGCGCATCATTTAAGTGGCAAAAACCTCGAATACTGCAGAATTTTCTACGCGCTACAGTCGCCGAATCACCGTTTTTGTAAAACTCTCGCACGCATAACGCGCGGTCTGCTCCCGAGAATCGCTCCATAGCGACTGAATTCCCAAGAGCCAGGCTACCGATTGACATAACCCCCGCGCCCCTCGGATACGTTGCGTTCACGCAGTAAGCTAAATAAATATAAAATTTCTTTTGAGACACCTTGTATTTGTTATAAAAATTACTAATGTATCCATAATAAAAATAAACATATCCTGGTTAATGGCCATCGTAGCTAAGACCAAAAATTAATTAAAAAATAAAAAAGTTCGTAGAGATTAAAGCTGCGTTCAGAGCTCTTAAATTATTGACTATAGGCAATGACTTGTGCGTAGTTGATTGCTGGTAACAAATTTGTTATATGGTAACTCGACCAACCGTTCAGAGCTTTATATTTAATAAGTTATACGCTGTCGATTGTCAAAAGTTTTCCAAACTTATAGTTAGTGAGTTGTTTTAATGATACAGACATATAAACACACATTAGTTATCTCAGTCTACATCGTAGAGAACGTTCACATAGTATTCTTTTGCATAACCTAATAAAATGTCTTCGCGCCGATTACAACAAATGTCGCCCAAAATTACAAAGACGAATAGTAAATATGATCAATTTAGGTAATTAGGTTAGGTTTAGTTAGTAAAAATCTAGGACAGCAGAATTCGGAAAACGGTAATAGATAATAAACATTTTACAATGCCGCACTATTCGTAATGCACGAATTTCCTTAATTGTAAACGTTGCCTTAAACGTTAAAACTATCTAAACTTATCCACAATGGACAGTGAACAGTCCACTAATTTAAATAGCTCTTAACGTTAAGTTTAACATCACTGATCAGTTATCGTGAGAAAAGCACTCTACAATACTTTCACAACATAAAAAATAAGCTGTGGCCACCATAAGACGGACCGCCAGCACGAAATACTTGTATAAAATACATTCCAGCAGCAGAGTAAAAATAACTTGGCCCAATATTTTCTAATAGAGATATTATTTATCATGACCATGGAAACGTTACATATAAGTATGAAAAAATACATACTTAGAAAAAATTTCGAAAAATTATTCAAAATTTTTTCGTTTTATAAAAAAATATCTCAAATAAAAATTGTTAGTTATTGCTTTTATCTTAAAACCAACACGAGTAAACTCCCATTTCTAGTTAACCGATTTTTACCAAAAGTTGATCAACTCGTGCCATTGATGTCAAAAGCTTAAATTTGAAGTTTCATAAAAATCCTTTCAGCCGAATTTGCTCTGCCGTGTACACAGATAGACAGACAGACAGACAGACAAACCGACAGACATAATACTAAAAATAGTAAAAACGTTATGTAGGGACCTCAATTCGTGGAGATCTATCGAAATCTCGATATGTCAAAATCGGTTTGATCACAATACCTCCCTTATATGTATATGTTGGCGGTCGGTAAAAATAAAATAAAAATAATAGGTTCCCAACACCTAGATAGGCGTATTGGGGCAGAGAAGGTAAGTTCTCCGGTTCCAGACCGCTAGCAATAAATATGAAAGCCACATGGTGTGACGTTTCGACCGGTCCTATTATGCCTGTATAAACTCTACCTACTGTAGGTACTCATTTTTAAGTATTAAGTACTTGAGGCTGAGTCGACCCCAAAGCTGACTTCACAATATTGGTAGATAAAAATTCGGCAACTCTTTTTTTTTCCATAAGTTTTATTTAACGACGGTTCAACTACATGGTTTTTAGCGGTCAAATTGTCAGATAAAACCCTTTTATTTTAAGGTCGCGATTTATTTTCTGTGTTCAAATAGGATGTTGCGTGTTCCACAATAACTTTTAATTTAACTAATAAAACGAAGATATTTTTCTAAAAGATTTAAAAAAACATAAAACACAATTAATTAAAATTCCAGTCCCTCAAAAGCCAATAACCCTCAGTTACAAACTAAACGGTTAAGTGTAACAACGTAGCTATGGCCATTTATTTGGCTCTTATAGTTGGCAGAATCCCCATAATGAAACTACAGTAAGTACAGCTCTGTTAGGGCGATCTCTCGCGAAGTAAAGCGAGCAGAAAATGAGGGTATTCTTAAGGGAAAAACCAGATGTCATCTTACACAGAACTGCAAGATGACAGCTATGCAAGAGTACAGGGGTTCCCAACAATTTACCCAAGGGAAAAGAGGTTAATGTTATATTTATTAGATGGGATATGGGATAGTTTTGTTGCCTGTCAATTTAATTATATCGAATTTGATGGCCTTTATTATTTAAGATACAGTTGCACGGAACACGAATATAATGCTTTCTCTGTAATAGTATCCGATATTTTTCTTCTTCCAGGTCCTCTTTTTCTTACTTTTTTTGCGAATTTGGCTTTGGAGTTATCCTTTTAGTTAGCTTCTGAGTTTTTCTTTACGATTTATTTAATTTAATTATGATGAGGAGATAAAGACGGATGCAACTAGCCATGGCTAGCATTTTATTTTATTCTTAATATCAAGTATTTTGACCTTTTTTTGATCTTTTTCACTTACTAAATAACTATGAAACTCTGAAATGCATGATAAAAAAATTATTTAATTCAATATAACATATTTTTCGAATTGGTCAAATTTTTTCGTGGCCTGGCAGATTTTAAATACTGAGTTAGAGTAGAACATACCATATTTTTGGTTTTTTAAATGTTAAGACGGTAAATCTACATTCACAGCTCTTAAATTAGTTGACTATAGACTATGCATTGTGTATAAAATTAGATAGTTTTGACGTTTAACGAAAACGTTTACAGTTCTGAATATTAATTCGTAACAAATGTTGTGACATCAATGCTTTTTCAAACCAACTACGATGGAACAAAAGCATTTGTGACTTTTTACGAATCCGCCATCAGCGAGATCGTGATTTCTTACTAAATTGTGTAAATTAAGTAACTGATTTTAAAATGTTTTTTTATTCGAATAGAATTAAAATTCAATATTGTCTCCCTCAAAATAACTTCCTTGGTAAGCCACGTGGCGCTGGAGACGTTTCTTTCAATCCTCATAGCAGTGCTGAAACTCGGATGCTGGAATAACTTTCAGCTGGTCGGTTACGGACGTTTGAATGTTTTCGAGTGTCCCAAAATGACGTCCCTTGAGTTGATTTTTCAATCTTGGGAAGAGGAAAAAGTCACAAGGACTCCAGTCAGGCAAATAAGGAGACTGAGAAGCCACTGGAATGTTTTTACTGGCCAAAAACTCGTTTATTGAAATTGCTGTGTGACAAGGCGCATTGTCGTCCCCAATTCATTGGTCAAAATTTGATGAACGGTAGTGTGAGTCAAATTCAACTATTCCCCGTCATTGTGACTGTCAACCGACGATCTGAACGCACAAGATCCCGGATTCTGTCGACTTTTTCATCGGTTCTTGAAGATGAAGGCCTTCCGCTGCGTGATTCATCTTCAATCAACTCTCTTCCTTCTGAAAATGCCTTAAGCCACCAAAAAACCTGGATCCTTGACAAAACATTGTTTGTGTAGGCCTGCTGGAGTTTTGCAAAAGTTTCCGTTGCACTGAGCCCAAGTCTGAAGCAAAATCTGATAACACACCGTTGCTCGAAATGAATGTCACTCATTTTTAGAACGCACTAGAAAAATCTGTTTCACGAAAAAAAAATCACTACGGACAACAAAATTACTGTAGCGAGTTCAAACTCGTACTGAAGACGTATCACATGTTCACCTGCCGCTCCTTTAAGTCCTGCGTCCCAAGCGTTGCCAGATCAAACGCTATGTTGCCAGTCCCGGTTACTTAATTTACACACCTCGTATATAGCTCTGAATGTGATTTAACATATATGTTGACGAATTATGTCCGTAGATAATATAATAGTTAAGTTTATGGGAGTCGGACAGGTGTAGAAATAAATAAAAAAGTTTATTTAACTAAGCTTACGTTTCGATTTTAATCAAATCTTCCTCAGAGCTAAAAAGATTTAGAATCAGTTAGAAATTACATAATTAATATTGTTATATGAATACATTATCAAATTACAGCTGAATGGTGTCGGTACTAAGTTTACATGAATAATTAATAGTTATAGATAGATGATAATACAGTTAAATATAAAAAAGTCAAATAATAAAAAATATATGAGTTACTTCTACACCTGTCCGACTCCCATAAACTTAACTATTATGTGATTTAACGTTTCTAGACTTTGTCCTTTGAAGCTACGTGAACGGAGAGTCTATGCGAACGATCCACAAACGATATTGGATTGCAGGACCTGAAGAGCTCACTTTAAGCTGTGTCCAAGCCGTCAGCTCAGTGTATAGCGTATCAGTCTGTTATCAAGCCAGTTCAGCACAGTTTGTGAAATACGTTTTGTAAACCCAGGTTGTATTAGTATGCCGCTTGGCACAGTTGGCATGTCCATACTATAAGCGTTGGCGCAACTTTCTTTGATCCAGACTATCATCAATCGGTTTGCAATTGGCATGCCAAGCGGCCTGTTAGCATAAACCAACGGTACGTCAACACGTATGCAGCTTGGCCAACTGGCATAATATGGACGCACCATTATGCGAGGATGTAATGAAATTTTTCGCCAAAAGAATGGTGCTAGAAAAGCCGAGTTGGGAATTTGACCGACATTATATTTTATACACAACGGCTATATTTACACTTTATATTAAAATAAATGCATCCATATTTTTTCAACAATTTACGTGTTTCATTTCAAATTTAAAATGACACATCTTGTTGAATCACCTTTTAGAAGAACTAAAAGATATAGGACCGGTTTCTAAAACCCTAATTAATTATAACCAATTAGTTATAAAATGGTTGTTATGGTTACTTATGAGATTGTTATATTGTAACCGAGTTTAACCAAAAGATTAAACTCAGCTAAGCTTTCAGAAGCCGACCTAGAGAACAATAGAAGAACCCGGGAATATTGGTATACAGTATAATTGGACTTGACATTCTATTTTCTTTTATCCTTGCCACTGTTTTCATTTCTTCTGTGATACTTGGCTCTGTATAAATTTTATGTATATCTTTTGCTTTCGGGTAAATTAAAAATCATATTGATTTAAAATTTCTGCGTTAAAATTTTACGCAGTAGTTCAGTATTTCATAAAAAATCGATAAAATTACACCAATTTACCGTGAATAATAAAGTTTGAGTATCTCTCCTTTGTGAAGATGTTGGGGTGGGGATAAGTAGGTATGGAAGGAGAGTGCATGGATGTGCAAGGATGCAGGAGATGAGTCTCCAGTTACGCGCGTAGAGGGGTAACTTTAGGAACGTGATGACTCTAGACACCTGGCGGATGAAGCGCGAAATTGCACACACAGACATCGTCTACGTGAATATTTTAAAACCAAAGCACACCAAAAGGATCAATGTTGGTAGAAGTGTCTCTGGCTCAATTTCACACCTCATAGTTCATACAATGAGATCCGAGACTAACTCCTTTCAACGTACATTTTCATCACTTTTCCCTAAGTAGATCATTTATTTAAAAAAATATGGCAAGATAACGTTGTTAACAAGAATAGATCGCCCACTAAAGCATACAGATCAACTTCGAGTTCATAAAGTTAATACGAATTGGCAGTCAGAAGACAAAATTATTAGGATTATTAGGATAGGAATCGGGAAATTACTGAGCAATAAGTGCTGGTTAAAAGCAATTTTTTTCCAAAATGTAGCGTTGACCTAAAAAAAGTCTTCACTTCCGATAGACAAGTGATGATCTAAATAAAAGGTTAGACAGAGGAAAATTTTACGGACAAATAGAAAATAGTCTACCGAAGAAACCCTAGTTTCATGCTTGTTGAGAAAAAAGAAATATAATTACAACTATGTGTAGGATAAGACTTGGCCATGCATTTTATCCACAACATTTACATAGAACTGGTGTAATTAAGTCACCGTACTGCCCCTGTGACAATAAAACTATTGGGACCCTAGATCATATTTTCTTCCACTGTCCAAATTTTTGTAATCAAAGAAAAGATCTTATTATGGAACTGGGAAAAATTTATATAAAACCACCGCATTCTATTATAAATTTATTAAAACATTATAAATTATACGTATTTTCAGTCAAATTTATTAACAATTCAAATTTAAAAATCAGCTGTGGCCACCACAGGACCGACCGCCATCATAAAGTACTTATATAAAATAGATTCTAGCAGCAGAGTAGAAATAACTTGGCCTAAAAATTTCTAACAGAGATATTATTATTAATCTTCGGAATTTTATCTTTCGAAATTTTTGTCGGCCTTAGTAGCGTAGAGGTAGCGCTCCTGCTTCACAAGCCAAAGGTCCCGGGTTGAAATCCTGGTCAGGGCATGGATGTTTGTGAGCCAAAGTGTAATTGGGATATTTAGTCCCGTTCTGTGGTTTAAAAAAAGAATAGTGTAGTCAGCTCTGGAGTTGACTCAGCCTCAAATATGATTGAGAACTGACATGCTCGAATACGCATTCTGGTGGTCAAATTTTGTACTAGGCGCTCTAGTACTGAACTTATTACATATGTTTTAGTGTTGAATTTTTGTAAGAATGTCGATAGAAGTTGTGAAAAACTATAAAAGTAGAAAAAATTGTAGTGTTTTTTGCTGTCATTCAAGAGAGGCCAAAGATAGGTATCTTATTATTTCTTTTCTTCAGAAAAATTGAGGGAAAGTTAATATGAAATCCAGATTGGGAAAAAATTTAGTTATGGAAAGGAGAAAGGCATGGGAATATATTTTGAGTTAAAAAGTAACTGATACTATGCGAGTTTGTTCATTACATTTGTCGCAGAAAAACAAAACTGCATTAATATGCTTGCACCTGCATATTTAACTTTTAGCTGCCCCTGTCCACCTAATACTAATTTTATTTCATGAGGTAATGAACATAATGCACTTGTTTGCAAACCGAATCCATATATTGTAAACTCAGATGACTGACACTCAGGATGTACCACATAAAATTACGTGCTCGGCATTTAACACCTGCTCAACTACATATTACACTTCAATAAATCTACTGAAATTAAACTTTAAATACTGTAATTTGATACCCACCTTCTGTTATACAACTCCGTATATATGTGTACCGTTTAAAAATTAAAAAATTGCGTAAATATTTACTCGCATTTTCATAAAATAAAAATGTACTGTGCTTAAATTAACCTGTTCGCTATTAGCATATTGACAGCTGTGTACTAGAGACAACAGCCATATTGCCTTGGAGCACAGTGCCGCCACCTGTAATGTCACTTCTTAATACGTAATGCGGGGTATGCATGTACCTTAATCTAAAGTCCATTCTACATTATACTTTTTTCAATACTTTTTTCAATACTATCCAACTCTGACGTCATTTCAACTTTTGATACTACAGAATATAGTGGGGGAAAAAAATAAGAGACAGTTATAAATTTTATATCTTCCATCTCTTATTACTTTTCATTGCCAACTTAAAAATTTTTAGGTTCAGATGGCAGACAACAATTTGGTTATAGTAAACCAATTTATAAATATTGTTTAATTGTGCTAAGTTTATATTTAATTATATGAACTAAATAAACTTCTTATCAACTTAATAAACTACTAAAAGTTAAGTTGTAAACAAAAACTAAAAAGTTGGTGTTGGTACGACTGAAAATTATAGAACTGTCATCCAGAACTACCTCCGGTCAAATTTTTGGTTGACAGTTCTGTACTTTTCAGTCGTACCAACACCAACTTTTTAGTTTTTGTTTACAACTTAACTTTTAGTAGTTTATTAAGTTGATAAGAAGTTTATTTAGTTCATATAATTAAATATAAACTTAGCACAATTAAACAATATTTATAAATTGGTTTACTATAACCAAATTGTTGTCTGCCATCTGAACCTAAAAATTTTTAAGTTGGCAATGAAAAGTAATAAGAGATGGAAGATATAAAATTTATAACTGTCTCTTATTTTTTTCCCCCACTATATTCTGTAGTATCAAAAGTTGAAATGACGTCAGAGTTGGATAGTATTGAAAAAAGTATTGAAAAAAGTATAATGTAGAATGGACTTAATACAATTATTTACTATTTGAATAAACATTCGAAAACATTTTAATTGTCGTTACCATAATATTTTTATACCTGCTTGAATATTGAGTATCTGCTTATACAGAGATAATAGGACGGTTCGAAACGTCACACTGACCACGTGGCTTCCATATCTATGACGTATAGTATGACGCGTTATAGAAACGTTTTTTTTTTTTTTAAATTTATTTATTATTAAAATTTGCAGGATATTGTACCAATTTTACCAATTTTATGAAATATAATGTTTAGTGTCATAATTAAACTCATTATAGCACTCAGTTCAGTGTCATGATGACTCAAAATACGCAAAATAGAAAAAGTTTTATTTTGCACTTATTTTTGGAATTATCTCCCATCACAAATCAGACAGATCAAAATTTTATTGAAATTGATACGTGCATTTAATATGAAATATTTTGTATTCATCTCATGAAGAATGATTAATATTTTTGTCAGCTTTCATCACTGAAAATCGTAATATTTTAGGATTATTTTGTTTTTGTCGTCAGATTGATTTCCATCTGCATTGTCTGTTACCAAAGCGCAGTGCGGCTATTTACCTTCCTATTTAAATAAAACAAATAAAACATTAATTTTTTACCGTCTACTAATTTACGTTCATGTAATTGGTAATATCTGTTGTTTATTTAAATATTATTAGTCATATTATTAATTATCTATTTTTGGCAAATAATATTGTTTTATATATTATCCTGTTGATGCATCACAGATTTAAGTTAAACAAATAAATTGATTCTAATATTTGTATAATAATTATTTACGCAAATTTGGTTTCAATAAAATTCGGTATCAGAGGCTTGTTAATTTTACATTTATAACAAATATATTTTATTTTGTAACGATATTTATGTAAAAATATTCATATGTTTATTGTTTATCTCATATAAATATTATTCCTATTTCGTTGTTCATTTGGTGGATATTTAATTTATTGAGCTAGTAATTTTGAACATTGATACTTGCTAATACGAGGGCTACCTAAAAAACAAAACTTTTACAAAAACTAAGAAAGAATTTTTTTTTTGGAACAAACTGTTTTGTTGCTTTTAAAAATATTCGCATTTAAGATTTATACACTTTTGCATGCGTTCAAACCAATTCTCGAAACATTTTTTCCACTCTGAAGTTGGTATCTCAAAAACAGGGGTTTCGAAGGCTTCAACATTTCTTGAGGTGATGAAAATCGCTGTCCACGCTATTTTTGTTTGACATTAGGGAACAAAAATAAAAGTCGTTAGGGGATAAATCAGGTGAATGCGGGCAATGAGACATTAATTCAATGTTTTCTCCTTCAAATAATCAATTGTTTGACGTGCTGTGTGGGAGATTGCATTGCCATGATGACGAATGATGCGACGTTTTTGGTTGTTTTTCCTGATTTTGACTTCCAGCATACAAATTGTTGTATACTATTCAGCATTAATTGTTCTCCGATCCTCTAAAGCAGTGGTTCCCAAACTTATTTTATCGCGGAACCCCAATGCGCTGCAAAATTACGGAACCCTTTTATTGGAATTTTTTTTATACAACTTTAAATACAAAAAAAAAAATACATTACATTACTGCAAACTTTTTCCTTTTATATATACGATAGAAAAGTAAAAGTTTAAAAAAAAGTCAAGTTCATTGTCTTCCTAAAAACTAGAACATAAAATTAAAAAAATAAATAAATCATGAATTCATATTTTTCATATAAAATGAATTCATCCTTTTGCTTTTTGAATTCTAATATCCTTTCAAAATTTGGTATAATATTAGAGAATCAAATTCGCACATCTGGTGCAGCATTTAGTTTACTGCGATATTTCGATTTTGTGTCAGCGTATTTTAAAAATCCAGATTCACACATGTACGTAGTTGCAAACGGTAACAAAAACCAAAGAGCCCTTTTTGATAAATGAGGATATTGGTCATATATATAAGACCAGAAAGTTGTTTTTTCTGTGTATCTGTATTACCGACCGCCAACATATATAAGGGAGGTATTGTGATCATACCGATTTTGACATTTCGAGATTTCGATGAATCTCCACGAATTGAGGTCCCTACATAAAGTTTTGACTATTTTTAGCATTAAGAATTATTTTAAGCAATTCTGTTCCTTATTTATTAATTTTTAATGACTATATTCCTTAATGAGCTTTATCAGGGCCAGCCATCTTGATTAGTAGTGACGCGAGATTTTTGCAAGTGGCGTATGCATTTTGTCTGTCGTTTTTAGTTGTTTTTAAGTGATAAAAGTGCAGAGTGAACTTAAAAAAATGTGTGATATTGTGGATTTTTATGTTTGGACTCCGTAGAGACCAAAAGTTGAGAGATTGAAAAGGTATTTGAAGATATTTTTGTTAATTTTATAATGCAAGTCATTGTTATGTAGAATGTGCTTGCATATGCAATATGGAAACACATACATATGTACATACATATATATGTAGGTGTATATAGTACGTATATTTTTACCGACCGCCAACATATATAAGGGAAGTATTGTGATCATACCGATTTTGACATTTCGAGATTTCGATGGATCTCCACGAATTGAGGTCCCTACATAACGTTTTGACTATTTTTAGCATGATGTCTGTCGGTCTGTCTGTCCGTCCGTCCGTCTGTCTGTCTGTGTACACGTGCAGAGCAAATTCGGCTAAAAGTATTTTTATGAAACTTCATATTTAAGTTTCTGCCATCAATGGCGCAAGTTGATCAACTTTTGGTAAAAATCGGTTGACTAGAAATGGGAGTTTACTCGTGTCGATTTTAAGATTTTTGCGAATATTTAGCAACAGAAAAATATTTAGAAAAAATTTATTTAACAAAAGTTGCTATAAATGCAATAACTAATAACTTTTATTTGAGACGTTTTTTTAAGTCTCAATTTTTTCATACTTATAGGTATGTAACGTTTCCATGGTCATGATAAATAATATCTCAAAATATTAGGCCAAGTTATTTCTACTCTGCTGCTAGAATGTATTTTATACAAGTACTTTATGATGGCGGTCGGTCCACCACAGCTGATTTTATTTTTAATATCCATTTTTAGAAACAAGAGTGTTATAAATAGCACCATGTCCCGCGGAACCCCTGGATTTTATCGCGGATCCCTGGGGTTCCGCGGAACACACTTTGGGAAACGCTGCTCTAAAGGAATGGTTGCGTCCAAACAACCGAAAAAATAAGCGATCATTTTCTTGGAAGTGCTTCGCAGCCGTTCCCGGAAATAAAATGAATAAAAATTTAATAGAAACAAAATAATTAGAAATAAAAACAGAATCAAAATAAGAAAACTGGAAATTACATTCTGAACGATAATTTTCCAAGTTGAATGTATGTCCGAGTGATTTTTGACTCTAGCCGGTTTATGACTCTATGACTAGCTGGAATGTGATCGACGATATGAATTGTTGTTTGAATAATCTGCGTGTATTTTGATTATTTGCATAATTTTATAAAAATCTGTTGAAGATATAGGGCATGCCTAAGGGGCTCCGCCATAGAAATTGATTCTGAAAATGGCTCCGCAAGTCAAAAAGGTTGGGAAACACTGCCAATCAACACGAGCTTTTTTTAAGCTTCGGTCAAATTAGGCGGAATCCATCGGGAACAGATCTTTTTCACAGCTAAATGTTCATGCAAAATCGAATGTATTGCAGTCTGCGATATGCCAAAGGATGCCAATCTCACGGTAAGTCACATGCCGATCTTCTTCAAGAATTTGCGCACAGCATCGATATTTTTTTTTTAAATCGCTCACTGTCAACAAACTACTCGATCAATTTATGCGGCCACTGATTTCACAATAACAAATGTCAAAGTTTACGAATATAGTAATGACACATTTCAATTTTGCCATCTAGTGTTCGTTTGTAAAAACATAATAGTTAACCCTCGTATTTATGTAATTTTGTTTTGTTCTTTTTGGTTTCTACGAACTTTAAGATGTCTTAAAATTAAGGACGGCTTTATGTAAGGGCAAATGGGCAATGCCTCCCCCCCAAGAAAAATGCCTCAAAGAAATTTTTTTCTGTATAACCAACGAGGAAGCAGCAAATCGCATATATCTAATTTTACATGTTAAATCCCTATATTTACCTGATCAATTCAATACCCAGCAAACATTCAACCATCGGCCGAATGCCGGCAAACTGCTTTTTCTGTTAGTAAATTGCTGGCACCCAAAGTTTGTGCAACGCCAGTATTAAAAATTTACTTCATATTTGTATTTCGCACACCTCCTATACGAAATACTTTACCAGCATTTAATGCGATTATTTTGCACTTTACCGCTGCTGGGCCGGCAATTGATACGCCAATGGACCAGCTAACGGCCACGGGGACACCAGGGTACTGGCCCATTACTTTCAATGCCGGGGAGTATGTACTTCAACAGTACCGGCCCGTATAAAAATGTTGAGTATCCTGTATATTCAATCAGCCTTATTTTGAAAAGATATATATAAAAATATATAGATTTATTTTCTAATCAACTGAATTGGACTTATCTCGTGCGAAGAAGTGCGAGTATTCTGCTAGTCTCGTCTATACACGTCATGTGCACAACATTTTAACTTTTGAGATAAAGTCATCTGCATACCTAAAATGTCCATTGCGTCACAAGCTTAAACTAATCCTTCATTAAAATCGTTATTTTAGTATGAAAGGATAATGTGGGAAGAGCTTACATTACTGGGAATCTAAGGCAATATTATATATGCATGTTTATAGCACATTAACTATGAAACGGAGTAATTTAGGCCGAACATTTGTTCAAGGTACGCGAACATTGAAATGGTCTGTGCTAAAATGTTGGAACGTAAATATAATATATATTCATACAATCTAAAAATATCTGTATTTAAATTTAAATTTTCCACAAATTATATACATTTGCATTTGTAACAACATAAAAATTACAACATAAAATATGTTTACATTGTGTTAATTTTCCGTTCGTGGAGATATTTTACTTAATAAAAACATGCACTCATAGAACATTTATTGTTTAGGTGTATATTTTGATGAACTTAAACAGAAATATGCTAGCTTTATCTGGTGGGTAAATTTTTTACTTATTATTAAAGAAGGGGGGCTTGTAGTCCCACTAGTACCGTCTAGGTTTGTCCGCAACGTGTTCGGCACAGACGAGACGCACTCCTCTTACCTTCACGACAAGGTCGAGAGAGCTTTATCCCAGCAATCGCATCCCAAACCCTGACGATATGCGACCGATGGGCTCACACCAAATCCAGTGTCCAAATGCGAAGCGATCCGAGCAGCACTGCTTTTTGCAATGTGCAGACCAGAGAGGTAGCAGATGGTCTACAGACGGGAATGATCTCAATTTCCCTCTTGAAAACAGCTTTAAGACCACCCAATACACCCAAAATCAAGAATACGAGTTTCACAGAACAACCCGGGTACATTTTTCTTAGCTCGGACAAGAGGTCTAGGTTCTCTTCTTGTCCTCTTTGAGAGTGATATTTTTTTCAGCTGGACAGAATAATTCGATGACAAAAATGTCTTTTGTCTCAAAATTTTCGGATCCAGCTGGATCCCCAATGTCTTTTGTCCAAACTTCATCTTTGTTTTCTCTGCAGACTTTTAACATCCCTAGTAGGATATTCAAAATAATTTTAGTTGATACTCCAACCTTTTCTGCAAACTGCTTTTTCTTCAAATGGGCATCCTCCAAAACAAGTTATCAACTTTTTCAATAATTTTTAAAGAAGTGGCCGCAGCAAACCGTTCTGAACGAGAGTCGTCTTCAATCGTAACGTAACATAAATCTTAAAAAGGCTATGCCATATAATCATAAAACGTTGACATCTCTTCCAAGATGGTTTCAGGTGTTTCACCTTGTTTTGTGAAGAACTTTATAACGGAGTGAAACTCAATTTTGTCCATAGTTGTTGTGCTCTACACGTTTTTACCTGTTTATTCGGCAATAACTCATAGCCTAATGAAGCAATCAAGTTGAAACTTCGTACAGTTACTAATGGTGAGTCATACAATTGAACTAACAGCACAGTTTTGCACAAACCCTTTAATTCCGCGAATTTTTTGAACTCCCTTCGTATATGTGAGTTTCACCAAGTAATTTGCTTTTTTTAATGATTGACATTATTTTTAATTCTTTGTCCAGCGTAGTTCAATTTTTTTTTCTACCTAAACTGATATGTCTTTACCGTAGCTATTAGGTTCCAGTATAAATTCCTTAATTTCTAGAAGGCAATTTGTAGTATCACTTTCACCTAAACTTATAATTATAAATACATTCATCAAGTTGTCATGCTGTAATTTATCGAACGCTTTGTTATAGTCTTAAAAATTATGGTCGAAGGATAAGGACTACTAAAGATTTTTATACGACGGATGTTTCCTAAATTCTGGGAATTGTGCTATAGTTAAATTACGCAGAACTTATAGGCAATGTTATTGGTGCCAGACAAGTCTTGACATGTTTATGCGACTATCTAGTGCAATATTGTTCAGTCTGATTTAGGTGTTCGACTGATATAGACGCGTTTTCATAGCACTGTTTTTGTAACCATGGAAGACGCAGCAAAATCTCAAAGAGCAATAATTTTCTTTTTGTGGAAAGGAGGTGTGAAAACATCAGAAATTATTCAGCGTCTGCAAGGAGTATTTGGTGAGTCTGCAGAATCCAAAAGTACTGTTTATCGGTGGATCGATCGTTTTAAAACCGGTAGAACATCACTAGAAGACGATCCACAGTGGGCGCCCAAGCACGTCGGTAAATGAAAGAAACATTACTGCCGTCGAAGACCTACTGAAAGAGAACAGGCGAATGACTATTCGTCAAATTAGTGTTCGCCTAGGGATAGGCACACAAGTTCATGACATCTTGCATGATTGTTTGGGCGTTAACAAGGTTTGGCCGCGCTGGGTGCCAAGGCTGTTTGGACCAGAACAGAAACTCAATGGAGGGGACACCAAGAAAGTTCTTTGAGGACGGCTTAAAAAATTAGTTTATCGTTGGGATAAATGTATTCAGTTAAATGGAGATTATGTTGAAAAACTACATTGTAATATTGACGAAAATTAACAAAATAATAAAAATTATAGCTAAATTCCCAGAACTTTGGAAACATCCCTCGTATTAAACAAGTGTGTAAAATTTCACTATATTTTTATTGTAATGCAGACTGCAGTTTGGCTATTAACCATTTTCAAAACTAAGATTTTAACATCTTTACAGAACGTGTACTAGAATTCAAAATTGAGTCTATCTTTTTCCTAAACCGAAATATTAATATTATAAAATATTGGATCATATTTGAAATAAACTATCAGTTATTAATATCATTGAAAATTTTATCCTTAAAGCTCAATTTTACAGTTGATAGTTCGCACAATACTGCCACCTTTCAACAAAATTTTCCACTACTTTTCAAAAAAAGAAAAGAGTGACCTTTTTAGAAAGCTCAGTGTAACGGATACCGTAACAAAAGTATTATCAACTTAGCTAACTGTCACTTTGACACTTTGGAAAAGTTTTGCTTTATTACTTTATTTTATTAATCTTCTGAGTTATTGTGAAGTTGAGTACGTATTGCACATTTATAAAATACGTGAAAGTAGGTAACAGAAATAAAATAAAAATTATATTTCTAAGAATGAAGACGTAGTATATATCACTGAAATTATTGATGACGAAGCTCCAAAAGTTTGATGTACACATTTTGGAGGTAATACATTTTTTATGCGATATATCAATACTTTCTTGCCTTTTGGTCTACACAACGCACCGGGTACAAAATAAAAAGAAAATTATATGAAACCCATGAAAAGTAAACAAAATACCTAATTCCACAATTATTTTAATGATACATTTAAAATTAATTTTATAAATCAATGACTGTTTTGATAATTTACAATTTTCAAATACAGTAGCGAATCTTGGATACTAAATCTTCGGTACTAAATCTTAGGTACTAACTCTGGGTAATAAGGTTCTGAAGGGGGGGGGGGGGTTAAAAATCTAAAAGACAACTAATAAATGAGCAAAAAATCGTATTGAAAAAGGCGAACTGAAAGTAAGGACCCAAAAAACAGTAGTACGAATTTGTGACGAAGTAGTGACCAAAAAAGAAAGAGGATATATAAAAAAAAAAAAAACTAAATACGTTATGTTGAAAAAGACGAATTTACGTGACAAAAAAAAAAAACAGTAGGGTGAATTGAAGTAATGACAAAAATAAAATCCGATTTCATGGGAAATTTTAACTTCCCCGTCAACCTTTGCCTACACCACTGAAACAGTCACTCTGAGTCTAAGTCAGATTAAGGGAGACGTTAAACCATGGGGTTCTTCCTGCAGGATTAACCGCAGGGATAAACCGCCATCATACACCTCCATATTGGTGGACTCACGGGCACCGTCTGACGAGGTGAAGATCCTCATATTTAAGAGACGTGTAACACAGATTTGTATTGTGTTATATATTTTAACTCGGTGCGTCTGCATTGATGTATTATAACAGCGTACAAATTGTAAAGGCGACTCACATTAAGAGATGTTAAACCATTGGGTTCTTCGTGCAAGATTAACCTCATGGAGGAAACCGCCATCACACGTCTCCGAATAGGCCACTGTTAGTGGACCCATGGACACCTTCTTCAAGGTGAAGAGCCTCCTATTTGTGAGACGTGTAACACAGATTTCTCTGTGTTACACGTCTTATATTTTAAATCAGTGCGTACAAGGATGTCAGGGAGAGGTTAGGCCTGTGCTATGACCAGTCAATTGCTTTGGGTGACGACAGGGTACTCATGGACAGGCTAATACTCTTTCTGAGGGAATTGTACTTACTGTTTTATCTATGAAGTCTTGCGCTTTATTTTAATATGGTTTATTATTTTCTGTGATATTCGATGGTAATTGGACCATTTTCAGCCCGCTTCCGTCATCCTGCGTCTGTTCAGTTTTTCGAACATACTTTAAAGCCGCATTCAGAGCTCTTAAATCAATTGCTTATAAACTGTATCTTGTACTCTGTTGATTGTCATTAACAAGTTTGCCATATGGTAAGACGTGAAGCCGTTCAGGCCTCTAAATTTAATAGGTTGTTCGTTGTGGATTGTGGATAATTTTCTAAACTTATAGCTTGTGAGTTGTTTTAACGAGACAGACATATAAACACATTAGCAATCTCGATCTACCAGAGGAACCGTAGATATTGTATGCCTTTACATAACGTAACAAAATGTCATCATTTACAAAACTTGCTAAAAATTGCTCAAAATTACAAAGGCGGACAGTAAATATGATCAATTTAGGTAATTAGGTTAGGTTTAGTTAGTTAAAATCTAAGAAAGCAGAATTATAAAAACGATAATAAATAGAAAACATTTTACGAAGCCTTGTAGTTGGTTTAAAGACACACAGATGTGGGACTATTCGTAACCCACTAATTTCTAACTGCTCTAAATGGTACGTAGAACGTTAAAACAATATATAAAAACGTAACGCACAACGTGACATCGAACAGTCTACAACGTGTTAATTTAAAGAGCTCTGAATGCGGCTTTATCCTATTTGTTTGTGTTTATCCATGCAATATTTCTTTTATTATCTATGTGTAAAAGATTTTATTTATTTATTTATTGTATAATTTATTCTTTTTACCGACCGTCAACATATATAAGGGAAGTATTGTGATCATACCGATTTTGATATTTCGAGATTTCGATGGATCTCCACGAATTGAGGTCCCTACATAACGTTTTGACTATTTTTAGCATGATGTCTGTCGGTCTGTCTGTCCGTCTGTCTTCTGTCTCTCTGTCTGTCCGTCTGTCTGTCCGTCTGTCTGTCCGTCTGTCTGTCCGTCTGTCTGTCCGTCTGTCTGTGTACACGTGCAGAGCAAATTAGGCTAAAAGGATTTTTATGAAACTGCATATTTAAGCTTTCGACATCAATGACACGCGTTGATCAACTTTTGGTAAAAATCGGTTGACTAGAAATGGGAGTTTACTCGGGTCGATTTTTAGAAAAATATTTCGAAAAAATTTATTGAACAAAAGTTGCTATAATTGCAATAACTAATAACTTTTATTTGAGACGTTTTTTGATAAAACAAAAATTTTGACAAATATTTGTAAATTTTTTTAAAATTTTTGTCTCAATTTTTTCATACTTATATGTAATGTTTCCATGGTCATGATAAATAATATCTCTGTTAGAAAATATTAGGCCAAGTTATTTCTACTCTGCTGCTAGAATGTATTTTATACAAGTACTTTTGATGGCGGTCGGTCCTGTGGTGGCCACAGCTGATTTTTTATGTATGCTTTAGTCATTTAGATAAGTTGTGTTAGGCGCAGGTTGCCATCGTTGCTGCGCGCCAAAATCTGGAACTAGCTAATTGCATTGATATAAAGTCTCGTTTATAATAGATATAATAGTAAGATATCTTGTCGATACATAGCATAAAAATTACACTACTTTCTTTATTCTGTTTATTACAAACAGATGATTTCAAGGGTCAAATCCTTTGTTCCATACTTATGCGTTATGTTATGGGTTTATTATAAACGACGCTTAACGGTCGTTGATGTAACCAATTATGCATTCTCAGATTCTCATTCAGAGGCTATTTGGCTTGTTCACATATACCGACTTTATATTTACATTATACTTTATATTTGATTTTATATTTACAATAAGAATGCATTGTTGAACTGTGTTGCGTTCTATTATATTTGTAACGTGTAAGAGAAACATTTAATGCTTTTTATAATCCATCTTTATGTTCTTATTATCTGTTTCCCGTCTCCCCGACAATTTTAATTCCAACCTATCAAGCTCGTATTTTTTCTAAGTTAATGAGAACATTATATCTTTATGATTTAGCTTCTTTCTGGTGAGGGTCTCGTGTCTTGCGGTCTCCATCACTCTTGTCCAACGGATGGATCGCGCGTTAACTTGAAAAATGGATAGTCGCTTTTTTAATAGGATATATCTATCTTATAGTTAAAACGAAAGCGTCTTTTTACAAAATAAATCTTTTTCCAATTAAATTGCTGCAGATTCTTCTTTTTAAAATAGTTTTTATTCAATACTGTGGTATTAGTTTTGTATGGTGTATCTGATTTATGTTTTAATTAATTTTTATTTTTGAGTTTTATTTGGAATTGTATAGACGCGAAATTAATATTATTTCAGTCTTTATATTTTCCACGCGATCATACAGTTTTGCTTCATAAATATTTTTACAATCACGCCACAATGCGTCTCTGTATTACCTTATGGAAAAAAAGTAATACATAAATACTTTTGTTAACACTCGAATAAGTTCTCTTGATTTATTAAGTGTTAAGTCCTGGCATGGAATTTGTAAACCAATACTTACATCTCTTGTCAACTGATTATCAATTTTTTCGAGAACTTCCCACTGGTCGACGGTTATTCAGGAGCTCTGAGAGCAAGTCCGGACACCGGCAAAACAATAATTTCGACCTCATCATGTCCATATCCAATGTAATCTACAGCAGTGTTTCTCAACCAAAAATGCACCGCGGACCACTTATAATAATTTTTGGTTAATTTTTTGCAAGAAAGCAAATATATTTAATTATAGTTAATAGGTAATGGGATTCGGATCAGTCAAAAAATAAAACAAAATTTATTAACTTCGCTAACGTTTCAATTTAATTTAAATCTTCATCAGAGCTACAAAGATATATAGAATTAATAACTCAGTAAATTTACATGTATAAAATATAATAATGTTCAAATTTAACATGTCAAGTAGTTAATTTACTTACATTACTTAATTTATTTACAAGAACAAATTTTTCTGGGGACCACTGGTGGTCCGTGGACCACCTGTTGAGAAACACTGATCTATAAAACTATAATCACAGAGATCTACATGCGACGCTGTTTTACATCTCATATCCGAAGCTACCGATAGCATGGAAAAATGAAATTTCTGCCTTTCAACCTTTTTAGGGTTTTGTAGGTATGACCAAAAAACCCTTATACCGTCATTTTGTCGTCTGTCTGTCTGTCTGTCTGTCTGTCTGTCTGTCTGTCTGTCTGTCTGTCTGTCTGTCTGTCTGTCTGTCTGTCTGTCTGTCTGTCTGTCTGTCTGTCTGTCTGTCTGTCTGTCTGTCTGTCTGTCTGTCTGTCTGTCTGTCTGTCTGTCCGGTAAAAATTGTAGCCAAACGGCTAAACCTAGTGAGTTGAAATGTGGCATGCTTATAATGGGTGTTTTTTTTAGAGGTATAGAACTTTAAATTGCAATAAAACAACGATGGATTATTCGATTGACATGAATTTTTTTTTATCCGAAAGATAATCTTGTGGCATTACATTTTAAATATGATTTCTGGCATATGACCGCCACGGCTGGCTCGGATGTAGTCCAATCTGGACGTCCAATTTTCGATGACTTTTTCCAACATTTGTGGCCGTATATCGGCAATAACACGGCGAATGTTGTCTTTCAAGCGTTTGTGGCTTATCCGCATAGACCAATGACTTTACATAGCCCCACAGAAAGTAGTCCAGCGGTGTTAAATCACAAGATCTTGGAGGCCAATTCACAGGTCCAAAACGTGAAATTAGGCGGTCACCAAACGTGTCTTTCAATAAATCGATTGTGGCACGAGCTGTGTGACATGTTGCGCCGTATTGTTGGTATGATTTAATGTAATGCCACAAGATTATCTTTCGAATAAAAAAAAATTCATGTCAATCGAATAATCCATCGTTGTTTTATTGCAATTTAAAGTTCTATACCTCTAAAAAAAACACCCGTTACAACTCTTTGACCCGCACATAGGAAAAATACTAAAACATCTAAAAAACATATCCCCCTAAAAAAATAAACAAATATGTACTCATCGAAAAAAAATATATTTTTAAAAAATTCTGAGTAGGGTATCAAAAGAAAGCTCTTGGTACGTGAATTAACGATCAAATTTTTATTTTTGCAAAATAAATTCTTCCTTTTTTGATGCGATTTATGCTAAAATTGTGCAAATTTTTATCCCACACCCTGTAGTCCAGATGGTTTAAACTAAATATCTGAAAAAATTCTAAGTAATGTACGTTTGTGTGAACCGGAATAGCACAACAGGAATTTTTGATCAAATTATGTTTTCGGAAAATAACGCATTTTTTGTGTTTTTTTGTTGACAATGTACAAAAGTTATAGTTATGTAACACGCTACATTAGAAGACGTATCTTGGTGTAATGGTTCTGGTGCACGCTTCCTATCCAAGAAAATTGAGTTCGCTCCTGGCGATAGGAGACAATTTTATTTATTCCGTTTTTTTTTTCATTTTTATTTTGTTTAAATTTTTTTTTTTTTTCTAGTTATATTTTGGCTAATGTTGTATTTAATTTTTAAAAGCGTAAATTTAATAACCAGTGGGAAGTGTTGAAATTATAATTTAATTCTATGTTTCAATGTACACGAGATCAGAGGGGCGCTTATGACTTATGCTTATGACTTCAGCTTATGACTTATAACAACCAATGGAAGCCATAGGCGCAATTTTCAAAATCTTAATGAACCTTGCTATATAAAAAAAAGTACTGCACATATTTAGGAACCTAAATAATGGTATTAGGCATTCGAATTAAAATTAACAAAAAAATATTTTAGCATAAAATTTGTTTTGGCATCCCAAATAATCATCATTCACTTACTAAATACCTGCGAAACCCTGAAATGTGTGAAAATTCACACTGTACATTAATTTTTATTTGATCTATCTAAAGCGTTTCATTGCGCCCAAAATTCGCATTGAAGTTAGCTCTTTTTTGATAGAATCCTTTCTTAGCATCAGAATCCAATTCGTCTCTGTATACAATTACTCGAGATCGGTGTTCCACAAGGGTCTATTCTTGCAGCATTACTATTTATTATATACATGAACGACTTTCCATCCGCTGTAAAAAATAAATAAAACAGAAATTTTGCATTGATATTAATATAATTTTTTTGTTCTAGGTAAGCTTTCCTTATTCTACAAGAACTTCGCGCCATCTAGTGAGTAAAATTCATAATGCCTTTAACATCAAATTAAATAAAAATTCAATGTACATTACAAAAAAATCAGTCAGACAAACTCTAATATACTTGAGGAGAATTTACTTAGCTGGTGATCGTTACAAAAGGGTATCGTCGCCATCCTGACCTAGGATTACCTTTGTGACAGTATGGAAAATGACCTAAATGGACTGGTAAAATTTGTTGAAGTAGGTTAGCTTGTAGTGGGATCGTAGTGCCATAATGAAAATTATATTCTAATCTACATTAATGTAAATCAAAGTTATTTGCAGTTTAGTTTAACAAATCTGACCGCTGACCAAATTGAATTTTGAAATGTTAATACATAAGTCAGATAAATTAACAAATATATCTAAAGCAATATGGATGAGCAATATGGAATTATGCAAAGCAATTTTGCCACAACGACTTTTGCAAATTTCCGATGCAATTATATTTTACAAATTACCTAATTTCCTGCGATTAGTTTCAGTTAATTGATCACATTATAGTTGAGCGTAATAGATTTATAATTCAATTATAACTTCAATTAGTTAATGATGTTGAATTTATAAAAACTATTAGGGGTAGTTTAAAAACCATTAAAATTTGTTAAAAAGTTTAAAATTGTTAAATTTATAATTATTCAACTGAAATTTATAACAGAATTAGTTGATAATCAATGTTATGTTTTACAAAACGATATCAATTATGAGATATTACAGATTAAAACAAAACCCGCACTGGGGAAATTTCTGTGTCATAGGTTGGTAGAACTCATGACGTCATAACATGGCGACATATTTCTTTGTTTTTTATAAATGTTACAACAATAATTTCGATACTGTGTATAACTGAAAATGAGGAACAATTAACTCATATCATATTCGATGTTTTGCTTGTTGAAACCTGATTACATATTTGGCCAAAAATATCTTTTCAACAATAAAACACAAGTGCATAAATTTCTTTAACATTTTTGTGATTACACAGAATCCCAAAAAGAAGCTAAAAGACATTTCTTCTTCTCTTAACAAGGATTTCTTCTGTTTGTCACAATGAGTACCAGTTTGGAGCACTCTTCTTTGGATATCGTCCGAATGGTTTCTTCTCTTTGGATCGCCCATCGCTGTAAATGTTAGCTTAACTTCCTTCTCCCATTCTCTCAACATGCTGATTCCATGCTAGTTTCCTAATCTTGGTTCATTTCACATCTTTCTTTTATAGACTTATTGATCGATCTATTTATTTTAAGTAGAAGAAATAAGCAGTTTACTTTGATTAGATATCAATACTAATAAATCTCTCAGGGTTAGTCCAAATAGGAATATAAATATTTTCATCTTTGCAGTTATTTTCTTTATTTCAGTTTTTATTTCGATTGTACTGTTTCTCCAGACAGTATCTCTTAGGCATCTAGCCATTCATGCTGCCTAAATTGATTGGTTTTTCATTTCAACTCCCCAAATTTATGTAGATGATACTTATGTATTAGGTGTATAACTTTGCTTCCGCCGTTTTCCTATAGATGGCTTTAGCGGTATGTAGTGGTCGAAATAAATAGATCATATACGTCATGCAATAACCTTGGGCATCTGTCAACATAACTCCATAAAAACATTCGATTTGTGTCTGCATCATAAAGTTATTCTCGATTGAAAATGTTAGTTTACGAGCCAAATTCTTGCCCTGCGGAAGGTTTTAATTTTCTGCTTCAATATGAAGAAATCTGCGGCTGATGCTCATCGAATGCTTTCAAATACTTATGGTGAGGCTGCTATTAGTGAAAGAACGTGTCGTGAGTGGTTTCAACGCTTCAAGAACGGTGATTTTCACGTCGAAGACCGGCATAGCGGTGGAAGAAAGAAAGTTTTCGAAGATGCAGAATTGGAGGCATTACTTGATGAAGACTCGTCTCAAAGGCCGGCGATGGACAATACTTTGAATCATAAATGTATAACCAGTTTTTTACAATAAAGCCTCGATTTTCGGTAAAAAAACGGTGGAAGCAAACTTGACCATCTATGAAATTAAGTAGTATGATGTTTAATTCTATTTTACACCTGACAGGTTTTTTTGCTATAGAAAGCAAATCAAAATACTGGGTTTTGCATATCTTCATCTTCATTGTCTTCTTTAGACAACATCGTCATAAGTGTTTGATCTTTTCTTAGAATACATTTCAAAGAAATTAATCTAGGATTGCTTTTATTTGGCAGTAATTTGCTCGTATGGGGCAGAAAATTTTGTGAACAAAAAAAATAGGACAGAATAATAAATAAATAATTGAAAGACGAATTGGGGATAGAAGAATATACATTGTACTAAATGATATTGAGGGTCAAATTGAAAGATTGTGAACCGAATACAGAAGTTTTTTCTAAAGGTGATATTGTCAACATTGAAGCCATGATGCATCAAATTCAGTTGCGGTGAGTTAAGACACGTCATAAGAATGCCAAATACTAGGTTATCTAAAATATTATTGTACTCATAGTTGAAAGGAGGTTACAGAGAGGTGTAGAAGCTCCTAAGCAACGCTACAAAGGTAAGCTAAAAGGATACCTGTCAGCTTCTCAGCCTAGACTGGAAACAGAAACCCCTTTGCCGAAGTACATGACGCAATCTTGTGTCAAACGGAATGCAGCAGTCCAAACAGACACACATAGAGCGAGTCACACAATTACACAATAAACGTAAATCCAAAATTCCAGTCGCTTTCCTGATTCTGCCTTTAATTATCTCTGCGCTATTTATGGAAATTTTTTCGTATCCAGAATTGGTCTCAACGGTCATGAACGAACCCACACTAGTCGAAATTTATGAAATATTTTTCTTTTAGTAGCGAAGTGCTCTCGTCGATTCGACGTAGTCTTTATATACATAGAACAGAAAGAAAATAAAATAGGATGGTACGATCATATCAAACTGCTCAGATGAATATTTTAAATTACCAAATGGAGATCCCTAGGGAGAAGAAATAGACGAATATCTTGAAGATCATTTCGAAATTAAGTTGATGAGATAATGAAGGAGGAGGACAAAGATGTAGAACTGAAAAATACTGAAGAATGGAGAAAACAAAATGGAAAAGACTAAGAGAGAGAAGCGTCAGCGTATAGAAATCCTTGAATGTTGAATGCCATAGATACTTTTCGCTAATTTTAACTGTACTATAATTCTAACTACCTATAATGTCTAGCAATGTTTTCCTTTTTCAATATGCAAAAATATCTTTAATTATGGAGATTCCATGATCAGAGTGATTTTCCGTTGTAAAACGTTATTAGATCGAAGTTCAATGATAAATAGATGCCATCTCTGAGTCATTCGAGGAACTAACAAGGGCGTTACGATTCAGCTGGTTCATATCCTAATATAACTATCGATAGAGAAGCTGATATCATTATCAATGCAATCCCTCGAGCAAATTTATGCGGTAGCGTCTCGCTGCCTGATTAGGTGGAGACCAAATAATTGCGTCGCCGTAACGATCCTAACTTATTGCCACAGATTCATGTTACACTATTACAAATTGAGGAATTTATAATTTATTTTATATTATCAGAATTCAATATTAGAAGATTATGAAGCATTTTATTAAATATTAAGTTTGAATGAAGTTAAAATGGAGATTACGATTAATTTTGTCACCATCATTAGCGCGTCAGCCCGCGAGAGCCCAAGTCTCCTGTGTCCAGGTTTCATGACCATATTTTCTTCTGTGTACATTGAGGAGTAATTTGGTCAGTTTTACGTCCACTTTCTTAGCGTACACAGAAACACATTTTGTATTTAATATATATTATATTTCATCTCTTCTTCTTTAGTCTCTCTCCTTCTCTTTGCATTTTTGTGTGTATTTGGATCAACAAAATTATAATTTAGCCTCTCACACTAATACATATTTTACGAAATTTTCCAAATGGCTGACGTCTTCTGTACCAGTGCTTCTCAACCCAACTGCGGACCGTCAAAATAACTATTTTTTTACTCGGATCAGTGAAAATTTGATTTTTAAAACTGCAAAACTCTGCAAAACTGTTTCTACACATGCTATTCAATTGATGAAAATCGAATGCAAACATCATAAAGCATTGATTCACTATATTAATTTTGCGGACACCATTATTTTGGACGTTTATCATTGGAGATAGTACTATAAATGTTTCGCGGGCCGGATAGAATTTCAACGTGGGCCGGATCCGGCCCACCATTTGCCCTGGCTTGTTCTAGAGACTAGTGGAGCTAAATACACACGACTGCATCCCAAACCCTAGAGAAATACAGACGTGGAAATTATGCCAGATCCAGTGCCCGTACAATACGAAATGACCCAAGCAACACTGCTTTCTGTATCCTGCAGATCAGAGAGGTGGTAGAAGTTCTGCACGTAGGAATGCACTCGCTTTCCTTTCGGTAGGAGGCTTTCATACCACCCAAAACACCAACTATTTGGACTACAAGCTTAATTTTATACCCTGGATATAACTTTCTAAGCTCAGACAAAAGATCCATATACTTGGACCTCTTTTCCTCCTACTTGAGAGAGATATTCTTCTCGGCTGGGGAAGGAGTTCCCATATATACGGCACTTTGGAATTTTCCAGCACCGACTCTAGATATAGAGTACTTCTGATAAGAAGGAACGTACGGTATAACCGGGTTTTGAACAACTCCATAGGCATGTCTAAGATGGCAGTAGAGCACGCGGAGAGCAGCATTATGTCGAAACACCTAGCTTGACGCTGCAAGAGATGGACAAGCAGACAGAATGTGCATAATAGTTTCAGGATGGTTGTAGCACAACTTACAGAGTGTGGACTTCGTCATTTGGAATATACGGGCCCTGTACGTCAAAGTATTCATAACATCATCCCGACACGCAAACACAAAACCTTCCGTTACCGATCTCAAACCAGCAGACTTAAGAAACGAGAACATGAGTTCGGTGGACAACTCTAGACTTTTAATATGTTTGAAGAACATAGAGTGCATACTTTTACTCATGTGTTCTTTAGTCAAGAAGTCTGTCTCCCTTCACTGAACTAGTAACTCTATTGTAATTATTATTTATTATTATTTTTATCCGTTACTTTTTATTTTATTACGCATGCAATGATTCCCTTATGTAGAGAGTGCAGGATTTTCTTAAAGCTACCTAAAAAAGTTATCAGAGAGACAAATTATTGTCAAACAAACCAGTCTGTTTGTCTATTCCACCTGAAACTTCTGACTTCCGTCCTTTTATTTAGATAATTTTTCCCCAAGTATATTAGTGGTCTAAACATCTACCTTTCCAATGTTGCAACTGTTTGCATTCTGAGGCCTGCTTTGGTCTTTTCTGGGTAACTGAATAAACAGAAAATGTAAATAACAGTTCAACGATGTTGTCATTTCATCTGTGGTGCGTTAGAGCCTGGGGCATCTCGCCCTCATCCCTTCACAAGTGGAGCGGGAGATATTTCTCAGTTTATTTAAAGGAAATACTATTTGCACTGAAAAATATGTTACCTATATTTGAGTACCTGAGTTTATTTTTTGAAAAAATATTAAGAGAACTGCAAACAAAATGGTGAAATTTAAGAAGTATTTAGTTTCATAACATATTAAAAGCAGTGGTTCTCAACCTTTGAGTTTGTGACAGACGAACTGATATTTCACTTTTTATAAGTTCGGATTTGATAACCCTTTTCTGGTTATTGCCTTTTTCAAGGCTGCTTTTCCAGATTGTCTGTCTCCAACTTATCCATATATTTTGTCTTTGATCTTCCAACAATCATTATTACCGATTGCCTGCTGTTTGGAGATTTTTGTCATGTAATCACTTTCGTGCATTCGCTTCAGGTATCCTCCCCAACTTAATCTATTGATTTATATCACTCGGAGTATGTCCAAATCTTTAGAACTCTGGTATAACCGCAAGCGTACATAGTATAAAAAGAATAAACTTAATGTAACGCGAAAAATAATGAAAATATCGTATCCATCTATTGACTGAACTACTAAAGCAGTACTAAAACTATTGGTTAAGTTGGCAGACAACAGATAAACCAATGAGGTTATATAACATAGAGACAACATAGGCAACTTGCTGGTGCGGGATAACGGGCGATTGTCCCTTTGAGTTGTGCGGGTTGCTTACTTTAATGTTTTACTGAGAAGAATTGCAAGTAAAAATATATATTTTTAATACTGTAAACTGCAAATTTTAATAGGAATAAAATAAATTTTATAAATAATATTAAACAAACCTGAATTTGTTAGTATATTTTTCATAGCGTTTAATCTGGCAACATTTGGGACGCGGGAATAGGAGGGGCGGCAGGTGAACATGTGATACGCACTCACAAGAACTCACTAGGGTAATATTGTAGTTCGTAGCGACTTTTTTCGTGAAACAGTTTTTTCTAGTGCGTTCTAAAAATGAGTGACATTCATTTCGAGCCATGGTGTGCTATCAGGTTTTGCTTCAGACTTGGAACGGAAACTTTTGCAAAACTTCAGACATTTTCATCGGTTCTTGAAGATGAAGGCCTTCCGCTGCGTGATTCATCTTCAATCAACTCTCTTCCTTCTGAAACTGCCTTAAACCACCAAAAAACCTGGGTCCTTGACAAAACACTGTCTGCGTAGGTCTGTTGAAGTATTGCAAAAGTTTTCTTCTTTCGGTACTGTCTGTTAGTAAAGTGTTATCCAATTTGGACTCTAGGATTTGTTTTTTGAATAAAACACAACATATTGGAAAAATCCGAATTTTATTGTTATTAGCGTAAAGTACAGACTTGGCAATTATTTATGAGCCTTTAAATGCAGGTCTTTTTTTTTAAATCGTTGAGTAATGCCATATGAAAGATTCAATTGCTGTGAACAGTGACGGATTGACGTGCTTGGTTCTTCTTGCACACTATCACGTATACGAGCAATATTTTCACCTGAACGACCTCTGCGTTGATAGCGAACTCTTGGTGTATCAATAAGCATACCACTTGTTTCAAATTTTTGCAGTAGTTCATGGATTGCACACTCACTTGGAACATTATTCCGTCCAAAAAGTGGTCGAAGTTTTCTTCGCGGAATCATATCTGGTCGCCTGTTTTCATAATAAACTTGCACGATATTTAAGCGTTGCTGCACAGTATATGGAGCAATGATGAATTTGCAATGTTTTTAGATACCAACTGTAAAAATGCAAACTTCCAACATTCACCGAACGAAAATGGCGCGCAATTCAAATCCCAGAGTCCAATTTGGATCACCGTTTAGATAACTAAACAAATCTACAAACTACAGTTCTCCGAAATATTTCTTACTAATTATTATTTTTACGCTTTCTCAATTACATTTCTTCTTACTCCTTCCTTTCTGGCGGTGATGGTGCAAGTGCCCCGGAGTGCTATTATTCAAGTAGCAACAGACGTCTGTGAGTGATGAAACCGCAAAGACACGACCCCGAACAGACGTGATTTTGCATCATAAAGATGTAACGTCCACATTAAATTTATTACGGGCAAATCTTAATTAGTGTAATTTCTTCAACAACTACGTGAGATGAATAATGAAATACCACAAAATATTTTTCCTTATAAGGAAGTAGATGTAGATGAATGTTTCCTTAAATTAATTTATGGAAAAATAATTCTTTTGATAATTTTGATGATTTTCATTAATTTTTATACTTAAGACAAGACTTGAGAAAATGCTATTAAGAATATTTCTATATAGCAGAGCTGTTGCTAGATATTTTTTCACCTGAGACAAAAATATTAATACGCGGCCTGTATACAATGTATATAATAAAATGGAAGGCTATACCTGTTTTTTTTTATTTATTTATTTTTTTAAATTTATTTTCTGGGCCTTATATTTTGTTTACACGTTTCAAACGATTGTAAGACGATATCCGCAAAAAAAAAATCAATTTCGGTTTGTCCGTCTGTTTGTCCAAGATTTACGCAAAAACGGCGACATTATTTAACAAAATTTGGTAGGATGATAGAGTACAACCAGGATTCAAACATAGGCTATATGACTTCTGTTTTATTTTTTATTCTAATAGGGTGTGTCGGGGTTAAAACGTTTTACTAAAAAACCTAATTACTCCCTTATTATTGATTCAACAAAAAAATCTATGTAACAAAAATTGTTTCTAATAAAAGAACAAATCTTATTTGTTTTATGCATTTATTCAACTAGATGAATATTTACGGGGGACTCTCTCAGACTCGCTCTCTCCTCATATGTCCTATCCATTTCCACTTGCGCAATTTTATTTCCTTCTGGATTTCTGTTTGGTTTGTTCGTTGCCATAGCTAGATATTCTTTCCGGCCAGAACACTCTGATGATTCTACGGAGACAAAAAACTAATTTTTTGATATATTTGCCTTATGCCTAGTTGCATAAATGTCTTAAAGCTAGGTATAACCTAAACCTCGATATAAAACACAAAATTGCCTAGCAAGGCAATGCGTTGCTGGTGATCAAGTTTTAGCTGATATCGAGTTTTAACTTATATCTAGTTTTAAGACTTTTATGCAACCGAGCATTGGAATTGTCTTAACAGAAAAAAGGTGTACGACAAAAATTGTGTGTAATATGAAAGCAAATCTTTTCTATTCTACACATTTTTCCAACTGGATGAAAATTTGGGGAATAACGGGGAGACACCCCGTAATTCTAGTTTTTGAAGTATCTCACTTATTATTTGCTTAACAGCAACAGTGATTTAGAATAAAGAAACGATTATTTTCTGTTTAATGTGGATGTAGTTTTTAATAAGATTAATATTTGGGAGCCATGGGGTGCGCTCCATAGAAACTTGAAATATCTCATTTATCATAAGCACATATCAACAAAAATTTATTTAACATAAACCTTACGAAGTATGGGCACACCTGCTAGTACAAAATAAATAAGTATGTGCATTTGACACTTATATGTAATGTTAATTTATGCAGAGATCGACGATCAGTAATGTGGCCAAATCGTTTTTTTTTTTAAATTATTATTATTATTATTAAGGAGGGGTTTACCAACGACGTATTCGGCACAGCGGAAATGCTCGCCTCTTACCCTCACGGAAAGGCCGCGGGAGTTTTATCCCAGCAATTGTTCACATCCCAAACCCAGGTGATATGATACCAATGGGCTTACACCAAATACAGCGTCCGGACAATGCGAAGCGAATCGAGCAGCACTGCTATCTGCATCCTTTCTGGTCTGCAGACGGGAATGACCGCGATTTCCTTTTTGAAAGTAACTTTAAGGCCATCCTATACACCCAAAATCAAGACTACGAGCTTTACAGAGTAACCTGCGTATATCTTTCTTAGCTCAGACAAGAGGTCCAGGTACTTACTTCTCTTCTAGTCCTCTTTGAAAGTGATGGTTTTATTATTATTATTATTTATTTGTAGATAGTTTGGCACTCTTACTAGTTGTTTACTTAAAGTGGCTACTTGGCTCTCCCCACCCTTCTCACCGTTTCATGCAATTTTCTCTATACTCGATCTCGTAAATTATTACTCGATCATCTTCCAGCTCATCTTTGTATCGGTCCACCGCGCTGTTGGTCAGTAATATCAAAATTCCTGGCTATAAAACGTTGAATCCAATATTTGCCATTACTGTGATACATCTTCATCAGTAATGATATCTAAGCCCGGTACCCTCGAAAATGCAAAGACCCAAACTAAAACCATTTATTAATTATTATTAAGTACGTTGAGCCAAATCAATTATTTAAATTATAAAGTTAACTTGCTCTCAGACAACCACGAAGTAAATATTTTGATAGAAGACATAAAGACCTCAAACTGAAATCAAAGTTATAAAACTCACTCACAAAATACACGGTATCAATTTCAGAAATATTCGTCAAACATTCAGTTATTTACTTTTACTTTGGCACTCAAAAAGACAGCACATACCCTCTGGCTCATCACTGCCATCTATGAGTGTTTTACAAACTTCAACTTAACGCAAATACGTCAAATGCACGTTAAAATATTACACCAACAAAATGGAGAAATTAATGCTCATTTGTTTGCTCTTGATTTTATAATAAACAAATATTTTTAAAGACAAAGTAACGTAACGGTTCTTTTGGAATAATTTTTAAATGTTTTATTTACTTTTCTACACAAATAACATGTTTTTGATTGACTGATAGTAAAAAAGAAATACATGGCTTGTTTAATTTTTAAATATGTTCTCTTTGAGTAAGAGTTCTTATTTTCTATAAAGGTATTGGAATAAACAGACTGGTTGTGAAATTAAAGACTAACTATGTGTAAGTTCCATAATTCATTGGCAAATGAATCGATTAATTTAATCAATAACGTAATATAGACGACTCCCGTGCCTAAAATGGCCTTAAATTGGTCAGGACTCTCTCGGACTCGCTTTTTTTTTAGGACATGTCCTATCCATTTCCACTTGCGCAATTTTATTTCCTTCTGGATATCTATTTGGTTTGTTCGTTGTCATAGCTCTGCGTTAGCTATTCCTTATGAATAACTAACGCTCGGATGATTCTACGGACACATCTGTTTACATAAGATTGCAATTTGGAAGTGATTACCTTCCAGGTCTCACATGCGTAGAGTATCACGGATTTCACATTTGCGTTGAACAAGCGATTGTAATTCTTGAAATATAATTATATCTCCAGACAGCATTTAACATAGCGAAAGTTTGCCTGGCCTTGTTCAAATGTTACTCAATATCCAGCATTGCTCCTCCATCTTTGGAAATTATGCTGCCACGGTAACAAAACTCATCTACATCATTAATATCTTCCTGGCCAATTTTTAACTCTCTTGTATTGTTGGTGTTGATGCGCAAGGTTTTTTTTTTGTAGGTATAATTCTGTAGGTATACCTATTATTATTTAATAGTCTCCCTGTTAAATTGTAATTATCTAAATATTTCCTATTGTAGTTATAATTTGCATTGACTTGGTCAATAAATTTCAAAATTGTAAAATTTGGATTTGGTCACTTTTCGCAATAAACCCACGAATAATGCTATGAGAATCATTGGTATCATTATTTGTGGATTGTGTAAAAATTGCAAAACATCAGAATATTTATGCCATATTCCTTTAATTTTTTGAATTACCGGTAAACAAACTTCAATTACCGGTAATAGAAATGATTCAATAGTCAGTTCACCGGTAACGATAAAACCATGAAACAGCATTGCAATCCCTAATTGTGTTAACTCTTCCGTGTTTCTGTCAAATTTTTGCTAGGTGTATGAAGCCTTACAAAAAAGGCATAATCTAAATTTAGCAAAACTCTGAAATTAATTTTTCCAACTATTTTAAATAGTTATTTCCATAGCAAGTTAAATGAGATTTACACTATGAACCTTGGCATTGAACGCAATCGATTGATTCAGTGTGAATACATTTAAAAAGTTCCTCAGACAGTTTTGATATCAGTAATATGTCTCATAAGAAATGTAGGAAACCTCTTATCTCTCCCGAGAGCAACTTGACTGCCTGAATACTTTTGATTGAAGATGAAGTGAAGTTTGGACGAGTCGAGTCGACTAACATTTCGTAAAAAATGCACTAACGCCATTTCTTGATGTTAGAATCGATATGTTCAATTTTCCACGAGTTTACTCTCCGTTGTACTCACACTTATGGCCCGTTTATACAACCTTAACAGTAACTTTTCCTTACCTTATCCCTAACCCGTAAAAGATAAACTATACAAAACGTCTATGTACGTTTATACAACCTTAGCCGTAATTTATCCATAAGCAGACCTTAGCAATAAGAATTCCGTAACCTTGAAAGTTCCCAACATTTCAACTTTCGTGGTTAAATTACGGCTAAATCACTGAACAGCGCATGCGCGAAAATATGACTGTTATGAAATAGGCAACGAACTTTATTTTTGTGAAATAATAAAGATGACAGGAACACGGCAGATGCTGCCAAGGCAGTATAAAGGAATATTACAATAATTTGCTCATTATTCATTTTAATAAAATAGCTTCCAAAATTCGCAATTGACGTTTAGAATAATGGTTAGGTTTACGATGTTTACTCGGAACTGCGCAAACTCTAAACAGCGCATTTCATTGGCTGCGGCTGACGATCGAGATTAAGGAAAAGGTTGTATAAACCCAATACTTTCGTTCTGGGGATCGTTAAAAACTTATGGATAAGGTATTTCTCAGTTACGGCTAAGCAAAATTATGGCTAAGTTGTATAAACCAGCCATTAAACCAGCACACCGCCATGTCCCTGGCGGTTATTGCTGGAACTTAATATAACTTTCACTAAAATCAAAATGTTCAGTTATAGAATATTTTATTTTATTTTCGAGAACACGACAGATGAAGATCTTTCATTGTGACCATACATATATAAACTACATACATACCACGTCGCTCAATAAGTTTCCGGTCTAACTAAGAAAAACATTTTTTTTTTTTTTTTAGAAATTCTACTTAACACTATTAATCAACATACTCTCCTTCAAGAGTGATACATTCATTCCAACGCTCCTAAAATTAAAAAAATTAAAATTAATTAATTAAGTTTAAATTCAGCATACCAATCAGTAATAGTTGATTTACCTGGTGCAGAGTCTCTATAACGCTTATCAAGCCACTGTTTGGCTTCAACAGTATTTTTTCCCATCAAAAAACAATGTTTAATCAACACACGAAATTCTTTTTTATCCATTCTTTTGAAAATTACAAAACTGGAGTCACTAAAACCACTGTAACTTCTAAACTAATTGTCAGAATGTCATGAAATGTTCACACGTATCGTTTGAAGGTTGGTACTATTCAGAAATCATATGGGTCTGTCAACAGTGTTGCCATATATATGTCAGACCGGAGACTTATTGAGTGAAGTGTTAAATACAATAAATCTTAAAGAATTAAGTGAAATGTAAATTTTCATACATTTCTGAGTTTTGCAGGTATTTAATAAGTGTAAGAAGTCAACATAATACTGGATGTCTAGGTATATTGATCACATCAAAATCAACAGTTATTTTGATAATCACTTTTATTCGTTATTTGAGAACTAAGAGCTTCCATTTAATTGTTTTAAACAAAATTTAAATAATTTGCGAAACATCCCAGCGTTTTTTTCTGCATTTGCTGCGTATTCAAGTCTTCATTAGATTAATAAGAAATATTTTACAGTGTAGAGTGTAGTGTGGTGTGGTGTGAGTAACTCAGCTCGCAACTATTAAAAAATATTTTTTTTTTAAATATTTTTAATTTCAAAAAAATACACGCACTATCTTAGCTATAAATACAAAAAATCCATAACATTATTAGCCATAATTTAACCATGAATTAAAAAAATAATTTATTTTGTCAAAAACGCAAAAACTGCCATATTTTTCAAAACCACAATCTGATCAAAAATTCTTCTCGTATTTTTCCGGCTCAGATCAATATACATTACCCATAATTTTTTCAGATTTTTAGTTTTACATTTTTTGGTAAAAGGGTGCGAGTCAAGAACTTTTGCATATTTTTGGCTACATTCGTGTTAAAAGAAACGAATTTCGAAAAACTATTGTTCCGTAATCTACGTTAAGAGCTTTCTTTTGATACCATACAATAAATTTTAAAAAATTAACGACACAAAAAAAACGACATTTTTCGAGTTTATCTGATCAAAAATTCCTGTTGAACTATTGCGGTTCCCATCAATGTTCATTACGGAGATTTTTTTTAGATTTTTAGATCAATTCTTTTGGGAGATAGGGTGGGGGACAAAAGTTTTTTGACACATTTTTGGTAAAAATCCAATAAAAAAAATTTGTTTTGTTGATCCATGCATTAAAAGGTTTCATTTGGTATGCCACTCCAAATTTTAAAAAAATATAATTTTTTTATTAAATACATATTTGTTTATATTTATCCGGCGTTGTAATTTTTCGAACTCTCTACAGTTTTCCTATATGTGGGTCAAAAAGTTGTACAAGTATGCCAAATTTCAACTTTCTATGTTCAGCCATTTGGCTATAATTTCTACCGTACAGACAAACAGACACATGAGTGACGTTGTAAGGGGTTTTTGGTGGTTATACCTACAAAAACCTAAAAATAGACTTAAGTGGAGGTAGGAACACGTACATTTGACGGTGAAAATTCAGTTTAGAATTAAACAATATTCCCAAATCTGTGATTGTCCCTGTTCGTGGAACAATTCTTCCATATTAAAAAATTAAATATTTTTCTAGACCATCACTGACGATATCTTTATAGAAATCTCCATCCTTTATAACCTCCATCTCAATTTTATTTAATTAGCGTGTAAAAACAAATAAAACATTTAATATCCTATAAAATAAATTCGTTTCCACAAATTACAAATAAAATTTAACGTTTTCGTTGTAAAGTCAACACTATATTACCCATTTTAGCCGATTAAATATAATGTTTAAACCAAACATAACCTCCAATTCAACTATAGTCGAACCATTTGCCGAAACCAATGTCTATAACGGCGAATTTGTGCTTTGATCATTCCATTTCAATAGAGATACGCGCTGGGTATTTAGCAGCTTAATTAGGAACCTCGTACGCTACCCATTACTACAAAGTAGTGGGCATACGGCGAGCTTGGAAACAGTAAGTGACCCTGACTACAGACTAGAATTATGATTGTAGCGTTACTGTACAGGAAATAATAGTAATTTCCTGTTTTTCAAAGGTAAAAATGGAAGAATGCATATATTGGATAGGGTTTTATTGATTTAGTTTTAGTAGAAGACAAAAAATACATTTTTTCATTGCAATACTGTTGTTTTTTAATCTCTTTGTCATTTAAATCTTGTAAAATTACTTGTGGTTGCAGAATGTTGACGGTTTCTCTGCATATGTTCCGGTTTTCCGTCATTTGAATGATAGTCTCTACCGTTTGTGGTGTCCAGGGGTCTATTCTGTAAGCTTTTCGACAGTTATTTTTACAGTATCCTGTCGAAACTTCTTACAGTACAGTATGGGCATGTTTTTTTATTCAACTCAAAAAGTGCGTTGCATCGCAAACTCTGTACTGCTGTGACGTCATATCTGCTAAAATATGAGTGCAGAACTTGGAATAAAAGAACGTTTTAAGGCTGGCTGCAAACATAAAAACGTAAAAAAGTACATTAAATGTAATTACCTAACAATAACTTACTTTCCTCAATGTTTTCTAAATAATACGTATTTTTTGATAAATAAAAATTCTACTACAAATGTCAAAAACAAAACTTTTATAAAGGAACATCGCCAACCTATAAAGAGAAGTACTGTCTTTTAAAACTTCTTCTCGTGTTCCTCTTCTGGGTTGGACTTCGTCACAATTGTGGAGTAGTTGCTCGATGGTTTCCCTTTCTCTCCAACACATCTTGCATACTCTTTGTTCATTTTCTCTCCAGAATTGGTTGTCTCTCTCCTCGTTTCCACATCTAAATCTTGCTACCGTTCGTTTCTTATCTCTATTTTCTTTTTCCATGAGGTATTCGGTATATATTCAATGCCATTAATATTGACAGCAAAATGTTGGTTCCAAATGACAGACCTAAAGCCGCGAACATACAGAAAGCTGGTATATCAGCGCTGACAATCGGTACCGAAAACAAGCGTACTGGGTTACTGGTTGAGCACTTCAACCTACACATTGAAGTTTTTATTTATTTTTTTTTTTCCTATTTATCGTACATTTTTTAATTATATTGGCCTAGCATAGAGTGAACGCTAGTTTTGAAAGTGTATAGCTACTCATTCGTATATTGGCTCAATTATATGTTGAAATAAATGAAAATGGCGAGTTCTGATTCATCTTTGGATGAGTTGTTTCTAACAGAATCCCTATACTTAAATATGGAATCAAAAAGAAAAGGTATACATGCAATAAACCAAGAAAAACGTATATATGTGGAATACCACCACCTTTTTCCTCAATTAAAAGAAGATAATGCAAGATTTTTTAAATATTTTTTTGTTTCGGCGCTAACAACAAGCTGCTTAAACTGCTTAAACATTTCGGTAAGCGGGTAGCCGACACCGACCAGCGCTGATCAGTACACAGCGTGTGCGGTTATATTTGAAAACATGGACAGATACTGCAGCAGATCAGCACTTGTTACCATTAAAGCCGGTGCCGGCTTTCTGTATGTTCGCGGCCTAAGGTTTATGTTACTTAGAACGTAAGCATCAAAAAGAGTAAGAATAGTGTCTGTGTTTCTAAGGGATCTAGTAGTACGAATGAAAATGCCGGCCATTTTGTACGCGTGCTTACATATGTGTGCAAGAAAAGTTTGGGGTCGGCTTAGATAACATCATTATTAAAATGATACAGGAAATGTATTTTATACAAGTTTTTTGTGAAAGTTATGTGATGGTATTTTTCAAAGACTAAAAATAATTTATTATCTTTGCAATAGTCAAAAAAGCTGTTTAGATATGCTTGCAGATGATAGCAGTCGATTATTGATTTAATTTTAATGTAATTTTTTAAATCATCTGCTTGCAAAAGTTTATTAGAATAAACAAAACAGTGAGTAATATCATTGATATAGAAGATGCATAATAGTGGACCTAGATGAGAACCTTGAGTACACCAGAAGTAGTGTTGAAAAACTTGGAATGATAGACACATCAAATAGTGTTAAGGCATAAAGCATGCTGCGTCTATATTATATGACGTCAAATGACATAATTCTTTTAATATCTGTGTTTCCGATTTGGTTCAGGAAGCATTAACTAAATAAGATCAAAATTTAATTGAATGAATCCTTTTTTGTTTTGTATCCTTCATAGATTTGGTTGATTGTAATATGATGCGAATGTGTGAATGTAATATTGATTAAAATGGCAGTGGACACAGAGCTATCTGTAGCTGTTTCGAGAGTCAGTCGTGCTTTGAAAATCTTTCAATTTCAAATAAACGTGACTGTAGTAAAAACAAGCATTGATGTGCCATGTCCTTTGTGTGCTCTTTATTTAATCACATTTCTCAAACCAGCGAAAACCAAAAGAACCATGGACGTACAACACAATTTTACTAATCCGATTTTAACTTTTTGATTTATAGAAAAAGTATTTTGATTTTTTTACAAACATTGATAGTTTTGTCCTATATGGAAATTATTCTTTATTTTACTATTTTTTGTTTGAGATAGTCCAAAGAAGAATTATTTAATAGTTTGGCCTTGTAACGCAAAAAAACTTGACAAGCTTGTCATTCAAAACAATTACTTCCGGCTCGAAGGACCAAATGTAGCTTCGTTCCTGATATCATCAGTATCATTGTCGCGAAAGGCACCTACAGTTTATAGCCGATTGCAAACGGCTAAGCAGAACCTGTAATTTGTTTAAATATTTCTGTACAAATTATTTGACATAAGCAGGAATAAAGGCATGTTTTATTTTTTATTATATTCGTCTTGTTGCACATAAACATAAAAGACAGTTTTGCATTTTTTTTTAATTTTGAAGGCTTACAAAAATCATAAATGTATGTAGCGCGCGAAAACCATGTGTGACGTCATACCCTACATAAATGTACTGCGTACAGCCTACCCAGTCTACAGCGTACAGCCTACACAGTCTGTCGTGAACTTATTTGCTTGTATAACTTTTATAGATTGTGTAAAGTTAGAGTGATTTTAATTAAAATAAAGTTTAATTCTATAAAAACATTTTATACATGTTTACCGAATTAAATTTTATATTAAAATATATAAACTATATTGCAGTATTTCAAACGTTTTGTAACTTAGAGTAGCAAAATTCTGACATCTAAATAACATAAATATTTACATTTTACAGAGTTGCAGCGTTTATATTGTTTACATAAAGTTATATAATACATAAATGGTTTACTTATAAGTCTGTTTTGACACCATGTGTTTCTTCAGCACTGTAGCAGTCATTATTTTTCATATATTCCATGAGCATAAAAGCATCCATGTTGTGTAAATTATCACTCTGAGCCCTAACAAAATCTTTATCTGTCATTTTAATAATAAATGCGTGAAAAATTGTATTAAAAACAAATACAAAACTCTCGAACAATACAATATACACATGTAAAGATTATGTTGTAGTCTGGGCAGTCTACGGTTTGACGTCATGCTCAGTCGTATTTACTCGACAACCTTCGCGCTGTGGTCGGCTTATTCCAAATTTACAATATTTTAATTAAAAAATTTGTCAGTAATATTAATTAAAATGTGATTTTTGTTTTGTTAGGTGACATAACTAACATTAACATATCAAAAAAAAATAGTGTTAAGGAAATATAAATTTTATGCGTATCCCCTATTGGGTCCAATCTGATTCCGGCCAACACGGGTTGGACTAAAGTCTTCCCCAACTCCATGAACAAATTCAATCATACAATAACACTGTAACTCTTATCCGGCTTAGATTTAATCACAACTTCTCTCCATATCCCTGCATAGAATTAACATGGTTTCGTCTCCTTTCTGTTCGTGTGATAATTTGTCTGTCAGTGATTCGTACCATTTATTGTTTAAATGCCCAATTCATTTTCGTAATCGTAACTTATTCATACAAAATTTAGTTGTCAAAAAAATATCCTTACCTACCAATATTCAAACACTTCTTGCTACTAATTCTCTAGACATTTATGAAATTATTTATAACTATATTAAAGCAGAAAATATCAAATTATAAATGTAATTTTTAAAATATTGTAATCTCTGTATTTATACATGGCTAATAGCCAAAGCAGCTAAAGCCAACAAATAAAAGGGAAAAAAATAACACTGTAAATTTGATAATTATTTAATAAATTATATTGTTAAAACCAGCAGTTGCATTTCCATTTAGCCACCCACGTGACAATATGTTTAGTTTGTATTATTCTTTTTTACTCCTATTATATTGTCAAAATAATCTATTTTCACTACTTGATGGTGCAAAGCAGTTCTCTTAGTCTGTATAGTACAGATTTTTTTGTAAAACTTTATGATTGTTTCAACAGTATCTAATTTTTCGTTTTTATTCTGATAATTTCCAAGTTTTCCCCGCATTTTAATATGTCGTGCAGTTCCATTGTTTTGTTAAACCGGAGGAATCCTTTAAAAACCTATAAGTTATGAATCAAAACCTCAGCTATATGAACAAAAACTCTATACTTTTGAAAATGATCCAAGCGTATCAACGTTTCTCCCATAGGTATTTGCATTAAATACCCAACGATTTTTCATTTCGCCTAATCTTGAAAACAATGGGAGCTTACTGAGGTAGGGATACTGCGAATAAAAGCTCAAAGCTTGATTTTAATACTCAGTTTCCCCTAATAAATACTATCGTAGCCCATTTGTGAAAACATAGGCGGGGATACATGTATTAATATACTGTTATCAGCAATAGAATGTCTCGTGGAAGTTCATTTCAACGTTCATTGTAATGGAAATATTTGATATGTGCGCAAATCAATTTAACTTACGACAAATTTACGTCTAAAATACACACACCTGCAAATTTAAAAGAACAGATATAAAAATCTAATTATTTTCCCTGTAGTGTACATCTTCTAGTACGATGTTTTTTTGGAATAATGTTCAATAGGGTTGAGGTCAGGGCAGCACGCTGGCCAACCCATTGTTGTTATACCCACTTGATTAAAAAGTCTATTACACAGTGGGCGACGTGTGGGCGCGCCTTATCCTGCATTAGGGTGAAATTTTCTCCGAAATATGGGGCAAAAGGTATAACATTGTCTTGAAGAATATCTCTGATGAACCTATCTGCAGTTAACGCTCCGCCATCAATCACCACTAACTCTGTGCGAGCTCCCAAACATATTCCACTCCACACCATAATTGAACCTCCACCAAAAAATACAGTAGTAGCAAAATTAAATGGCACTAATTTTTTTGGCTCTAACTATCCAAAGAAGTTTCAGGCAACTAGTTTTTGTATCCAGAAGACCAGTAACGTGCCCGGATTTTGCTCTAAATCATCGAGTTGAAAGAACAAATTAGAACAATATTTTGTACACAAATGCCTTCAGAACACTCTTTCTCGCCCATCTGGATGAAACGCATTATATGATATCTGAAAAAAAGAGGAATAATAATAATTAAATTGAGGAATTTTCCTCTTTTCACCTTCATACACGTCATACACGCCTTCGTATATGAACTATGCAAATGTAAGTTTTGTGACGGCCCTAGTAAATTATAAAACTCTTATTTACACCCAAAAAATTGTACAGGTAAGGATTTTTTCATTTTTCTCCACACATTGGATGAAATATAAAGAAGAAAAATCAGCTGTGGCCACCACAGGACCGACCACCATCCCAAAGTACTTGTTTAATTTATGCTGCTTTATCAAGAAATGTCTCAAATAAAAGTTGTTAGTTATTGCTTTTATAGCTTATTTAAAAACTAACTTTTGTTAAATAATTTTTTTCGAAATATTTCTCTGTTGTGAAATATTCGCAAAAATTTTAAAACCGATACGAGTAAACTCCCATTTTTAGTTAACCGATTTTTACCAAAAGTTAATCAACTCGTGCCATTGATGTCAAAAGCTTAAATATGAAGTTACATAAAAATCCTTTTAGCCGAATTTGTTCTGCACGTGTTCACGGATCGACAGACAGACCAACAGACAGATAGACTGACAGACAGACAGACAGACAGACAGACAGACAGACCGACAGACATCATGCTAAAAATAGTCAAAACGTTATGTAGGGACCTCAATTCGTGGAGGTCCATCGAAGTCTCCAAATGTCAAAATCGGTATGATTACAATGCCTCCCTTATATATGTTGGCGGTCGGTAAAAATTGTAGAATTTTCGTTGAATCCCGCTTTACATTTTTTCGTCATACACGCCTGTTCTCCATACATAAATAATGCAAAACCAAACTGTTTTGAACCATTTATTTAATCAGGATTTCCCTTATAATCCTGCATTTTCTGTCGGTATATCAAAGTTCAAATCCCAAGTCTAAAATCAATAAATTTCATTAGCTTATCCAGAAAACCATCGGCAACCACACATTAACTATTGGTAAGTGACGCGTCACCTGCCGTCAAGCTGTCTCGCATCCCTTCATCTGAAAATAACACCCTCACATGTCATTCACTGACTTACTGCGCTAATCCAGTAATCGATAAACAGTAGTAGGTAAACTGTCATTAATATCTCGATACTAGCTATTCAAGGTCTCGAAATCATTGCACTGTTCAGTTATGTACAGTATGTCTGATACTGTGTATTATTGTGTTCAATGATTGGATATTAATTATGTTTAGACTGTGAAGTTAGCAATAATTTAGGTTAGGTGTAATTTATAGCAAGATTCCATTGGATATTCTGCAAATCAGTGATAGTATGTTACATATAAATAGAATCAGTTGAATAGCAGTGAGAGCTTTATTCAAATCACATTACTTTTAAGTCATATCTTCGTTAAATCATTATCAGATATATCACTATCCATGTTACTGCAATGAGCGATCAGGCTTATACCCTTTTCACACTAGATCTTTAAGATGAGTGAACTTAAAGTTCACCGATGTTTAAGATCGTTATGCTTTCACACTTAATGTTTAAATCTCTGGTGCTGTCATCAGCTACAGTAATTTTGTCCTTAAGTTACCGTCATGAAATTACCAGTTTTGAACTGTCTGCGCAGACGCACATTTTGAATTATTATAAACAAATAATGATATTTCATTTCATTCTACAATAAAGACACTACAATAAAGAATATATTACACCTGTATTAACATGTAAGTCGATACATTTTATCTCAATTATTGTAGCTCTGCATTTTATTAAACACATTATTAAAATAAATAATTTTATTATAACAATAAGTATAAACTTCATATAACGTCGATATAATACAGTATTCTTGTTTATGATAATATAAAATGTTGACAGCACAAATTCAAGGAGTATTTTTTTATAATAGAAATTATGTTGGCAATGCGGACGAAGTTTAAGACGCAGATCTCTGTCTTAAACATCGGTCGTGTTTAGACGAGGCCGTACGGTTTCACATTAGCGTTTAAAGATACATTCACTTTAACATCCGATCTTAAAGATCTAGTGTGAAAAGGGTATAACGTAGTTGGAGAAATATTGGAACGTTTTCGCGGCGTCCCTGTAGCCCAGCCGCGGCGCACAGTTTGGGATTTGCTGCGTTACCTTATTGGCTGTTGGGTGAAATTAAGGACTCAACAGCCAATGAACAACGACTGATCAACGAAAGTATCACGTTAACAGTGCGAGATTGCTGTCCCTTCATTTTGAATAAAGTATAAATCTATTTGATTGTTAGTTTTGTATAAGAAGTTCAAGGAGTATTTTTTTATAATAGAAATTAAGTTGGCAATGCGGGTGAAGTTTAAGACGCAGATCTCTGTCTTAAACATCGCTTGTGTTTAAACGAGGCCGTACGGTTTCACATTAGCGTTTAAAGATACATTCACTTTAACATCCGATCTTAAAGATCTAGTGTGAAAAGGGTATTAGGAGCGCCTTCGTGCCAACATAAGCTTTGGGTTTATTTTTTTTTTAAATAGAAATTAAAGGTACATCAACATCTTGGGTTATTAGTGCCCGGTATTGTATTTTATAAGATATTGTTGATTATATTTCATTGTGTGAGTTTTATGTATGTTGGTGGTAGTCTATATTTGTCTGTATAATTTTGTCTAGAAATTTATGTAGGATTTTTTTGTTATTGTCGTTATGTGCGTCTTGTAGGTATTTGGTGTGTCCGTCTTATTGTGTCACATTTGGTGCATTCTGTAATAAGGTGTTGTACTGTAATAATTGTGTTGCAGTCACTACACAATGGGGGATCTTCTTTCTTCATTTTGTAGCTGTGTGTAATTCTTGTGTGTCCAATTCGTAGTCTGGCAGTGGAAGTTTGCTCTCTTCTTGTTCCCGAGTTTCCTCTTCTGTTTTATTTCATTTTTCATTTATGTCATTGGATCCTTTCTGGTGGCTTCTTTGGCTGCGACATCTACTTTTTCATTACCTTTTATGCCTATATGTGAAGGTACCGAAACCAAGATGATTATTGTGTCTTGTTCTTGTAGGCGGTGTATTTTTTCTTATATTTCTTGGATGATTCTATTGCTAATATATATTGTACTTATAGTAACTAGAACGCTCAGGGAGTCTGAGTAGATGGTGTATTTGGAGCTTCTTTGATCTTTTTGAGCGATGATTTCTACACTTCGTAGGATTCCTATGGCCTCGGCTCTGAAGATACTGGTTGTACTGTCGAGTTTGTATTGGTAACTGGTTTCTTCTTCTATGACCTCTGTATATATAGTGTATATAGGTGCATAGTCTTTGTATTCTTCTTGGATTCTGTAGAATTCCTTGAGGTATACTTTTGTGCAAGTGTCTTCTTTTCGGTATTGACTTAAGTGTAGGTTGATTGTTGGCTGACTCATTTTCCATGGTGGGGTTTTACTTATACATCGCGTCTATTTAAACTACAATAAAAACAAACTAATAAATTTTGAGAATACAGTCTTGTGTATTTTATCATACCATACGATATAAATAATAGTTCCACAGTTTAACAATATTATAAAATATTAGTATATAAAATATTTGGTATTTAATTTTTTTAAATTATTATTTAAACCGTTCTTGTTTATTTTTCTTAGTTATAAATAACGTATAACCTTTTTCGTTATTTTGATTTCCCTTCCATTTCCTTATTCTTATTTCCCATCCATTTCCTCATTTTCACAGCTAAGATGGAATTGCACAAACTTAATTTCCAGAAATATCATTTAATAATCACAAACGGCAAAAAGATGAGTGTATTTCATGAAAATATCTGATAGATATCATTTGAATCACATCACGACGAGCGACATCAAATATCTACGAGAAAAGATTGAAGAATTTAAGGCTGGATTTAATAACAAATAAGCAAAAATTCGATAGTTTAGTTATTTCTAACGATAATGATGTCGATTTTCATAGACGTATTGGTTTAGGATGTGTAGCATTTTGGGAACTTTAGTGTGGCAAAATAGAGCGAGTATAAAACCTGAAATGGAAATGGGCCGGACATGTTGTGAGATTAACTGATTGTAGGTAGACAAGAAAATTCTCGAAAGGATACCATGAGACTACTAGAAGTAGAGATGGGCCAATTAGATGAACGGACGATATAAACACATTTTCCAGAAAATGGCTATTATTCGCCCTTCAGAAAGGTTAAGAGAAGTAATAAGAGAAGTAAGAAGAGGCCTATGTATAAATGTGACAGAAAGCGGCTGCTAGATAATGATCATAAAGCAATAAAATTACTTTCGAAATACTAGTAGTCACTATAGCAATAATAAGAGTAATAGGCTTATAATGCTTCTAAATAAGAAGCTCTGAAATGAAATTTCTAAGAAATTTTAAAGGCAAAACTGAATTAGACAATAATAAATGAAGTATTCAGAGAAAGACTACATCAAAAGCCAGTGGAGACCGTAATAGAAGAAGGACAGCTAAGATGGCTGGGACATACACACAGATGAATGAAGATATAATAGTAAAGAGTTTTTGCAGCAACAGCAGTGAAGAAAGTAGACCAGGAGACGGATCATAATTTGGCAACAAGAAACAAAAAAAGCTACAACAGAGGTTTAAAGTGGGAGGTAGTAAGGAAACACACAAAGAACAAAACACGATGGAAAGAAATATAGAGAACAACGCCACAAAATAATTAACTCAATTACAGACTTACACCGCAAGGTACAAAGGTTTAAGGTTTCCAACGCCAAAGTTATAGAGCAAAACAAAAACCAAAAATATTTATATCAAAAGATGTAGCTATAATAACCTATAACCTGTAGTGTTTGGTTTAGCTTGAGAAAATAGATTTGAAAATAGAAAAAAAAAATCTCGATATCTGAATAGCTTGTGGATTTATGTAAGTTCAAATAATAACTGACGATGCATGACGTATAAAGAGGTCAGAACTATAGGGGTACCAAACTACTTGAAGCGAGAAAGAGGAAGGTCAGAAGGGAGGGTAAGGAGGATTGCGAGGCTAAGGTGCGGTAATGAAGTGAAAGGAAATAGATATTAGAGGAAACAGGAGGATAAGATGTGCAGGATGTGCGGGGAGGAGGAAGAAGATATAGGGCACTTCGCGAAGAGGTGTAGAAAGATGACAGTATGGTCGGGGAGCACATTAGACCTGTTGCACGAAGATGGACGGAGGGAGAGGTGAGAGGGAATTAGAGTCAAGAAGGATTGAGATTGGGGAAGGATAACAGGAAGGGGTAAAGGAAGGAAGGAAGGGGGCTGAGATTACCTGGAAATGGGGAGGAAGGAAGGGAGATAGGCGGAGGGGTGAAGAAATGGTTGGAAGGGAAGAGAATGGAATAAAATAAATTAAAGATGGGCGAGAGAACTGGAAGCAAGAAGGAAGGAGATCGGAGAGGGAAACCGGAATGAGAATAGGAAGAAAGAGAGGGACACTGGAGCAAGAAGAAAGAAATGAGATAAAAATATTGTAAATTGTATTGTTTCGTACGTTATTTATTTTTGATTGTTTTATTTCTATTTGTAATGGTTAATACCCTGAACGCCGCAAGGCCTAGGGAATAAAGAATATATATACATATAATAACTGAAAATGCATTTGCTACATATCAGGAGGTATACATAGCGAGAAAATGCCCATAATAAAAAGGATATTTCAAATATCTTCTTCTTCTTTGGGTCCAGTAAATTTGGTTAATTTTTGACCTCGCCATAAGTCATCCATCTGATCTGTTAAATGCCTTTTGATAGATTTTTGAGGAAAGTTCCAACTTACCAAATAACTGACTCACATGAAAGAGGAACACATACGTAATACGGGATCCGTTTGTGTATATAACTATAAACTAATTTTATACAACTATAATATTCAAAACAAAGGTAAATGAATGGTAACCTCACCTGTTATTGTAGTTGTCAATCAAGAACAATACCATTTCTTTCTTTTGTTAGGTTTGTTTACCCATAATTGCTCTAAAATTCGTCCCTATTTAAAACGTGGCTAAAATGATTACATTTCCGATCGTCTGTTCTCCTTTACAAATTAACTTTTAGTTACATATTCACCTGTCATATTTTCAAAGTGAAATACGAACGAAAAGCTCACGATCGCACGAAAACGAAATTAATGTGTTTTCAGTTATCTACGCACGCAACGAGGGGAGAGGAACGTATTCACAAAAATACGAGAAGACCCTTCATATAAATAGAATAAAGAAATATATTTTAGGTTGAGAATATAATTTAAGAATTTTAGAAAACGTGAAAGAAAAATTGCGAAAATATATAATAGGTTTAATAAAAAATACGCGGACTAGCATCATAAAACTATATTAATAACTGGCTGAGTACCCGTGCTTCGCTACGGTATATTGATGGTTTGCCATCATCGTACAATCCTTATGCGGTTAAGTCATGGTTCTTTATATGTCATATTAACTTTTATAAGCAAAAACCTAGATTGTAGGTCCAGTGGTTTGGGCTGGGCGTTGATTATGAGTAGGTAGCTTAGTTACGATTTTATATATATAGATTACAGATAGATATGGGTAACCTTTGTAAACAAAAACCAAGTAGATAACTCATTTAAGAGATATTGTATGCTTACCTCATGAAGGGAATATACTTTGCGAATATCATGTATCTATATCCAAGAGATGTTCTATTAAATAAAAAATATCCTTTTACCCCTTTAGGGGTGAAATTTTGAAAAACTCTCAAAACCATTTCGATATATTTTAAAAAGACATCTATATGCCAAATAGGAATTTTAGGGGATGATTAGGACAAAATCTTGAAATAGGTTTTTTAACATTTATAAGGATAATCTTTATAAGCAAAAACCAAGGCGATATATTATTAACCTAAAAGAAATTGAGGAATCCGTGTGAACACATTTCACCCCTTGTCACCCCTGAGAAGTCGAATTTCGAAAAATCATTTCTTAGGGGGTTCTTAAGTCATAAAAGGGATATACTCCCCGAATTTTATGTTTCTTTGTCTAGACGAAATTCTATCGAAAAAAAATACCAATTTACCCCTTTAGGGGTGAAAATTAAAAAAACGGTCAAAACACTTTCTAAATATTTTAAAAAGGCACCTATATGCCAAAAAGGAATTTTATAACACAATAAATACAGAAGATGCGAAGGGTTCTATAATTCACCCTGATTGTAGATTCACCCCTTTAGGGGTCGATTAGAACAAAATCCTGAAATAAGTTTTTTAATATTTACATGAGTAATCATTGTGAGCAAAAACCAAGTCGATATCATATTGGACCTAAGAGATATTAAGAAAACCGTGAAGCCACATTTTACCCCTTTTAACCCTCTTTTCACCCACTTAGAGGATGAGTATCGAAAAATCCGTCCTTAGTGGGTGCTTACGTCATGGAGGGAATATACTCGCCAAATTTCATGATTGTAGGTTCAGTGGTTTGGGCTGGGCGTTGATTATGAGTAGGTAGCTTAGTTACGATTTTATATATATATAGATTATTTTACATTAAATTTTACTGTCCATTGCATTACTATCTATTGCGGCTAATCATCGCTGCCAGTGTCTTCACCAATTCTGGAAACACATTTTGTAGGCAGTTTTTGTAATTTATTTATTTTAAATCTTTTCAATCGTTTGAAAGCAAACGTAGCACTATCATATTTTGCAGTGTTTTAGCAGTCATTTGACATTATAAAAGTTAGATTAAGGCTATTCCAAAGGTTTAAGCTTAACTAACTGGAATTTTAATTTTTTGTTGTCATGAGTACTCTTTTAAAGATTGAAGTGTTTTACTAAAGAAAATGATCAAAAACCTTTAGAAAAAAGTTATTAGAATTGAAATCTAGTTCCGCTTAAACCTAATTAAAATAGGTTATAGTTAGAACGTAATTAAATAATTTTTTAAAATATCGTTGAGAGTCAAAATATGAATTTAATCAGAGAGCACTTTCGAATGATTTATTAAGATTTAAAAAAAAGTTTAATCGCTTACGAGTGTAAGGAAAGTTTAGATTCAGTTTATAGTGAACAAGCGTCTTCTTTGGCTACAATTTACCGCTGGTGTAAAGAATTTGAATGATCCAGCAAAACCAAAAAGAACAAGACGTCTTCCTACAGGTGTTACCGAAAAAAACTTTGCTGCTGTGAAGAAGATAATTGAAGGAGACTATAAAGCCACATATGCGGTAATAGAGAATCAACTTAAGATTGGATCCTCAGTTATTAACAGTTCAAAAAAGTTGTCAGTCGTTTTGTGCTACATCACCTTTATAATTTCTAAAAAGTTGAGCATGTCAGAATTTGTCATAAAACTTTAAAACTCTTAAAAATTGTCGGATATAATTTTTTTTTTTTAAATTACGATGGATAAAGTGACGAATCTTATATTCCTTTTTTTAACGTACTTACTGTCCGACAAATATTTCGTGGCCGGGCGTGTCTTTTAGTGCGCACAGAGAGGGCACTATGAAAGACAGTGTCAGATATAGAGTACAGTCAGAGAAACAAGTTCACATTCTTACACGTGTGCATTATATTCATCAGTTAGGTATGTCTATAAACACAAGTTCCTCCCATCACAGTCAAACAACAAAACTATATAAACGCAGCTGCTTGATTTAAGTGATTATTGCATTTGACGTTCACTTTGTCGACTTGTTTATTGGCCAGAGCACCCCCGTCCCGCGTCTTTTTCCAAACTCCAGCAATTTCAAGTAGATTGTAAACAATAAAGGCTTACATTCGATGTAATAATGTAATACAGATGTTTTCCCGCTAAATATACTTACATAACAATGTAAAATTTTTTTGACTGATAAGATTGCAATCACGATGCACATTTAAGTGGGAGAACTCAGTTTATAAATTAAATTCAACCAAACTAACAACGCGCATTCATGCGTGAACACTAAAAGCAATGCTGCGCCCGCAAATAAAACTATTATATCGTATTAGTTTATATTATACTCGGTGATTGTTCCAAATGTGTCCTTAGCAAATTGATATGGAAAAACAGTTTTAGATAGGAAAAACCAATAGTCGACGGACAAAATTAAAAATATCATTAGAGCATAAGAATGCGCATTTTTATAAATGGTTCCAAATTCATGAGGCCGTTAGTAAAAATTAATTTTTAATTGTTTATAATATGAAAAATAAAACTTACAGTAATTTAAGTGCATATTAATTTTAATTGAGATATATTTAAATTATTTTAAATTGTTTAAATTTCTAAATTAGTCAAAGATTCTAATACATTTTAAAAGTGATGACTATTACTTTAATTACGGTGCAGTTTTCTTGACTCAGCATAGACGCCAAAAGTACTTATTACGTCTCTAGTCTTATTCTAAATTATCTAGCGTAACCCCTCATATATCATATTGCCAAAATTTTGCTTTGTTAATGAAAAATGTAGTGTCATGATCTAATAAACTATTTATTTGTTTTAAGTATTCAAAAAGTCTGCATGTTTGCCAAGGAAATAATGTAAGACCATACATCATAAAATTTATTCCATAGAATGTAAATTTAATTTTGGCTTGCGAACAATAGGAAAATAAAGCAAAAACACTATAGCAATTTGTACAGTTGCAATTTATAAAAGATATCGACAACTCGGGGGGTAAACACTAAGGTAGACGATCAAATATAACCTAAAAAGCTTAGGTTCAATGAATTGTGTTTTGCGTGACTGGATACTCTTTTGAAATCTTCCCGTAATTTATATCAAGCCAACGAAAAATAATTGATAGATAGGATATAAATGAATTCGGTATAAAAAAAGATTACAAAATAAATGGAATTTTTACTTCTCTTTTAAACTTTAGGAAAGGAAGATACGGATACAAAAGACTAATTAAATGATAATTGCTTGATGTATAATTGTGATTCTTTCATTATTCGTTGAAAGAGAGAATGGAAGATCGACGTGGTTTGACGGCGGGAGTAAAAGGCAGAGGCGTACGCGTATCCTTTATAAAATATTTAATAGATTTTAATTGAAAACATTTTTCATTTCATTTTAGTTTTAAAAAGTGGCTGTAAAAAGTGCTTTCTATCTTTATGATTCCTTATTAAAGCAGATGCAAAAGCCATAGATTTCCTTGACGTTTTTATATGAGGATGAGTTTTTGAAGATAACTCATATTTTCAAGACTTATACGTCTTCTCAGTAGTGTAGCCAAGATGTATTCATGGGGAAGGGGTTAAAAAAATGGCAAAGTAACGAACGATAAAAAAGAATGGATCAAGGTGATGGCCAAAAATGGAGGACGAATTGAAGTAAGAACAAAAAAATCCGGCGTTATGAGAGGTTCTAACCCCTATCATCCTACACCATTGCGTTTTCTGATTTCTTCTGCGCCACATATTTTTCTTAGGCTCGGTCTTTCCACCTTATAGAAAAGGTATCTGGAACTTCATCTGTTAAATAAATGTCAAGACCAATCAGAGAATTCAATACGTCAGTCTCATTACCTGTAACTATCCGATAGATAAATTCGTATTGAAAGACGGGATGACATTTATTTAGCACAGAAAGTATCACATAACCTTACCTGTCAGATAGTTACCTAGAGGCTTGCCTGAATATGGAAAGTCCGGGCTTTAATAATTATAATTAATAATAAGGGTTTTGTCTATTTTTATTAATCTAATATTTCACTGTGCACATAATAAAAATAGTATTATAGTTCAGAAGACTTTATTATTTGAATATATTCAGATAAACGTGTGTATTTTTATATATGGAGTGCTTCGGTTGCAGCTGTGAGTAGAGCCACTGAAACAAGACAATAGTTCTTTGTCACCATCCGAACCAATAGCATCGCTTAATTATAACCATACACTTTTTCTGCTAGACGTCGGTCAAATAAATCCTCACTAAGTATACGGTGATTAAATTATCTTACTTAAAGGCAGAGTAAATATTACAATTTTTACAAGTGTCTCAATCAAAACTAACAATATGAAATAAAATCTACATAGCAAAAAAATCATAAGTGCATAAGTTCATTCTCAGGGTGGTTAAAATTTTCATTTAAAAAAAGTAAAGTTCACTATTTTTAACCAAATCACCATGTAAATCTTCATTTATTTAGATAGTGTTATTTTTATGAAATGTCACTTTTTCAGTGTTAAAATTAACACTACTTTAACACTATTATTGTAAATAATTAAAACGAAAAGCGAGGGATTTCATGGTAGACTAAAAGTTCATTTTTAGTGTACCTACCATGAAATCCCTTTAAGCCTACTTTTTGTATACATCATATTTTGCAGCGATTTTATCCTAATTGGATATTTTCAATTGTAAAAAATATAGAATTTGAAATTTGAATTTGTTATTATGATAACCAATCATCATCATTATTGGTGCGACAGCCCGAGGTGAGCCTAGGCCTCCTGTTTTCAGGTTTCATGACCATGTTTTCAATCTATGTACATTCAGGAGTAATATGGTCAGTATTACGTCCATTTTTTACCGTACACAGAAAGGCACCTACAGTTTATAGCCAGTTGCGAACGGCTAAGCAGAACCTATAATTTGTATAAATATTTTTATACAAATTATTTGACATAAGCAAGAATTGAACTCACGTCCGTGCTCTTGCTCAGCGGACAAATAGCAGGTACAAACGATTTAAAGTTTGCAGCTACAGGCTTGATAACCAATAGGCAAATATTTACACACGACGCGGCAAATTGTAGCTAAAGCTTCATTCTACAAATATATTTATGGCTATTTTGTATTATTTATTGTATTCTTTAAAAATATTATACTTTATGATAATGGAATTCCACTTGCTACACGCATTTTATATTGAAAAACGCAACAGACTCAAGATGGCGCAAAAATAGACTACCAAGTACAATAACTATAAGTAGTTCTCACAAAAAAACAAAATAGCTAAAATTTTGTTACTAAAGATTTATTTTAGAAATTGCAGCTTCGTACGCAAATATGCGTCGAATGTTTTACAGGATGGTGTCTGTAAGGCAATTTGTTTATTTACAGTTACATGCAATTTTTTTTTTGCAATTAAAATTATTTTATTAGTTAGATAAAAATTTGCTGCAAATTTTCATGTATAGATTGTTACTATACACTGTTCAAAATGTAGAAATTGTACTAAAATCACGTGAAAGACTGAAGTCGTTACCTTATTGGCTGTTGGGTGAAATTAAGGACTCAACAGCCAACGAACAACGAGTTATCAACGAAATTATCACGTGAACAGTGCGAGATTACTGTCTCTTCATTTTGAATAAAGTATAATTTTATTTGATTGTTAGTTTTGTATAAGAAACTGTGCCCCTCTAAGGGGGTGTACAACTGTTCAAAACACAGTTTTAGGTTCAGTAACATTTCTCCCAAAATTTTCTAAATATAAGTTATTGGAAACTCACAAATGTTCAGAAAATATGGGAAATTGTTTTCTGAAACTGTTATTAAGTCATTGAGAGATTATTTTTTTACAAAAAATTTATACAGTACCTAGACAAAATATTATAACCACTTATGATTTTTTAAAAATTCCTTGTTTTACACAAAATCAACCAAATAGTAATACACCAATTTTATTTTTATTTTGTATTTTATTATTTTAAATTATTTTAGTACATTTATAAAATGTTTTTTAATATTTTGTGCCCCCCCTTTGCTTTTATTACTGCCGCAATTCTTCGAGGCATACTCTCAATACATGCCCTAATACAATTTTCAATATCTGGAGAGCCATGCCATACTTTTTGCATATTATCTATTAAAACTTGTTTATTTGTATTATTTAAATCATAAAAAAGCCTTTTCAGGAGGTTCCAAACATTTTCGATAGGATTGATATCCGGAGAATTACCTGGCTAGGACAAAATCGGTACTTTTTGTTCTTGCAAATCAGTCTCAGAATAAAAATACAGAGTTGAAGATGTTTAAAATAGCTTATCTTTTAATAAATACACTTTTAATAATGTTAAAGAAATAAATAAAGTAGCATATGATTATATGTCGGCATTTTTAATAAACAGTTGTTTTTGCAAGTGGTTATAATATTTTGTCTAGGTACTGTATGTATAGATTGGAACAAATTTTATGTCAGATTGTTAGTTTTGTATGAGAAACATAATATGTGGTGTTTACCCTGCCTTTAAAATATAAACATCTTAGTATACTGTATGTAAACTGTTCGTAATTTAAAAATTCAATCATAATCCTTCATAATTTCATTTCTTTAAACCCTAAGGTGCTAATCTATCACCCTAAAAAATGCTAATAATATTTCCCGCCAGATAAAATCAGCAGCTCCCCCTTTTTTCAATCGTTGTCTACGTCAGTGTCTTGATGTTTAATTTAAGACAAGCGTCTGTTTGCAAATTGCAGTATTTGAACGGACCCTCTTTTAAAGATGTTAATTCAAGTTGCAATTAGCATCTGACGTGTTCGTGACGGAAGCTTTGCTCCGTTTATATTTACGTAACGTTACGTTTAAGTTGCGTTGTAGTTACGTATAATACGCATACGGGTAAGTTTTCAAAGTAAACGTCATTAATAAGCGATGCGTTGATAAATATTTGTGTTTTTGTTGACGTAGAATCTTTGATTTTGTTGTTACTGTATAAGTTACTAATAACGGATTGTGGATTACCGCATTGAGGGCAATGCAAATTTCGGGTTCGTATCGCTATGTTATAGCATTAACACTATTTTTTTTCCTTTTTAGAGATTGGTAATCATGAATAATTAATATTAAAATTAACAATAGCCAAATCCAAATTATAAATATTTGAGTCTTAAAGTGACAATAAGTAGAGTCAACCAAACCTGCTAAATTACAAGAAGAATATATCAAGGTTGGGCAGCAAGGCAAGATACCATTGACACTGAAAAGAAAAGCAAATTAAATGTGCGCATTGCCTGTCATGACCTGAGCCGAAATCCTGACTCTGACAATAGCTTCTGCTCAAAAACTGTAGAAATCATAAAGATTTATGGAACGGGCTATGCTTAGAATCAATTACCAAATGAAGTAATACCATATAAGAGGTCTGTTCAAAAAGTATCGCGAATTTTTAATATCCGCGGGTTACGTATATTCGATTTTCGATTTTTTTTGTGGCGTTATGTTGATACTCATGTCTCTCACTTATGCCGACAAGTTCGGCCATTTTGAATGTTCAGTTAATTTTTGACAGTTGATTTGCTTGCACGTGTTTTGGCTCGTCTTCGATTTTTGCCTATACCAAAAAATGGATCAAAGAATCTGTATCAAATTTTGCGTGAAAAGCAAAATGAAGTGCGCTGACGCATTCCGAATGTTGACTGTGGCATATGGTGAAGCTACCTTGGATCGAAGCAACGTTTATCGGTGGTACAAAATGTTCTCAGAGGGCCTAGAAGATGTGAACAACGAAGAGCGTGCTGGACGCCCGAGCACGTCAACAACAGACGAAAACATTGATGAAGTGAAGAAAATAGTATTGGTCAATCGTCGAATCACCATTAGAGGACCTAGACATATCGCTTGGCTCGTGTCATTCGATTTTTACCAATGATTTGGGCATGAGACGGGTCGCCGCGAAATTCGTACCAAAAAAATCAAAAAATTAAATTCATGAATTTTAATTTTTATTCTATTTATTTTTATTTTATATTATTTATTTACTTTATTTCATTTTAATTTTATTTATTATTATTTATTTTTATATATATATTTTTATTAATACTCATAATTTTATATTTGTATATTTCTTATACATCTATATATTAATTTATGCAGTTTACACTATATTTTCATTCATACTTCTATTATAATTTATCATTACTATTACTGTTACACTACATTCTACTATTAAATACACTTATACTATTATCCTATTGTAGCTCCGATGAAGAATAAATCTTATTCGAAACTTGTCAGCTGATTTGATTGGTTTTCATTACTGTCCGCAACCCGTACAACTTCCTTCTTCATTATTTTTATTATGTAAGAATATGGATGAATTCAGAAAAGAAAAAAAAAATCTATGGAATAGATTTAAAAAATATGTGAAATCTTATTCTAAATAAATATAATTTTGTGCTCTAGTTTGAGAACCACTGGCTTAAAACAATATTTTCTTCTATAAGCATGTGTCCTCCGTGGTCTTCTACAATTTTTTTATTTAATATTTTTTTGTATATCTACTAATAAAGAAAATAATGGAGGTGTTTCGTTTTGTTTTTACACCTTGAATATTTGTTTATCGGTTCTCTGTCGATCGATAGTCATCAGAATTCTAATGAACTATGTAAAGAACTTATGGATAAATGTATGAGTGATATATTTAATTTTGTTATTGGAAAATAGATAGATGCACTGCTTTATATATTTTTACCAGTTACATTGAGTTGAATCCCTGAATATCATGTACTCTTGTGGTGATGTGAACTATATTACAAATACTATACCATTTTTTTATGTTGAAAATATTCCGTAATATGTGTAAATATTTGCAAATTTTTAATTCAGTATCGTAATTTGCATTGTAAATGTATTGTGAAGAAATATTGGATCGTTTATTATTTCTCTTATCTTCGCTTTGTGTTACCCCTTTATTGTTTTGTCCCTTAGAATTAGATTTGCATTTTTTCCCTTAAAGTTTTAATTCGTTTTTACATTTTATTACCCTTTTTTCTAGACTTTTTCTCTAATGCGTTTATCTTGAATTCTTTCACGGTTTTACGATTTATCTAAATAAAATTCTCTGTCAGTTTATTTCATGATATTTAATTGCTGTAAGAAAAATTTAAACCTGTATAAACATACATTAATGGGTAGATATAGAGTACATCCACCAGAACATATTTATTTGTTTATATTTATTCATTAAGAATATAAGTGGTTGTAATTTTAAAACTTGCAATCATGCAAATTTAGTTAAAACTTACTGATTCGTATTTCCCAAAAAGGCAAGTCTTTAGGGAGTTGAGGAGCATACGATCTTCGTGTCTATTCAATGTTTACGTTGTGCATTTCACGGTACTCGATCAGTACCGTTTCCTTTCCGAAGATTAAAGGCCAAGAAAAGTCAACACAGGGGATATTTTACTATGTTTACATCTATAAAATAAAACGTAGGTGGCTCATACAGTTTTAAGTGTTTTCACACGGTAAAAAGCGCTTCCTTTCTATAATAAAATATAACTATAAACACCTAGGTATACAATAATGTGGAATTATTGTGTCTGCAGTATTTTAAATAAAAATGCCAGTGTTGGAGTTTTAAAATGATTTGTATTTGGACTGACATGATGTTTGACTGTTCGGAGATGTATCAGTTACTGAATGTCGCTAACTAGAGTGATTGTTTCTCGTCATGGTATGATGGTTTATAACCTCTTTAGGATAAAAATAATTTCTTACGTGAAGGAAAAGTGCGTGACTATTTGTAAAATATAATATCGGTTACTAAGGTTGTAACATAAATGGAATTAAGACGGCTACCTTTGAAGTTTTTACAAAAACAAAGATAATTTTTTTCTATTAAGCCGCATTCAGACCTCTTTAAATCAACGAGTTATATACTGTTCGTTGTTACGCTCTGACTTATGTTTTAATGCATTCTTTTAACGTTCCATGTACTGTTCACATCTGTTATAAATTAGTACGTTACGAATAGCCCTCCATCTGTGAATTTTGAAACTAACTATTTAGCTTCGTAAAATATTTTATATGTATTATCGTTCTTATAATTCTGTTGTCTTAGATTTTAACTACTTAATTACCTAAATTGATCATATTTACTATCCGTCTTTGTAGTTTTGAGCAAGATTTGTTAATGATGACATTATGTTAGGTTATGTAAATGCATTCGATAACTACGGTGTCACTGATAGAATGCGATAGCCAATGTGTTTATATGTCTGTCTCATTAAAACATCTCACTAGCTATAAGTTTAGAAAATTATGCACAATCCACAACAAACAGCGTATTAAATTTGGAGGTCTGAACGGTTTCACGTCTTATCATATGACAAACTTCTGGTGACAGTGAACAGTCCATAAGATACAGTGCATAAGCTATTGATTTAAGAGCTCTGAATGCGGCTTAAGAACAAACTGTTTTATTGCTTTTCAAAATATTCGCCTTTAAGAATTATACATTTTTGCATGCGTTCAAACCAATTTTCGAAGCAGTTTTTCCACTCTGAAGTTGGTATCTCAAAAACATGGTTTTCGAAGGCTTCAACAGCTTCTTGAGCTGATGAATATCGCTGGCCACGATTTTTTTTTTTTTTTTTGACATTCGGGAACAAAAAAAAAATCATTAGGCGATAAATCATGTGAATACGGGCAATGAGACATTAGTTCGATGTTTTTCTCCATCAAATAATCAATTATTTGACGTGCTGTGTGGGAGCTTGCATTGTCATGGGGAAGAATGATGCGATGTTTTTTATCGATGACTTCTGGAAAACTAATTGTTGTATATCATTCAGCATTAACTGTTCTACGATCCTCTAAAGGAATGGTTACGACATGTCCAGTACAACCGAAGAAACAAGCGATCATTTTCTTGGAAGCGATTCGTGAACAAACAACTTTTGTGGGTTTCGATTCATCATGGAAGGCTCAAACGGTGGATTATTGCTTAGTTTCCGATTCATATCAATAAATCAAAGTTTGGTCAGTCTCTCACGGTAAGTCACATGTCGAACTTCTTCAATCATTTTGCGCACAGATGATTTTTGATGATTTTTTGAATCACAACCGATTTTGGTCGACCTTCACGAGATTCATCATTGACGGACGCACGACCTCGATGAAATTCTGCAAACCAATTGTAAGCAGTCTTTTTTGATGGTGCTTCATTGCCAAAATTTGAACGAAGCGAATCTATGCATTGTTGTTGAGTTCGGCATTTACTAAAATCGTAAAAAATCATCCAACGAAAACCTTCACGAGTAATATCCATTTTCTCCCAAACTTTTGTTTTAACACTCACTGTCACTTTTCGGTCAATTTATAAGCCGCCACTGATTTCACAATAACAAATGTCAGATTTTACGAATATAGTAATGACACATTTCAATATTGCCATCTAGTGATCTTTTGTAAAAACATAAAAGGTAACCCTCGTATAAAAATACTTGAAATATGTCCCTGCAAATGTATGATCCCGGAGGAAAATAGTAATAAAATATAATTTACGAATTTTCATTAGATAGATCATGATCAAGAGGGAAGAAGGTAATTTAATAATACCAATTTTGACTTTTCGAGATTTGCACAGATGAGCTCGAATTAGGCTTTTCGCAACATGAATCAATGTTTTTGCGTGATGTCGGTCTATCTGTTGATCTGTGGACACGTACAAAGTAAATTTGGTTTAGCCCTATTCTTGTTCTAAGGCTTCCAACATAATGCATAGCAAATTGAAATAAATTATGCAATTTTCATAACGAACTAAGCTGAAAAGGTTAAAAATAATAATAAAAATGCAAAACGTATAAAATTGTTTTCATAAAATATAGTTTTAATTATTTGAATTTTTAACATTAAAATGAATTATTAAATTGTTATTTTTATGCTGAATAACATAATGAATAATAAATATTTTTGCATTCATTAAATATGAAAATTTATAAAATTATGTTTTTACGAAATATTTAAATGTTTTTAACATTTTCTGCAATAACATTTTGTAATAACAAATTCTGCCGCTAGTACCAAGTATTAGCTGCTTTCCAGGCGTGGGATTTGCGTACTCAACCAACCAACTTGCATACCCAAGAGAATTAAGCACACTTTTATTCATTTATTCATCAAAGTATGCACACATATTGTCTATACACTTTTGCCATTTAAGCGCAGGTTGTTCAGGCCGGTTGTATAAAACCCTGGCGGACGAGAGTCAATGAAGTCCAGTTTTACAGCATTGTCGGAATTAAACTGTTTTCCTATTAAAAAGTTGTCCAAATTGCGAAAGAAGTAGTAGTCCGTGGGGGCTAGGTCTGGTGAGTATGGAGGATGATGAAGAAGTTCCAACTCCAATTCCTGCGGTTTTGCCACAGTCATTTGTGCAGTGTGTGGTCTAGCGTTATCATGCAATAAAATAAGAGTCTATTTGTTGACCAATCTAGGCTGTTTTTCTGTATGTTTTTGCATTATTTCGTCCAGTTGGTTGCAGTATGTTTCTGCTGTGATTGATGAGCAATTTTTTTATTTTTTTTAATTTACCTGGACGAAATTCGGCGAACTAATTTGATATACAGATCAATTCTGTAAAAAGTTACTGTGTAGTAACGTTACTACAAGATAACTTTTGTAATGACTTTCATTCATGATAGTAACTGACCTTGCTCATAGTGACAAATTTAGTTACTATCATCGATAGTAACTGAGTTACAGAATTGGTCTGATTGTCTGCTACGTAGTAACATTAGAGCCAAATACATTATTAATGTTTTGCGCGGTCTGCGATACCATAGTTCCACGTAAGAACTCATACTTCATAATAGTGTGAATTTCCAACCGTTCCATTTTCAACAAAATTATTTTTTTTTTTAAGTTTTTGATATTTGTGAGAACTTGGTCTGGTGAGTATGGAGGATGATGAAGAAGTTCCAACTCCAATTCCTGTAGTTTTGCTACAGTCATTTGTGCAGTGTGTGGTCTAGCGTTATAATGCAATAAGATAGGAGTCGATCTGTTGACCAATCTAGACTGTTTTTCCTCAAGTTTTTGAATCATTTCGTCTTGTGATCGTTGAGCAAGGTTTTTTTTTTGTTTGGTTTTTAAGTTACCTGTACGAAATGTGACGAACCAATTTGATATTGTCTGCTGCGTAGTAACACTAGAGCCAAATACACTATTAATGTTTCGCGCGATCTGCGATACCGTAGTTCCACGTAAGAACTCATACTTCATAATAGTGCGAATTTCCGATCGTTCCATATTCAACAAAATTATTTTTTTTTTTAAAGTTTTTGATATTTTTTATAGCATACAATGATTTCTTTAAACAGGCGAGATGTGTAACTTTCCAACAACAAAAACAGAACGGTAAAATATTAAGCCAACGTCAAATAATAACCTGTTAAAGTGGTAATATTATTAACTAGAAATTTCATCCTTGACGACCTAATACAAAGTTTGTAAAACTGTCGACAATCGACAACGTATAACGTATTAAATTTAGAGCTCTGAACGGTTGCTCGCGTTACCATATGACAAACTTAGTAGTGACAATTAACAGTGCACAAGTCATAGCCTATAGTTGACTAATTTAAGACCTCTGAATACAGCTTTAGTCAGCAGAAATACTATAGATTGTATTTATGAAGTATTATTTTTTCTAATCAAGATCATCCCTCTCAATATTTGTGTCATTAAATTTAATACGAATAATCGGCTTTGATCGAAACATATGATATGATGGGATGCTCTAATATTTATTAAAACATAATAAAAGCAAGTTAAGATGATCTAAGATCTTCTTATAACAATGGCCAATCTAAGAAATCTCATTACAACAGCAGGGATACCAAACATTGAGCCTAGTACTTTGAGAGGGATATAAAATAACTCATAAACAATGCATGCACCCCTGCTGGACTTCTTCTTCCTCCCTAATATAATTCCTTTAACCACCCTCAAGTTCTTACGATCTTTTCCCTCTGTTCTTCGTTACTTGCTCAGTATTAAACGTGTTTGTCTTTTCTTTACGTTGCTATTTCTACGGTGGGATGCGTTCAGTGTCTATCGAATTCTTTAGTCTCAAAACAAATGATACATGAGGGTGGTTTGGTTGTTTTCTGAACGAATATAGTTAGTCTCTAATTCTTTTAGAATTATCGATAGCTTATATAAGTTTACCAATCAATTTGTTGATATATTTGTGGTTCATTTTATTATCACATCAATTTATGTTTAATAACTAGTTGAACTTCCCGTATCTCATGCGGTTTTTGTAATGTATATTTTTGTTCTAAAGTAAATCAGAAGTGGGATATTTCGTTTATAGGTAGTTCTTACCATAGCCCACCAAATATAATATATCTTATTAAAAACTGTATTGAACAGAGAGGAACAGTTTCTTTTCTCATATTTATTTTTGCTGTTAAGTAAATCATAAATAAGATATTTCAAACGTATAGGTAATATTCCCCTTGCCTCTTAAATAATCTTCTTATTAAAAACTTCATTGAGAGAAAAAAAATGTTTACTCATATAGTACATTTTTGATAAATGAGATATTTTTCCACCGCACAAATATTCTTTTAAATAGTCCCTGAAAAAACTTTGCGGTCATTGACCCTATTATTTATCCCCATCAGGTCTCTGCAGGTTCCCTTAATTAATTGTCTGATTTCTTCTGTTGAAGTATTACAGTCTCCATCACACCATATTCACGGCGATACCTATATTTATCTTATTTAAATTTGTGTGTAATTAACGTATTAAGGTATTTTTTAAACTTTATATTCAGCTATTGTAATTCAAATTCTATTTTGTGACAATGGAAACCAAGCACACCATTATGTAAGTGTTGTGTCAACGGAAATGAAAAAAAAAAATACATTCTGTCAGATTTCAACACAAAAAATCAGCTGTGGCCACCACAAGACCGACCGCCATCATAAAGTACTTGTATAAAATACATTCTAGCAGCAGAGTAGAAATATTTGGCCTAATATTTTCTAACAGAGATATTATTTATCATGACCATGGAAACGTTACATATAAGTATAAAAAAAATTACAAACATTTTTCGAAATTTTTCGTTTTATCAAAAAACGTCTCAAATAAAAGTTATTATTTATTGCATTTATAGCAACTTTTGTTCAATAAATTTTTTCGAAATATTTTTCTGTTGTTAAATATTCGCAAAAATCTTAAAATCGACACGAGTAAACTCCTATTTCTAGTCAACCGATTTTTACCAAAAGTTGATCAACTTGTATCATTGATGTCAAAAGCTTAAATATGCAATTTCATAAAAATCATTATAGCCAAATTTGCTCTACACGTGTACACAGACAAACAGACGGACGGACGGACAGACGGACGGACAGACGGACAGACGAACAGACGGACAGACGGACAGACAGACGGACGGACAGACAGACCGACAGACATCATGCTAAAAATAATCAAAACGTTATGTAGGGACCTCAATTCGTGGAGATCCATCGAAATCTCGAAATGTCAAAATCGGTATGATCACAATACCTCCCTTATATTTGTATGTTGGTGGTCGGTAAAAATCTCAAATTTAAACTTGTGTTTTTACAACTAAAATTATAGTGTAGAAATCATATATGTAAATTGTTTTAATAAATAAAATTGTTACATAAATTTGGCGCCCAAAGTAGGGCTTCGATGAAAAAAAAAAGAAAAAGATTCTGTCAGATGTCAAGACAAAAAAGAAAAAAAAATCTCAAATTTGTACTTGTGTTTTTGCAACTAAAATTGTAGAGTAGAACTCATGTATGTAAATTCGTTTTTATAAATAAATTTGTTACAATTTTTATTTGCGTAACTTCGATGAAGAAATAAAATATTTCGAAACTGGTCAGCTAAATGTAGTTGCATTATTTATCGCAACCCATACACCCTTTTTACACATTACTTGTTATATATAACTTTATAAGATACATACGCTCGTAAAATCTGGAAACTTATTGTCTGTTTCTTTTATGGTAGTTGATTTAAGATCCTTTTTCCACGCTCGAATGCACGAAACTCCCAATATGTCACTTCAGAGTTAAGTCAAAGTACCTCCATGTGCGGAACAGCATTACTAATGAATTAGTAACCAGTTAGTGGCTTGAATCACCAACTTGTTCCGTTAATTCAGAGGAGCTCCATATACGAATGACATAAGAAGCATTGTTCCAGAACTGGGTATTTCATTTGGAAAACCTTGTAGAAAATTGATATATATACAGTATTGGCCATAAAGATAGCAACTTTTGATAATCCTATTTTATTTTTATTCTATTCAATATTTTTAAAATTAAAAAAATGTAGTTCTTACCTTTAACAATCCTCTACATATATTATAGTAAAAAATTAAATTTTAATAGTAAATTCTATTTTTTTTTATAGTATCTATCATTTTTAGCTGGACATAAAGATAGCAACTACTCTTAAAAAAATCTTTTTTTTTATTAATTAAGAAAATGAATTATTATTAACAGATCATTTTTAATATTTTGTATAGTAAACACCAGTATTTATAACTTCCCGACATCTTTTCGCCATTGATTCTAATAATTTCGTGATCATTTCATTATCAATATTAGACCAGGCACTCTGCAAAGCTTTAAACAATTCTTCAATATTTGAATGCGTTTTGTTTCTAATCTTTCTGTTGACAATCTCCCAAAGGTTTTTTATTGGATTTAAATCGGGTGACTGTGACGGCCAAGTCATTACGTTAATTTTTGAATCCTCGAACCATTTTTTTACCAACTTCGAAGAATGTTTTGTGTCATTATCATGCTGAAAAATATGTTTTAAAGGCATGAACTCATCAGAATAAGGTTCCATAACATTTTGAAGGATGTCTATATATTTAAATCGATCCATTATTCCTTCAATGTGGTATAGAGGACCCATACCATATCACGAGAAACAGCCCCATACCATCACACCGCCTCCGCCATGTTTAACTGTTGGCAAGGTGTATTTTTGAACAAATCTTTTATTAGCAGGCCTCCTAACGTAACTAACACCATCACTTTTAAACAAATTGAACTTAGATTCATCACTAAAAATAACTTTTTTCCATTGATCCACAGTCCAGTTAATATGATTTTTAGCAAATTTTAATCGGGCCTTCACATTCGTTTTGGATAGAAGTGGTTTTTTAGCAGGAAGGCGACTAAAAAGATCCTCACTAACTAATCTTCTGCGAATAGTTCTTGTTGAGATGTTTTCTTGATCCATTTGTGGCAAAAGGCCCAAAATTTTCTCCGATGACAGAAAGGGGTTATTGGTAGATAAATAAATAATTTTTTTATCAGTTCGTTTTGTAGTTTTTCGTGGCCGTCCTGGAATTTTTGAAACTTCAAACGTACCTTCTTCTCGAAATCGTTTTATATTTCGCGACACAGTAGATTTATGAAGATTTAAATTTTGTGAAATCACATTTTGCAGCAGCCCGTCTTTAAAACCAGAAATTATGAAGTTTCTAATTTCACTTGAAACAGTTTTACTACGACCCATGATTAACAAATATAAACTGAAATATATACTTGTGCACAACATATTATTTATGGATAAAATCTGCATATAACAAGAAAATTCAAGTAGTTGCAATATTTTTGTCCAAGCAAAAATGAAGAAATAATTTATTATTAATCTGTAAGTCAGATTATTTGATTATTGATTGATGTAAAAAACAAAATATGATTAAATTATAGAATTAAGAGTATTTATTTTCCAATATTATTATTAAAATTTGAAAAATTGAAAGATGTTAAAAGTTGCAATCTTTATGGCCAATACGTATATATTTATTTAATGTGGAAATATATGATTTTTTATCATTGGCTATAATATTGGACTGAGGATGATTGGATACCCAATCGAAACGTCTCTATAATTTTTTAAATAAATATATGACGATTATGAAATAAGAATTTTATTCAATATATATATATATATGATACAACAGTACAGAATGCTGGCTCTGATGATTTAACAAAGAAAAAGCAGTATTTCTACCATATAGGAATTTTTAACCACGATGGGTAATTTCTCAGGGAGTTGAAATCTGAATATTTTGATACAATATTCTTCTCTTCTTAATCGTACAACTTCTCAATATAATTGTTTAAATATTAGAGACGAGAACATTATTCATTGAAAGACTCTCATACGAGTAACATTTGGTGAGAAATTTTCAATAAATTTGCGACTTTTAAAAATATTCTTCAGTGTAAATTTTCATTTATTTCAGTATTGTCACAACGTACTGAAATGAAATGTATTTTTGAGGGGATTAAAGTATGTTGTATGAATTTGGATTGAAACAAAACTGATGGTATATGTCCTGAAGGATTAATCCTGAAAAATTTATCGATATTTTAAAACCTTTCGTTTGTTTTTTGAATTTTAACGAATGTCCAGTAAATGGTGATTGGAAAATATTAGATGAAATTGGAAACAGAAAAATGAAACGAATTTTAATGTTTTACTTACTTTTTGTATTTGAAATATGATTTTGTTCAAAATATAACGAGTGAGTGAAATTTTTGGTACTACAAATTCACATTTTCAATGCCTCTATTTTTTTTTATTGTGATATTTTTAAGGTCCAGGGCACAATACCGTTAAGCAGATAGACCATTTGAATGAGAACGACTCTTTTGTTATTATTAGTAGTAATTATTTTATTCGTGCCTTTCGGCCTTGAATTATTTACATTTCTTTACATTAATTAGTGTGATATATATATAGAGCCTGGCGGAGGATGGTGTAAGACCTAACCCAGTACCACCTATATATACATTTCAAAATAACTCTAAAATTAGTGCAGACACCTTTATTTTGGACGTTTGTCATTGCTGATAGTACTAGGCTAGAATAGTACAATATAATGAGTATTAGTATCAAAAAGATATAATACTTCAAGAGTAATATAAAAAATAAATTCGGACGTTTCGGAAACTGCTCAACAATCTGTTTCCGTCTTCAGCGATCACTAGAAGTGATGATCATCACAGAAACAGAAGACGGAAACAGATTGTTGAGCAGTTTCCGAAACGTCCGAATTTATTTTTTATATTACTCTTGAAGTATTATATCTTTTTGATACTAATACTCATTATATTGTACTATTCTAGCCTAGTACTATCAGCAATGGCAAACGTTCAAAATAAAGGTGTCTGCATTAATATTGGACCATTGCAAAATAATTTCAAAGATATTCTAAAATTAGTCTTTACCAAAAGAAACATTTTAAAATCTTATACTGCCTATTAATCTGACGTTTTCTTCCATTATTTTCTCTCTTCTTTCGAGGGCCTCCTTCATCCATAGGTACCCACTGCCTGCCTCATCCAGCACTCATTGAACGAAGTTCTTCTCCTACTCCGCTACAGGACAATAGGTGTTGGATTGTATCTCCGCACGTTCTGCAGGTTCTTTGACATTTTGGTTTCCAGAAGCAGTTACCCCCTTCTTCGTTTCCGCACCGGAATCTTTTTTTATTATTACTGGGGATCATAGACAGGAGACAAATTGTTGCGTGAACTTGTGGAAGGTAAACTGGAGGGTGGGAACAGGATCTAACTCATCTTTGTACCACTCTCTCAACCAACTCTGGATCTGATGGTATATCCGTATATCAATGAATGATCATGTACTGCTGCCTTAGTCGGTGGTAGAAAAGCGATGTTAAAACTGCTTTTAGAGGCTGATTTTATAAAGCACCGATGTCTATAATTTTTAGGATAATACCCTTGTAGAAATAAAACACAATATTATGTTATATTTTCGCAAGTTTAAGCAACAAAAAAATAAATGTTAAAAATATTCGTATATTTTGGGAAATTAGCAGAATTGAAGATATTATAATATTTTTGCGTTAACTGAAGCAAAAAGCACATTTTTCATGAATTCGAAAAATTTACCAACTTTGTGGCGAAATTGTTCATGCCACAAAACAACTTATTCCCATTTAATTCAATATACGCTTATGTTTCTAGCATTCTCAATTACTGCTCCATCATATGGAATCCTATGTATGATAAATACATTAATAAATTAGAAAAAGTACAAATTAAAGCCGTGAAATACATTCTATTTAAAGAAAAAACTCGCCTTACTGACTACAGTTCAGATCTACATGAATTAAATATGTTGTCACTAAGGAATCGTTGCACACTGTCGGATATGGTTACATTATATGAAATTTGCAATAGTATTATAGACTTCAATGATCTTAGACCGGGAGCTCATGACATTTTTGGTCTCCGATTTCATACAGCATGCCTTTTGGAGGAGAGAATATTTACCCTGTGACAACAAAAAAGGGATGGTACTAAACCCCTGCACGCTTTCCGATCATAGGGAAAATTGCATTTCCACTTGCACAAAATTTTTGTGTTTTTCTCTGATTTAATATTGCTTGTCCTTTTGTCAAAAGAAAGTTATAACAAATTTAAAATCTTTTAATTATAGGCATGCTGTATGAAGACGCGGAAAATCATATTTTTTTATTACAAGATCACATGACCGTTTGAGCCCTTTGGGACCCTCCGAATCGCATGCATATATTTAAAAGACTTTAAATTTGTTATAACTTTCTTTTGACAAAAGGGCAAGCAATATTAAATCAGAGAAAAGCACAAAAATTTTGTGTTTAAGTGGAAATGCAATTTTTCCTATGACCGGAAAGCGTGCAGGGGTTTAATACCATCCCTTTTTTGTTGTCACAGAGTAAATATTCTCTCCTCCAAAAGGCATGCTGTATGAAATCGGAGACCAAAAACTGTCATGAGCTCCCGGTCTATCTGTTAACGTTGTTCACTTTTTTAGTTCCGTCTTATAATGTCCGCAACCAACATACATTTTTCGTTTCCAAAACTAACAATAATATATTTTCCAATTCACCCATTGAAAGACTATCTTCCACATTCAACAATGTTTTTAATAACGTTGATATTTCAAATTTGACATTAAATAAATTTAAATCACATTGTAAAATTATATTACAACATTTGGATTCAAGCTCAGTCTAACTCCAATTGTTTTTGTTTAAATTGTTGTATTATGTAACTTGCTTATTGTAATACTTTTGTTCGTGCATGACGATTTTTTCAATTCAATATATAATAGCTATAAATAAACGTTAAAATTTTTCAAATCAAAAATAAATCGTTGCAGTCTTGTAGTATAGTGTAATATGTAAATTTTACGCACGTAATTGTTAAAAAATTCTTGAACACTGCTGTGGGTTCGTCCTGTTCGTGTTCTTAAAATGTAAAATAAATAAATAAATACAGGTATCCGCCGACTTTAGACCAAAATTTCAGATATTGGTGTGCAAAGATAATGTTCATTTAAATTCGATATGTTCTTTTCCGAATGTTGGAAATGCTAAAATTAACTGCGTAAGGGACGCGATAAGTTTGCAATGCTCGCATTCCTCATTTCATGGTAATTGTATATTTTTCTGATTGATATTATTACTAATATTGAATATTCAATAGTTTGCTTGTCCAAAACAAATAAAAAACAACTAATTAAAAATAATAAATATTAATAGAAATTTATTGCTGAACCAATATTGACAAACAGTCAAGTGTAGTTTGTAAATGCAATAAAACAGAATCTCTTCATTAAAACAATATAAAAACTAGAATTAAAAGATCGTAAAAAATCTAATATTGTCCGTATAAACCGGACGTCAATATTACGACCAGAAGGGTGACAAATAAAAAGGGATAAATACAAATAGAAAAAGACAAGTACATCCGAAGAGGATTTCAGTTGGTGTTGTGTTTCTGGCGAGACTCGTTGAAAAAAAAGCTTCATTTACTCGTATACTGAATCTAATAAACTGCATTTTATTTATGTTTTCATTGGCTGAAATGGACGTTTGCATTTTTTTAAATCAATTACTTTTTTAGGGGGCAAAAAGTGACATGCATCGCTAAATTGTTGTTCGTGTTTAATTTGTAGCTGTAGTTAAATGCTACAAAAATTCGGACAAAAGATTTATCGATGCGGCACATTTTAACATGCGATTTTATTAATTATCTCGTTAGAATGAAATTGAGCACTTTTAGGTAGCCACGACAAAAAACAAAAATAAACTTATAGTGGTTGAAATATGCAAAAATACATATCTCTGTCTCTTTCTTTGGATACTGTCGGTCCATCTTGTACTATTAAATGTGTATCTTCAGAAAGCTAAACAGATCTGTTGGTTGACGGGCATTTTTTCCAGATTTTTTAACTATTCTATTTTTCACCCTAATCACCTGTTCCATCCACTAAAATCTTTGGCTGCATGATACTCCTCCCTGAGTATAGTTTCTAGAGAGGAGTTTTATTTTTAAGTCAATGTTCATGATGAACGTTCAGTTCTAATTCTACTAAGTGGATGTAGAACTTAATCCCACGAAGCGAATAATATCCGGAACGATCTATTCAACTCCTACTTACTGGTTACCCATACTAAGTCATCTCCAACCACCACACTTACGCAGAGAACTTGTTCTTGTCAGGATATACCCAGCAGTACAAGAAAATCTGCAACTTATCATTCACTCACTGACTAATGGCATTGATATCAGACTGTGATCTAGGCTTCTCCAATTTAGGCCTGGTATTTCCGCCTTGCTTTTATCTAACGGGTGTTTTTTTTAGAGGTATAGAACTTTGAATTGCAATAAAACAACGATGGATTATTCGATTGACATGAATTTTTTTTTATTCGAAAGATAATCTTGTGGCATTACATTAAATCATACCAACAAGACGGCGCAACATGTCACACAGCTCGTGCCACAATCGATTTATTGAAAGACACGTTTGGTGACCGCCTAATTTCACGTTTTGGACCTGTGAATTGGCCTCCAAGATCTTGTGATTTAACACCGCTGGACTACTTTCTGTGGGGCTATGTAGTCATTGGTCTATGCGGATAAGCCACAAACGCTTGACCATTTGGAAGACAACATTCGCCGTGTCGGCAACATATCGGCAATAATATACGGCCACAAATGTTGGAAAAAGTCATCGAAAATTGGACGTCCAGATTGGACTACATCCGAGCCAGCCGTGGCGGTCATATGCCAGAAATCATATTTAAAATGTAATGCCACAAGATTATCTTTCGAATAAAAAAAAATTCATGTCAATCGAATAATCCATCGTTGTTTTATTGCAATTTAAAGTTCTATACCTCTAAAAAAAAACACCCATTATAAGAATCAATGGGATAATATTATCCTCTTGATATTCACTAGGATAAATTGCTTTCTGTATTTCCAACTCTAGTTATCCCGTAGATAAAGTCTGTTCCTTTGGTTTAGGCGGAACTAGATTTTCAATTTTAGTTACTTTTACCTTGATTGAAGCTTTTGATCATTTTGTTCAGGAAAAGCCAACTTCAATATATAAAAAATTGATGTGAAGTGTGAATTTTCACACATTTCTGGGTTTTGCAGGTATTTAGTAACTGAACGATGATTATTTGGGATGCCAAAACAAATATTATGTCAAAATATTTTTTTATGAATTTTAATTCGAATGCCTAATACCATTATTTAAGTTTCTAAATATATGCAGTATTTTTTTTATATAGCAAAGTTCATTAAGGTTTTGAAAATTGTACCTATGGCTTCCATTGGTGGTTGCTTACATCATAAGTCCCGCCCTTTGATTTCGTCAAACATAGAATTAAATTATAATTTCAACACTTTCCACTGGTTATTAAATTTACGCTTTTAAAAATTAAATGCAACATTTACCAAATATAACTAGAATTTTAACAAAATAATTTAAACAAAATAAAAATGCAAATAAGAAAAATAAAATTAACAGGATTCGAACCCTAGTTTGCAAGTTAAATTATATTATTAAGCGTACGACAAATCCAACCACGCCACGAGAGCTACTGATCTGGTATGTTACACAACGTATTAAATAGTTAACATATTTTAGTTAAAAACACAAAAAATGCGTTTTTTTCCGAAAACATAGTCTGATCAAAAATTCCTGTTGTACTATTCCGGTTCACACCAATGTACATTACTTAGAATTTTTTCAGATTTTTAGTTTAAACCATCTGGGCTACAGGGTGTGCGACAAAAATTCCGGTTAGTTCCGCCTAATCGTTTGAAATAGACGTTACACCTGTTTCCATTATGTGTACTATTTTATTATATAATTACCTATATTAAAATAAATTGAAAATAATTTAGTAATCTACTTTAATTTATACTGAAATAAAAAAATATTGTCGATTATTCTTAGATAATATTCATTTATTTTTAAAGAAGGAAATCATGGGTTCTGATTTAGAAGATTTGCTAGCAGACGATGATCAAGAAATTAGTATTTAGAACGTCCATACATGCGCAGCAAGCATTTGTCTTAACCTGAAATTTCTACGACCATATTTTTCTGTTTTTATCCATATCTTTCTAGTTTCTATGAGCATAGATATAAATTTTCCCTCTATTTTAATTGTTTTCAAAACAGCTGTCAAATATTGATCGATAGAAATTTACCGATAAAACGCTGTTAGTGTCTTAATTGCTTAATTTACATTGTGAACACTACTTAATTTATAAGTACAATTTTAACTAATTTAACGTTAATTCTAATTTATAATTTCCAGGTTGTGAAACTATTTTTTAATCGAAATCTTCCCTCATTAACTTTTTCCTCTAGTACGTCTTAATAAATAGTACTGGATATTAAAATTAAATATTTGTTTCTTTTTGTTTAAAAAGTATAGCTATTAATCTCTTTATTTAATATTCAGGATGTAGGCCAATCTTGACAAGAACACATGAAAAATATCCTTCTTGCAAAAATAATTAATTATTGCTCACAAGAAAAGGTATAAAACTGTTCTACTTTTGTTGTTATTTATATGAGATATTGTTATTTTTTAGGACATTTAGAAAGAAATAATACTAGCTATAAACATAAATGAAGAACATTTTTTGTGATTTTCTTTTTCCATAAAAAAGGCAACTGATCGTAAAAATTGATCCCTACTTTCTGAAATAAGATTGTAATCTCAAAGAATAATATAGTATTTGTCTTTCAGAAATAATACCAACCAATATAATTCCAAATAACTTATAAATATAAAAATATCTTTATATCGCAAAAAAGAAATGTTGAAATACAAACAAGAGTTTTGAATGTTTGAAATCGTTTCTTTTATCACTACAGAGTACAGAAATGACGAACGTAAACAAACTAACAAAGGCACATGGGTAACACTGAGACATGAGGAATAAGGAGACATCTTAAATATTTTTTGTTCTACTCGCATCTCATATATGATAGTAGATATGTATTGTGGAAACCACTAATACTCCTTGTAAGATCTGTGAAGGACTATTTTTGGTGATGTTGGTGGTGTAAAAACAGTGTGTCAAAAGTAGATTAGTAGTGGGCAGTTTAAGGGTCTGTGTAAAATTAGACGTATTCCTATTTTTTTAATTTGGCAGTTGATGTAGCACGTAGTTATCGCAAATGTTTACAGTTAAATAAGTAATATAAAATTGAAGATTAGTAAATATCATATTAATTGCAACAATAGGAGATAGGCATGATTTTTTTAATTTTTTTTATTATATTCCTCTTGTTGCATATAAACATAAAAAACAGTTTTTAATTTTTTTTTTTAATTTGAAGGCTTAAAAAAATCATACATGTATGTAGCGCGCGAAAACGACGTGTGACGTCATACCCCTTCTAACTGACGCATGACACTACTAGCCTACCCAGCGTATATAGTGTTCTGAACATATTTGTTTGTATAACTTTTATAGGTTATTTAAAGTTAGAGTGATTTTAATTAAAATAAAATTTAATTCTATAAAAACAATTTATACATGTTTACCGAATTAAATTTTATATTAAAATATATAAAATATGGAAGATCCAGGCCCCAGTACTTCGAAACATAATCGAAAATATTGTTCAGTACCGATGTGCACAATTAGTTCAACTAGAAATCCAAAAAAAAACAATTTATATCATTACCTGATGGCGAAAAACAACAGAAAAATTTGTGGCTGGAAGCTATGAGGACGAAATCAAACCGATATTTCAGAAAAAAGTAAATTTTATGTTTGTGAGCATAAATGCATCAATGTTGGGTAAATTATCACTCTGAGCACTAACAAAATCTTTATCTTCCATTTTAATAATAAATGCGTGAAAAATTGTTTAAAAACAAATACAAAACTCTCGAACAATACAATATACACACGTGTAAAGATTATGTTGTAGCTGTATCTGTGACGTGAAACTCCTATCGTTTGACGCCATACTCAGTCGTTTTTACTCGGCAACCTTCGCGCCGTGGTCGGCTTATTTCAAATTTACAATATTTTAATTAAAAAATTTGGCTATAATATTAATTAAAATGTGATTTTTGTTTTGTTAGGTGACGTAACTAATATTAACATATCAAAAGAATGTAGTTTTAAAGAAATATAAATTTTATGCGTATCCCCTATTTCAAAAAGTGACATAAAAATGATTGTGCCACAACTAGTGAACTATTGAAAGACAAGGAGGCAAAATTCTTATTTTCCATTTACAATAAATTTTAATTTAATCGATATTAGTTTAGTATATATTTTAATTAATAATTCAGGTTATTAGAGTTGCACCCTTCATATAGATTATTAAATACGTAATTTCCATAATCATATGTAAATTTTTACCTTTTCGCAAAATAAGATCTTGCATATACAGAATCTATATAAAATAATTGGTCAATAATTTTCTTATTTGAAAAGAAACGATATTTAACCTTATTAGACCTTTAATCATAAGGCAAAAATCTATTGCATTAACCAAATATTAGATAAATTGAACCCCTGCTTCAGGTAAGAGGTTGTAAAGATGCCAATTACTATCCAATATCACAGTCTAATATTAAATCACATTAGAATAAGGTGCAATAATTCATACAAGAAACAATAATTTCGATTGCCTCAGGAAGAGTATCAGCCCGTCCATGAGTGCCCTGTCGTCACCTAAAGCAACTGATAGGTCATAAGCATAGGCCTAACCTCTCCCTGACATCCTCGAACTATACACACTCAGTTAAAATGTGTAACACAAACAAGCTTAAAATCATCAAAAATTTAAATTACAAAAGCAAGTAGGGTCCGCCAAAAATGATAATGAAAGCGGCTTGTGACGTAAAAATGGTAGCCAACTCATGGATTAGATGATTAGATTACAAGAAATTAGGAAAAAAAAAATTTATTCTTAAAATATTTTGTGGGATATTCCGACGATAATGGATTAATTTTAAAACCAAACTTTTAAATTTTCTATGCTGTATGTTCTTTTCACTGCCCTAAATAATTCATTTAATTTCATTCTACGCTTTCAATAAAACGTTCATTTCAATAACTCCCTGGAAGAAGTGACGGTCAAACACTCAAAGACTGACCATTACGCTTATCGAATCAGTCTAGAGCAGTGTAAGCCTCCAATTCCGGAAACAAAACATTCCCCCCGGCCGGTGATGGCGATGTTCGGGGCTCGCGGCATGAGGGATGACGGGGTGTAGTTGTCGGCGTGTTCTATAGGTGAATCCCTACACAGTACCGCTATCTTTGGCACGCACCAACGAACTCCGTAATGCTACGTACACCGGCTGCTCACTAACCACCCCCATATCAAAGGCGGAGAATATTTTGGGGTAAAAAATATATAAAAACAGTTATGACAATTTTAGTATTTCTAGCATTTTGACTGGCCATATTATTAGATACATCTTAAAGGTTTTTGTTCTCATTTCACCAACAATACGGTTAATCTAATAATAATCCTTTCGTCGATTTCTACTATAGGAGTCACAATATATATATATATATATATATATTTATAGTGTTGCGTCTTTCATGGGCTCTAAGATGACTAAGGATATCTATTTTGGCCGTAAAACGTCTGGCACAAATAGGGCAAGTTAGCACGGCAGTGCTGTTGTTGTCCGATGTTTTCTGTTTCCTCGCTATTGCTTTGGCTCGTACGGCTTGCTGTCTTTGGTTTTCATACATGGATAATGCCTCTCGTGTAGTTCTTCTTCATATATTCCGGTTTTTTGCCAACTCTTCCCAATTATGGCAGCTTAAGTTCGCATTTTTAAGTGTCTGTAGTATCACATCTTTGTATCTTTTCCTCGGGGCTCCTACAGTTTGCAGTTCAGAGTAAAGTATCTGCTTCGGTAGGCGTTCTCCTGGCATACGTATTACGTGTCCGACCCATCTAAGTTGGTTTTGAATGAGCAAACACTCTATACTGGTGGAGTTGGCCCTATTGAGAACAGATATATTGTCGACGTGATCCTGCCATTTTATTTTCAATGTTGTTTTTAGGCATCGTTGGTGAAATCTATCCAAAGTGCGATAGTGTCGGCGGTATGGGATCCATCTTTCTGACGCGTACAGTAGGGTTGGTAGCACTACAGCTTTATAGACAGCAAGTTTCGTATCGAGTCTAAGGTCGTGGTTTAGCCATACTCTTTTTCTAAGACTTCCAAATGACTTAGCAGAGGCTACCGTCACAGCAAATGATGCTTCCAAGGTATTTAAAAGCGTTTGTTTCCTTGAGAGCTTTATCGGCAACAAAAAGCTACGTTAGTAGTTGCATTAATTGTGTTTGGAGCTCTTACCATAAATTCGGTTTTCATTCTACTTATTTGCAGACCAAAACGTTTGCTTGTTTCAGATAGTCTTGATATTTCCTCTTGTAAGTCATTTTGATCACTTGATAACAGTGCACAATCGTCCGCATAGAGCGCATGCAGCAACAGCAGCACGGTTAATCTGTTATTGTTATAATCGAATGAATTATGTTAAGAAACCTTCTATAGAAGAAGGTAGTCAACGCAGAGCTACACAAATGTAAACATTGGCCGTTAATTGCCACATCGTCTGTAGGTGTCTTTTGGCTAGCAACAGCTCTGCAACTTCACAGGATTCCGTCGATTCTGTCTCACCTTTACAAAGACGACATGTATCATCTTGTAGTAGTATAAATCCTTATTAATACATCCGAATTAAGTACATTTCATACATAAATTTTTATAAACCCATCAATTATTTAATAATTAAAAGTCTCAAAAATTCATTTAAAAAAAATATATATGTATATATAAACAAAAAATATCACATTACTTAAATTACGTAACTAAAGTTTTTTACGAATATCATCAGTTTTTTTGGCTGCTGGGTAAGAGCTTCTCTCGTTTTCTTCACCTTCCTCATCCATTTTATGCTACTTTCGTATTCCCCAAGTACCTTTTACAATCGGCCTGGATCTTCCCCTATTTCCGGGCAGCGTCCCAAGTGGTAGAGAGTTTTTGACTCTTCCCAGCATGTTCTGCATTTCCTCTCTTCCAGAATTGGTTGTCTGCTGCCTCATTCCCGCATCTGAACCTCGCTATGAGATTTTGGTGTTTGTTATTTTTGTTCAGGTACTCTGATAAGGTTGTTACTTGTATCTGATGGTAGTCTCTGTTGTATCTAGTTGTGTCGATCCTGTTTCGTCGCTCTTGGTCTTGAACTTCTCTGTCTATTTCCGCCAGCATCTGTAGGAAATCCTCTCCTTCTTCTTGCATCCTCTTTATTTCTTCTAATTCGTATCCGTTGCTATCGTACTATTCCCTTCTCTCAGTCCCCCAATTTGTTTTGGTATTCCTTTCCCTTTCTTTTCATCAATCTTCTAGGATTTTATTACCACTTACTTTTATTTTCTTTTTGTATTTTGCGGCTCTGACTCTGGTGTTTATTCTAATTTTGTAATTATCCTTTTTTGTAAATCTCGTATGTTCCGTCACTGGTGGTGGGTTATTGTCCAGATCTGCTGTGGAAGCATGCATTTTGTGCAGTATGGGAATGTAATGCGAGGTCCCCGACTTCCACCAGGTTTAGAATTAATATAAATTTCTAGGGGTGAGCACGCCGGTAATAAAACTTGTCTCTAAACTCGAATCACTGAGTTTTTCCCTGTCACAGAGAATAAATCAAAATCAATAATACTCTACTAGAAAATATCAGATAAAATAATAATTACAAAACACAAATTGTAAATTCTATTGTGTATGATAAAATTACACTTTTTCTTTATAGTGCTAAACGAGTTAGCTGCTTGTCTCAACACATAAATCCAGGATCCGTGTATATAGTAAAGGTGGGATAGATGCCCCAGTTATAGAAAAACAATCGTGTTGCATTAATCTTAATTATTAAACTTTATCTCTTACTTTGCTATAATTCTTAGATAATCTTACTACACAATAACATAAGATTAAAACACTTATAATTATTCTAAATATATAAAATTAATTATTTAAAATAGTCCTGTAATTGGCCATATATCCCATATCGATGGGATTTTTGCCCCATATGGTGGTATTTATGCCTCACTAAAATAATACATTTGATTTTGACCAACAATTTTAATATTTTTTTTAACATAACAATTAAAAATTACAATTTAATCAAAATTACAAGTTATTATTTTTTTTTACCGACTGCCAACATATATACGGTGTGGTCATACCGATTTTGATTGTTTTTGTTGGTCTGTGTGTTTGTCAGTCCATGGAGATGTGTAGAACAATTTTGGCCACACGGATTTTTATGAAACTTCATATTTAAGTTTTTGACATCAATGGCACAAGTTGTTCAACTTTTGGTACAAATCAGTCAACTATAAATGTAAGTTTACTCGTGTCGATTTTAAGATTTTTGCGAATATTTCGCAACAGAGAAAATTTTCTAAAACATCTATTCTACAAAAATTACTATAGAAGTAATAATTAACATTATAATAAATAATAAAGGATAATAAATTTTTAAAACTTTTCATATTTTTGCCATATTTTTTCCAAGTATCTATTTTGGCATATATGTTGTTGCGTGTCCTTGGGAAAATGTTAGTATAAGATTATATATATATATATATATATATATATATATATATATATATATATATATACATTTTATTATAAGATTATATATACAATGCCCGAACCATATATCTCACGTTTATTGCGGACTTGTATCGTTTTTCTATTGGATAGATGCCCCATCTGTTTATTTCGAATGTATACAATATTGAGCATTATTTTCTACTATATAATGTGAGGTTAAGTGTCTTCTGATACCTAGTAATGAAACTAATTTTGTTAAAGTTATAGTTACGTCATAAAACCTTAAGACAAAATGTCGTAACTATTGAAATACAACCACTCATATGAGCATTTATCTTTGCAATTTAATTTTTCATAAACTATTAACATTGATGATAATTTAACACATTTATTTCAGAAGACTGTGTTTCTCGTACAAACTGTCAGTACTGAAATGATACAAACACACACCGTTATGGATATATGCGAAGTGGGGCGTTTATCCCACTGGGGCATCTATACCAACTTTACCCTATCAGTACTTGCTAGTATTGCCAAAACCATTGGGTTTTCAACTACTTCTACATATATTTCCCGGGCAGTTGTAAAAAAGTGAAAATTGCCAACGTAACAGTCAGGATCCATACTAGAAAGGCTCTTCAAGAAGAAGAGTTAGTTAGTTAACATTTTTGGCGCACAGCAACAAAGACTATTTGCGCCTAACGCAGCCCATTTACATGACTACACTACATATTAAAAAACAATAGATTAAACAATAAATAAATATATAAAATCAGTAAATTTATGCATGCTTAATAAAAGAAATCTTGCACAGACAAACACTAATAAATAATATAAAAAGTCTGTTCGAAAATTTTAACCGACTCAGGGTGATAGTAAGTGGCTGTAAAGGGGCCAATTACCATCGAATATCACAGTCAATGACTAGGAACACATTAAAATAAGATGCAAGACTTTACACATGAAACAGTAAGTTCGATTCTCTCAGGAAGAGAATCAGCCTATCCATGAGTACTCTGTCGTCACCTAAAGGAACTGACAGGTCATAGCACAGGCCTAACATCTCCCTGACATCCTCGAACGGTATACACTCAGGTAAATAGTGTAACACAGACAAATCTGTGTTACACGTCTCACAGATAGGGCACTCTTCACCTATATGGAGGCTTGTGATGGCGGTTTCCTCCGTGCGGTTAATACTGCAGGAAGATCTTCAAGAAGAAGATTGAGAAACAAAAATTATCGAAGCCGATCCGGTTGCATAGTTCTGTTGTTCTAAATATATTTTCTTAATTCATTAACTTCCCTTAAACTTCACCTGGGGCGAGTAAGTTATACTTTGTTTTTCTAAAACATAAGGCATTTGTATAGATTACAAATGCAGGGTAGTTCTAAATGTTGTGAAAGACACACATGTTAGTAGAGTTATTTTAGACCTACACTCGCACATCCAAAACTAAAACGTGCCTTTGCCTGTTCATCCACTTAATTTCTCTTTTATTGTTATTTATTTATTGCTCTAAAATCGTGACTTGGGAGTAATGTTTTTATAAGGAAGACATAAATTAAAGAGTTTAATTGTTGAAGTGACTTTTATGTAATGATTTAAGTTTATGTTATTTTTATAATTTTGTTCTGGTGAATTGAATAATATTGGGCTGTTAAAAGCCTTCTCCCATTACGTCACTGGAACGATTTGACTGAAATTAAGACCTGCTTGTAGTTAAATATCAAGATATTGAAAAATTGTGTAGCTTCTACAAGCTTTGACAAATCAGGTAAATTTTATTCAAGAAGGTAGAAACAAAAGATGCCCAACATCGTATTTAATATGATGGATGGTTCAAAAGATCTAGGGATTTTTGAGTGTTCAATATGACTAAGATGGCCAGGAATAAACTGGGCTCAAGATGTCCGAGAGCGATAGAGGCAGGAAGTCTTTAAAAAAGCGAATGACTAGACAAGGTCATCAAGCAAAAAATTGATGTGAAGTGTGAATTTTCACACATTTCAGGGTTTCGCAGGTATTTAGTAAGTGAATGATGATTATTTGGGATGTCAAAACAAATTTTATGTTAAAATATTTTTTTTGTTAATTTTAATTCGAATGCCCAATACCATTATTTATGTTTCTAAATATGTGCAGTATTTTTAGCAAGGTTCATTAAGATTTTGAAAATTGCGCCTATGGCTTTCATTGGTTGTTATAAGCTCCGCCCCTCTGATTTCATGTACATTGCAACAGAATTAAATTATAATTTCAACAATTTCCACTGGTTATTAAATTTACGCTTTTAAAAATTAAATGCAAGATTTGCCAAAATAAAACTAGAATTTTGAAAACATAATTTAAACATGTAAAAATGCAAAAAAAAGACAAAAAATAATATAGCCTCCTCTCGCAGGGATCGAACTGATTTATTTGGGTACGATGCCAGCGCCATAACCATTAGACCAGGATACACCTTCTAGTCTAGCGTGTTACATAAGTATAACTTGTGTACATTATTAGCAAAAAAACACAAAAAATGCGTTTTTTTCCAAAAACATAATCTGACAAAAATTCCTGTTGTACTATTCCGGTTCACACCAATGTATATTACTTAGAATTTTTTCATGGGTGTGGGACATTTTTTTTTGCCAATTCTGGCAAAAATTGCTTCAAAATAATTTATTTTGCAAAAATAGAAATTTGATCCTTAATTCACGTACCAAGGGCTTTCATTTGATATCCTACTCAGAATTTAAAAAATATAGATATTTTTTTTTTTTCGATGAGCACTTATTTGTTTACATTTTTAGGGGAATATGGTTTTTAGATGTTTTACTAGTTTTCCTATGTGCGGGTCAAAGAGTTGTATAAGCATGCCAAATTTCAACTCTCTAGGTTTAGCCGTTTGGCTACAATTTTTAACGAACAGACAGACAGACAGACAGACGACAAAATGAGGGTATAAGGGTTTTTTGGTCATACCTACAAAACCCTAAAAAGAAGCGAGAAAGAGCGCTAATTTATGTACGTGGTTAGCACTTTAAAACTGGTGCAATTTCATCCTTTGATGCTAGTTTTGTAGCGAACATTTCTCCAGTGTGTAATATTCGCAATGTTAAAATCTCATTTTATCAGTTGAAAAGGCACAGACGGTTAATTTGAATGGTAGTTAAAAGAGTATATCTGTAAGTAAATCCAATCCACATATGAAACTCTCTGCTTTAAATTGAAATTGACTTTAGTTTGAAAATTGAAAATTAACCAGTTTTTGAACCGTTTTGGAAATAAATTGAATTTTCTATCCAGCTAAATTCGTAACTATTCAAACAGCTAAATAACATTTGTTTCCATTGACAATCAATAGATAGCGCTGCTAAATACACCATTACTAAAAACCCATTGTATTACAACAAGCTATTTTCAACTACAAATTACGGTGGAGTTTCACTAACGAAAACACTACCTATATTATATATGGATTTACAAATTTGTTACGCATGTACAACATAAAATATTTTAATCTAATTATGTTATAGAATTGTTAAGTTTTGCAAATATTGTTTGTGCTTCATTGTTACCTAAAAAATCTAAAATTAGATACAATCAAGCATTTGAACTGTTTTCAAAATGGTGTTCGGGGTAAAATGTTGTCGAAATGACTGAAAATCTTATGTTGGCATATTTTCAAGAGCGATCTACAATTTTAAAGTCACCAGTAAGTTTATGGTGTGAATATTCAATGCTGAAGTTGACAATTTCAATAAATAAAAATGAATATATTTTAAAATTTAAGCAGTTGACTGCGTTTTTCCAAAGAAAGAACGATGGGTATGAACCTAAAAAATATAAGATATTTAGAAAAGATGTCAATCTACTTGAAACTAGGAATGATATGACTATCAAAAAAATTGATGTGAAGTGTGAATTTTCACACATTTCAGGATTTTATAGGTATTTAATAAAGTGTAAGAAGCCAACATAATACTGGAAGTCTAGGAATATTTGTTGTTTAAACACATCAAAATCAACAGTTTTTTGATAATCACTTTTCTTCGTTATTTGACAAAAATCCCAGCTTTTTTTCTGCATTAGATTATCTTCATTAGATTAATAAGAAATATATTGATAAATAGCTTAATTTTTTTTCAATTTCAGAAACGTTTGCTCACTACTAACAATGTGTTATTTGTTTTGTAGGTATTTTATTACTACAAATGAATTCCTCTTTGATACTTTAAAAACAAATATCTAATGTAATTCAAAAAAATTTATGTGAAGTGTGAATATTCACACATTTCAGGGTTTCGCAGGTATATAATAAGTGAAGGCGGTATGCTGAGTGTATAGGACAAATTTTACTTTGTAGTAATCACGGCAAAATGAACGATATTTTTAAAATAATTTATCGTCTGTTAATCATATAATAAGACTGGTTATTAAATTTACGCTCTTAAAAATTAAATGCAACATTTGTCAAAATATAATTAGAATTTTGACAAAATAATTTCAACATAATAAAAATGCAAAAAAAAAACAGAAAAAATAAAATTCACTCCATACTCGAACTCGAAACCCTTCGTTTCCAGCTAGTTTTAGCTTACGAACACCAGTGCTCTAACCCATTACGCTATCGCACGCCTTGCATGTGAGTGTCTTACATTGGTATAACTTTTGTACTTTGTGAACCAAAAACCACAAAAAATGCGTTATTTTCCGAAAACATAATCTGATCAAAAATTCCTGTTGTACTATTTCGGTTCACACCAATATACATTACTTGGAATTTTTTTAGATTTTTAGTTTAAACCATCTGGGCTACAGGGTGTGGGACAAAAATTTTTTTGCACAATTTTGGCAAAAATCGCATCAAAATAATATATTTTGCAAAAATAAAAATTTGATCGTTAATCCACGTACTAAGGGCTTCCATTTGAAACCGTACTCAGAATTAAAAAAAAAATTTTGTTTTCGATGAGCACATATTTGTTTATATTTTTAGGGGGGTATGTTTTTTAGATGTTTTAGTATTTTTCCTATGTGCGGGTCAAAGAGTTGTATAAGCATGCCAAATTTCAACTCTCTAGGTTTAGCCGTTTGGCTACAATTTTAACCGAACAGACAGACAGACAGACAGACAGACAGACAGACAGACAGACAGACGACAAAATGAAGGTATAAGGGTTTTTTGGTCATACCTACAAAACCCTAAAAACGATGTGTACGAACCTAAAAAATCTAATATGTTTAGAAAAGATGTCAATCTACTTGTAACTAGGGATGGTATGACTATCAAAAAAATTGATGTGAAGTGTTAATTTTCCCATATTTCAGGATTTTGTAGGTATTTAATAAGTGAAAGAAGCCAACATAATACTGGAAATTTGGCCAAAATATCTAGGAATATTTGTTGTATTAATCACATCAAAATCAAAAGTTTTTTGATAATCACTTTTCTTCGTTATTTGACAAAAATCCCAGCGATTTAAACGACAGAAACGTATTTCTCACTATTAACAATGTGTTATTTCAGGGGTTCTTAAACTTATGTAGCTCGAGGACCCCCTCTTAAACAAAATTCTTGAGACTTAATTTCTGGTTCAGTAATAGAGATGGGTCGTTCATGAACGAACCGGCTCACTGAGCCGGCTCAGTAGTACACTGACCGAAGTGACACGGTTCACCAAATTGAAATGAGCCGGCTCACGGCTCATTGTATAGTTTCAAGTTTCAAGAATACGATAGGTCGGGCGATTGTGAACAGTGACCGGAGTGATCCGGATCTGGGTCGATGTCATGTTGAACTTCGCGAGAACTTGGCTTGTAATGTATTATCATAAAGTGTATTTTGTCATCAATTTGTAGGGCAGTTTATTTTAAACTAATCGGCTTAGTCTGTATTTTCTTGCAACCATACTATATAAAAATATTAAAAATATTGCCCAAATCCCAGATATCCGATTTATAAGGGCAATAAACATCGCCATAAACTTAACACATCTGGTATAAAATACAGTAGCTACATAAAGTGAATTGTTTGTTTCAAAAATGTTAGATAAGAGTCGGGGCTAAACGACGTTCTACCTACGACCGAACGACCGGCAACTGACTGACCTGTGTCTCGGGATCATGTTTAAAAGAACCGGCTCTAAGCAAGAGTCGGTTCTAAGCGACGTTCTTCCTACGACCGAACGACCGACCGACCTGTGTCTCGGGATCATGTTTACAAGAACCGGCTCTAAGCAAGAGTCGGCACTAAGCGACGTTCTACCTACGACCGAACGACCGACCGACCTGTGTCTCGGGATCATGTTTACAGTTCATATATTGCAAGAACCGGCTCTAAGCAAGAACCGGCTCTAAGCGACTTTCTACCTACGAACTAACGACCGTCCTGTGTTTTGGAAACATGTTTACTTAACCGGATCACTGAGCCGGATCAATGAACCGGCTCAACAAACTGAACGACCTCCACTGATCCGGTTCCGCAAACTGAGCCGAAATTCCCATCTCTATTCAATAATCTCATAGGCGCTACGTTATACTAAATATTGGTCTAGTGCATTTATAGAGGAACATTTTTATTAGCATATAAATATATTATTTAATTAATAAAAATAGTAGAAAAAGAATAAAAAAAGTTACAAATTATAATACGTTAAACTCATACAAAAATTTCTTGGTCAAATATTGGTCAAAATAGACCTTATTATAATAATTTGGAGTTGAATAAAAATAATTAAATTTTTACTAATTTTGTTTAGTTATGTCAATAACTAGTTAGATAACAACAAATACACAAAGTCTTGACCATGTAGGATTTTTATTAAACGAGTTCATTGAATAAAAGCGAAAAGTTGGGGGATGTAAAGTTAATGTCAAAATTGTTTCGTGAACCCCCGGTCATGGCTACGCGAACCCCCAGGAGACCGCGGAACACAGTTTAAGAACCGCTGTGTTATTTGTTTTGTAAGTATTTTATTACTACAAATGAATTCTTCTTTGATACTTTAAAAACAAATATCTAATGTAGTACAAAAAATAGGTTAAGTAATAGCGTATGATAATATAATAAAATAACTGAACACTTCTGAACTCCTAACTGAACTAACGTAACTCGGTTCGCAACTATTTAAATAAATATAATTTTTTTATATTTTTAATTTCAAAAAAAGACACGCACTATCTTAGCTATAAATACAAAAAATCCATAACATTATTACCCATAATTTAGCCATGAATTAAAAGAATAATTAATTTTGTCAAAAACACAAATACTGCCATATTTTTCAAAAACGCAATCTGATCAAAAATTCCTCTCGTACGTTTCCGGTTCAGGTCAATGTACATTACCTACATTTTTTTCAGGTTTTTAGTTTAACCCTTTTTGGTAAAAGGGTGCGGGACAAATTTCAAAAAACTATCTATTGTTTCTTAATCTACGTTTTAAGAGCTTTCTTTTGATAACACAATAAATTTTTTTATTGACGACAAAAAAAATCGACATTGTTCGAGAAGCTTATCTAATCGAAAATTCCTGTTGAACTATTCCGGTTCCCATCAATGTTCATTAAGGAGATTCTTTTCAGATTTATAGATCAAACCATCTGGGCAATAGGATGGGGACAAAAAATTTTTGACACATTTTCGGCAAAAATCCCATAAAAAAATATATTTTTGAAACATAAAAATTTGTTTGCTGATCCAGGCATTAAGAGGTTTCATTTGGTATACCACTCAAAAATTTTTAAAAATATTTTTTTTTTTATTAAATACATAATTGTTTATATTTATCTCGGGATGTGTTTTTTTGAACTATCAGTATTTTTCTTATATATGGGTCAAAGAGTTGTATAAGCATGCCAAATTTCAACTCTTTCAATTTTTATTTATTTATTGTCTAATATATTGTTTTTAATATATAGTCTAGTCATTTAGATGGGCTGCGTTAGGTGCAAATAGCCTTTGTTGCTGTGCGCCAAAAATTTTAACTAACCAACTAACTAGAAGCATGCCAAATTTCAACTTTCTATGTTAATCCGTTTGGCTACAATTTCTACCGTACAGACAAACACATGAGTGACGCTATAAGGGTTTTTTGATGGTCATACCTACAAAACCCTAAAAATGGAAATGAATTCAAAAGAAAATAATCCTTCATTAATATATCAAATTGTTCAAATTGTACCATTACTTTTAATATAAATAAACAAATAGTTGTTTAATATTCTGTTTACCCTTCAAAATGACGTTTGTTACTTTTTTATCCTGGTCGCGTAAGTGTTACTTACGCGCTTAGCAACCTTAACATTCACTTAGTTCAGATGCGCGTTACTGAGGTAATAGCATTCATTTATGGAATAGGTAGTATAAAAAATATTTAAATTTTAGTAAGCTTAAACATGCCGGTCGCTATGGCGTAGTGGTCAGCTCATTTGACTACCAACCATGGGGGCTCGGGTTCAAATCCCGGTTATGGCATGGAAATTTTCTCAAACAAAAATTGTCCTGGCTAATTGCCACAGTAGCAAAGGCCATTAAAAAATTAAAAAAAAAAAAAAAAAAAAAAAAAGCTTAAACATTTGGAAAAAAAGCTTTTATGTGAACATCAGTACAAAATGTCATACTGATATTTCAAGTTGATAAGATTCCAGAGTAGGTGGCAAACCTATAAAATTCATGTTTTTTTTTCCAAATGTTTAATTTGGAAAAAAAAGCTTTTATGTGAACATCAGTACAAAATGTCATACTGATATTTCAAGTTGATAAGATTCCAGAGTAGGTGGCAAACCTATAAAATTATTTATAAATGAATTATTTTTATATGAAAAAAACTTTTGAAATTACAATTTAATTACGCTGAAGGGGTGAACTCGAAAATGTAAATTTCCCTGAAATAATTACAAGTTGGTTTTCAATAATATTGTAAAACGAGCGTGTCATATAGAGACCAATTATTTTAATTATGTACATTGGATTAATTAAAACTCGCAATAATTAATAAACATAGTCACGGCTCTGATTTAAAACAAGCATAATTAATATTCGAATTAAATTGAACGAGAAATTTTACCAATATGTGACAAAAGCGAAGAATGGCTTGATATTTCATTAAAAATGATTATTTAAATCCAGTCGTACATTGAGTGCAGCATTGCCAGGCTTCAATAATGCATAAAGCTTAATGTGTTACCACATATCAAGCTTAAATGTCCGTGGTAATCTCTTTTCCAGTTTACATCGTCTCTGGAAGCAGTTTCCTTTACCTTCTTATCAAATTAATAATATAAATGGTTCTGTATAGTTGTTAACTCTGGTTCTAGGACACTAACTCCCGGGATACTAACCCCCGGGACATTTCAATAACCCCCGTGCCATTAACCCCCTGGACAATAACCCCCGTGCCTTTTACCCCCGGACATTAACCCCCCGTCAAAACCCCCGTGCCATTAACCCTCCGTACCAATAATCCCCGGGCCATTAACTCCCTGGCAATTGATTAATATTTTAAATGTTTATTTTTATTTAAAATTTGAACATTTTTTAATTTTTAGATTCTTAAAAATTCAAGGTCGCAGACCTTTTTTTTAAGGTTAACTTACAAAAATCATTTTTTCTCAAAAATGGCTCAAAAATTTTCTCAAAAACGATTTTGATTAATTTTTTTTGTGTGAATGTGAGTTAAGGGATGTAATAATACGCTCTTATCAATATTTTCAAAAATTCATAGAGGCCCAATGGAGAATTTTTTATTGAAAATTGTATTCTTTCTGAGCCATAAATAGAATTTAAATATTTTAAATAATGTTTTCGTTATAAAAATCGAATTTTCTTTTCTCAACTATCAAGTTACGTAAGTATAAAACAAATTAATTTAAGATATAAATAAAATAATATTAAAATAAATACTAACTTTACTTCATATATTCGATACGAAGAAGTCTGTCAAACTTTTGTTGACCACTGGTTATTCTTAACTTTTAATTACACTAATTCTTACCAATTATTAGTTTTCGTGATTACTAATATGATATTTCTCTAACTTATCTATCTTACTAAATGTTGTACCATTGCATTATTATTTATACTATTGTATTAACTCTCAATAATACCTCTCAATAATAACACTCTTTATTGAATAGTTTACATCATTAGAAACCCGGGGGTTAATGGCCCGGGGGTTATTGGTACGGGGGGTTAATGGCACGGGGGTTGTTGACGGGGGTTAATTTCCGGGGGTAAATGGCACGGGGGTTATTGTCCAGGGAGAAAATGGCACGGGGGATTATTGACATGGGGGGGTAATGTCCCGGGGGTTATTGACGGGCGGTTAATGTTCCGGGGGTTAGTGTCCCGGGGGTTAGTGCCCTGATACCGTTAACTCTGGATGGAACATAATGAATAAATAGAAATAATACTTCTCTTTTGGGCACTTTTAGTCAGGTTGTCTTTTGGCGTCTCACGCATAAGTCCTCCATCTTGATCTGTTAATTGCCAGGCCTTTTCATGTGTCCTGTATATAATAATAATAATAATATTAATAATAATAATTAATAATAATAATAATAATAATATAATAATAATAATCCTCCTGGATATCGAGACCCAACAGAGTTTGTGATCGAATTCTCAAGTCCAGCTGAGAAGAATATCTCTCTCAAGGAGGAGAAAAGAGGTCCAAGTATATGGACCTCTTGTCCGAGCTTAGAAAAGCTGTATCCCGGGTATAAAGTTAAGCTTGTAGTCCTGATAGTTGGTTGTTTTGGGTGGCATGAGAAGCCTCCTATCGAAGGGAAATCGAGTCCATTCCCGTCTGCAGATCTTCTGCCAACTCTTTGATCTGCAGGATGCAGAAAGCAGTGCTGCTCGGGTCGCTCCGCATTGTGCGGGCACT